>CM052885.1:80075779-80095194 GCA_028534135.1 Potos flavus
AGTTCTGTGAACTGCTCTAGCACATTAATCGAAGCCAAGGTGGGCTTAGTGGGATCCTTCAGTCTATAGCCAGGCAGTCGGAAACACAGGGGACAACTTGGATTTGCAATTGGCCTCTGAAGTGGAGAAAGCCTTGTGGGGCTGAGCCCTTACCGTGGGATCTGACACTGTCTCCCTGGAAACAGTCAGAATTGAATTGAATCATAAGACACCAAGCTGGTGGTCAAAAATTACTTGGATGTGTTGGGAAAAACCTACGTGTTGGAAGTAAGTACAGAATATTATTCCTTCTCTCCCCAGGGCTCAGGGATCTGCCGGTTTTAAGACTTCTGAACAAGGGAAAATAATCTGGAAGGGAAGGGTGTGGGGGTAAAGGGAGGCCAGGCAGGTAATGGAAGCCTGCATGGTAACCTCTGGGTGCCACTGCTTAGGTCCCAAAACTTTGCAGAGGCTTTAAAAATGCTCTCAAAGAATACAGGAATGGTCCATAAGAACATGAAGACGTGCTCAATCTCTTTAAGCACCAGGGAAATGCAAATTAAATCAGAATGAAGTTCCACAGCAAACCCCAGGGATGGCTACATCAAACAGACCTGGCCATAGCAAGCAAGCCCTTATGAGGCCTTGGGGCAGCTAGATCTTTGTTCATTGAAGGTGGGAAGGTGAGGCAGTACAGCTACTTTGGAAAGTTCTTCAGTGGTTCTTTAGAAAGTTGAGCTATGTTTACCTTATGACCAAACAATTCTACTCATAGGTATTTTTGCAAGAAAAATGGAAACATGTCCACAAAGAGACATAGTCATAAAGGTTCATAGTAGCTTTATTCATAATAATCCCAAACTAGAGACAGCATAATTGCCCATCAATCGGAAATGGACAAAGAATTGTGGCTCATCCATGCAGTGGAATAGCATTCAGCAATAAAAAGAAGTGAACCATCGTATGTGCTGGGACATTAGTGAATTCCAAAAACAGGCTGTGTGAAAGAAACCAGACACAACAGAATGGGATGCTAACTCTGTTTTAAAAAAGGTGAAATAATGCATGGTGACAAAAGTCAGATTATGGGTTCCTTGGGGAAAGATTGCCTGCAAAAGAGCAAGAGGAAACTTTCTGGGCAGATAAAATGTATCTCTTGGTAGGGATGGCGGTCACATTGATGGTACATGTGTCCAAACAGATCAAACCATACACTTTGGGTCTGTACCTTTCATTACATACACATTCTGCCTTAATAGAAGTGAACTTTAAGTAAGTGCTTGAAATCAAAGCAATTATGGCCCCCAGATGCAGTGGAATACCGCAATGCTTAAGTGACTACAAACATGATCTTGTTACTGTAATTAGTTATTAAATAGCACATTACTAAAAATGTTACATTTGAAAGCAAGTGGTGATTTAGCTTCTCTTTCAAGAATTCCCAGGAATGTGTGATAATTGCCCAGATGTCTCAGCCAATTATACGTTAATCATGAGTTACCATTAGCTAAATGATTTTGAAGTTAAACTGGTAAAAATCCTCCCTACTGAGTGCAGAGCCCCAAACTGGGCTCCATCTCAGGACCCTGAGATCATGACCGGAGCTGAAATCATGAATCAGACGCTTAACCTACTGAGCCACCCAGGAACCCCAAAATCCTTTCAGGTTTTTACAGCAAAATATTAGGTTGAATAATAAAATGTTGCCATTTTTGTAGGTAAAAAATAAATATTGGTGAAGTCATATGGCAGGGCCTGACAATTGCCGGGTGTCATGGTGAATTTTAGTGTCTGATGTTGTGTTGACAGGATCTTCTGGAGTCAGCAGTCTGTCCTGGTGGAGGTCCTCTGTGCGGTGTACCCTTCCTGGTGACCCCAGAATCTTCAGTGAATTCTAGATTCTTTGGATGACTGGCTGTGTGATGGGAGAGGAGGCTGGGGGGAGAGGGCTTGCATTGGGGTTTTCAGTAGTGACAGACCCGGGGGGACCTCACACCCTCCTTTTCAGCTCCTGACCACATCTGTTCTCCCAGGAGGACATCCCTCTCTCCCGCCTGTCTGGAAGCTAGAACCTGCCCTCCCCCTCCCCATCAGGTGCCAAAATGTCAAATGGCACCTCCTTTTACCTAAGGATATCCCTTCCTTCCTCTGCACTCCCAGAACTCTGACCACAGAAAATTGCACTTCAATTTTTTTTAGACCTATTGCCTCTTAAAAAATGCTCTTTGTGTCCTAAGAAATTTTTTTTTCCCCATTTTCTTCTAGCATGTAGCACACCTTATTCTAGCATGTGTGTGCATGTGTGTATGTGTGTATACGTGGGCGGTCTCCCCAGAGTCAGGTGCCTTAAGGATGGCGACCACAAGTCAGCCAGCTTTGCTTCTACCGTGTGCCATGATCCCCTAAACGATGTTGGCTCTGACTGTGGATCAAACCATGACCTATCACAAGCCCCTGTGAGAGATTGGGGGCAGGTGAGGCTAGCTTCCCTGCCTTCTCAGCCCAGCATGGAGGAGATGGCCTCATTTTCCCTCGGGCTTTGACACGGGCTCCCAGAGCTCGCTACATGGGTGGCCCAGCTCACACTAGTCCCTCTCAGGTTCACCTTAGGGCTGGCAATCTCTCCAAGCCTAGCCTTTCTCTCCCTCTCCAAGCAGAGAAGGCATTTCAGGTTCTTTGTGTCCCTTTTCTACAAATGTCAGAACCTCTCCAAGATTCTTGGGCAGGGATGACGTCAAATGTGTATATATTTGAATGCACTTGACTCCTTCTAGATGCACCACCTGCTTCCTCCAACCATCTTCCCCTGCCTCTGCACAACAGTGAGTGGGAAACGTGCATGTCAGCCCCATCTCTGCTTAGTGCAACTGACATGATCACCTGAGCAGTAACAAGAATGCCGGCTCATTAGCTCCCAAGTTAATCTCCATTAAGCCACCAGGAAAAGGTGTTTATCTGTTTATCTGTTTTATCTGTTTATCTGTTTTACACAGACACTGAGAGTCCACATGGTCTGCTTCAGTCACCTTTGTCCATTTTCTTTGGAATCCCCTCAACTGGTGGACCCTTCATTCTTTCAGAAGGTTGTCCTCTAGAATTCTCTGCCTTTACGTTACTCAATACTTCGTTATCCCTCAGTCAAAGCCACACAGAAGCTAGAGTGTAAATGACCTGCAGTTGGAACAGGGCATGTTGGTCTCCCTAGTGCTCTCCCCTTGGATGCTCCCGACGGTTTGCTAGGCTAGGCTGACACTTTGAGTGGGTGGGCACATTCTATAACCCTATGACCCCTTACGGTTCATTCCTGCCCCAGCCCTCTTTGTTATATGACACATCTTTTGTTTTTAGGATGCATTTTCTCTACCTGGGTGGAAATTTTCTACCTTGACAGTTTGCACAGTCCTTGGCAGAGGTCAACCTCTAAACAGGTGGATGGCCATGGGGGAGCCCTTCAGCAAAAACCATTCCACCTTTTACTGTGGGTTAAGGAAGAGCTAAAGCTCCATGTTGTTATAATGATAGTGATGCTATGATGCATATAAGAACACAGCTGGAGACCCTCCATGGGGGAGCAAGGTCTGGTGGCTCAGGACTCAGTGGTTAGCCTGCGAGAGCAGCCAAGAGCCTGGGAAGGAAGTGCTTCCTGAAATCCATTTCATGGGAAGCAGGTGCTGGCAACCACGGATAAAGAAACTCTCTTGCCTTTGTTGTTGCTTTATTTACAGATATATGTAGGGTGGTCTTGTCTGACACTGGCCTCAGTGTTCTGAGAAATCTAGCAAAGGGAGTGACCCTGGTTCCACCAGGTGTCAGCTCTTTGGTGCATGTGCTTGGGACCCCGTGGCCCAGCTCCACACCTCTGCCCATACGTGTCTGGCTGAACCATCTTGTGTTTTGAATTGCGTGCCACCTATACGCAATTCCCTAGAGAACCAAAGAAAAGCCTCCAGTGTCCCTTGGGGAAAGCACCATGTTTATACAGCACTGGTCTTGGCTCAGGTTGGAGGTAGTAATGGGAGACCTGTGCCTGGGAGGAAGCGTTTGCAAGTTGTGGACCAGGCCTGGTCCGTGGAGGGCATTCTGGGCACTCCAGATGGGGTTGTCAGCCTCTGGTTAGGAGAAATCCAGACTTCGGAGGGCTGTATGTGTCCTAGGGCAGTGTCTGCACAATGAGTGGCCCAGGAGTTGGGTCAGGGAAGTGCTTCTCAGTTGATTCAACATTTTCTGAGTACCCTTCCAAACAAACCTATATCAGGTGCTGGCACTGCAGCGGTGGGCACACATCCCTGCCCCCAGGAAGCTCAGGGTTTGGATACAGAGGCAGGAGTGACTTGAGATAGACATGCAAAAGTGCACTTCAGGACAGGAGGATAGTTACCGGGGTTGGAGCAAGCTGTGGCTGCGATGGGCACAGAAGACACTGCCCCAAGTAGCCTGGGGCATCTGGGAAGGCTGCCTGGAAGAAGGGAGATCTACACTGAGCCCCAAAGACAAATACAAGTTAGTGGGACAGAATGGGGTGCAAGTAGAAGGCATCTGGGGCTCCGAGGGTGGTCAGAGTGTTAAGAAATAGCACCTTCAGGGTAGGCGAGGCCACGGAGGGTCCCAAAGCCGCACTAAAGCCCTCCTCACCTTCAAGGAGCCTGGGAAAGGCTTTGTGCAGCAGGGACACAGCCAGAGAGGGTTGGCCTTTTACACTGCTTCCTGCCGCCAGGAACCCGGAAAAACCATGCAAAGCATCCTCTTTTCTCTCTCTTTGGAGAAGCATCGTAACTCCTTTTAGCAAAGTGAGGGAGTGACTACTCACTCCAGTTACAGGGATTTTAGGGTGGTCCAAGGGTTTTATGATCAGAGACAGATGTGGGTTTGTGATTATGAGGAAAGAGGGAGATATTTGAGGGAGATGATCAAGCACTGTAATGGGGATGCATGCTCTGTACAGAGACCTCCCTTCACAGGGCATTAACAGGATGGCAGGCTGGGATACCAAGTCCATTCACGCTCTGGGGGAGTTGGAAGCAGGGCGAGTGACAGGTGACCCCTGTGGGCAGGAGTGAGCCCCCTCTGCCAGGGAGGGTGTAGGAGAGCAGCGATGCATGGCTCCTTCCCCAAGTGGACCCATGTGAACCTGGGGCCAAGTGAACCTACCAGATGGCCATGGGAGGGGATGCAACGATGATGCAAGGACAGTGGGCTGTGTGGATGTGGAGAAGCCAAAGAGAAGTAGGAAAGCCTCAGGCATATTTTCTGAATGCCACCATAAAGCGGCTTCTTTCCTCCCTGGTGGCTTTTCAGGGAAGTCTGGCTAGTTGACCATTCCCAAGGGACAGAGAACTGTGTGTGTGTGTGTGTGTGTGTGTGTGTGTGTGTGTGTGTGTGTATGTGTTGCATAGGTTATGTTTGATTGGGGTTGCCATTTAGGAGAAAAACTGTCCACTTAGAAGAATGTTTATATTGTTTTTGAGTTTGGAGAAATTCAAATTTCCTTTTCACTCTGCTGGCTAATTACTCTGGACGGCATCAGCTGGCAGATGGCAGCCCTTGGCCATTGCATTTCTTGGAGGGAAAATGTGGGGGTAAAAAGAAAGGGTCAGGCATCAGGGATCACACCATGTGGGTGCAGACCTGCTGAATTTAAGGCACTTTCTGAGCATCTGCTTGCCCGACATCTCTGATTTTTTCTCACTGAGGGAGACAAGGCTTGGTTCCAGAAGCATTGGACCTGCTGGTGCTCTGTTTTTCCTCCACATGTCAGTGTTGAGGAGCAGTGTGCGTGTCTACAACAAGGTGGGTCTGAGGCGTGAACACCTTGCAGGCTGCCTGTGAAGAGGCTTAACTGTGTATTTTCATTTTTAGGGATTAAATGCCTTGGTTACAGCTGACTGTGCACCTTCCTTGGGTTCCTACGGGTGGTCTATCTGCATGCACGTGCGCGCACACACGCACACACACATCTTCACACACATGCATCAATCACTTCAGTGAAAGGTCTGGCTTGCTTTAAATGTCTAAGTGCTCTGCAAAGAAATCCCAAGAATGTGGGAAGGTAGGACCTAGACACATCTGTGCCTAATGCATCATGAAGCAAAAAAGAAAATTATTTGGGGAAGTATATTCTCTCCTTCTCAGAAGGTAATGAAACCAGAAGCTGGAGTGCAATAGGGAGTGGTGGGGAGTGGGGAGTGGTTGTCTTACGATTGTGATTCTTAGACTTTAGTTCTTGTTGGAAATACCTGGTAAACTTCAGAAATCCTGCTGCCCAGGCCATGACCCAAAGTAGTAAAATGGGACTTATTCAAGGGTGGGGCCCAGGCACCAGTATGCTTAAGGCTTTCCAGATGAGTCTAGCATGCAGCCAACAGCGTGAACCAGTGTCCCCAATGACAGCTTCATAGACAACTTTCTGGTGTGTGTTGTAGACGGAAGCTGCCATGGCTCACCTCCTGCCTGTTTTTGCTCAGAACGTCTGCATTTTACCCTTAAAGTTATCTTCTCCTTCTAGGTCTAAACCTCTCAGGAAAGCACTTCTCAGCTCTCAGGACCCTCTCTTTTTACACTAGGATGACCGAACTGGGCTAGGACCCTCTGCCCGGACAGATGCTGAGTTGACACACCAGAGAAACCACGTTTGGTAGGAGATACAAGCACATGTCTTTGTTCTTCATCAGCTCATTTTGAGCTACATGTGAGGCTCTGGTTAGTGCCACAACTCAGGCGAGGAGACACCACCATCATCTAATGCATCGCCAACTTTCACTGCCTTTCTGCTGAACTGTGAGCTCGCACGGAGGGTCTTTTCTGCTTCTGTGAACATCTCTGTCCGAGTGGGTCGGCCCTGGCTCAGGGAGGAAATTCCTACAGCAAGAGAATTCATAAGGGAGGGAGACAGGACCCCCTTCCACCTCCTGACTTTCAGGGGCTTGTCCGGCTTACCTGTGGTTTGGGAGTGAAGGGCTGGCTCTTGGCTCAGGACTGGGTCTGATGCTATTTGAAATCCCTGCTGAGTTGGGATGGTAGCAGGCAGGGAAGCAGGCTGTAGGGCTGCCTTCATTCTGTGCCTGAAGCTGGGGACACTCCAGAAGAGGGCTTGTGGGCAAGATCAGCATCATACTTCCTTCCTGCTTGGTTTACATGAGAGTGCCCAGATTTTGAGGTTGTTGTGAGCTCTGTGCTAGGTTCTGTCTGCCGGCTTCATGGTAGGAAGACCCCAGAGCCCTCAATGTGGATGGGGCAGCTGGTTCACGTGGACAGATTTCTGTCTCTTCTCCCTGGTACTTTGTCTCCCAGTCCCAGTGAGAGACGGGTTCTCTGCTCCCCTGAGTTCATGCGGGGCTTGAAGACCACTTCCGTCCAGTTCTTGGAGGGGCCTCTGCTAGGGGGAGACCAGGAGAGGCAGCAGTGGCGAGAAAGAGAGGAGTAATTGCCTCTACCTGAGGAGAGGGGACTTGAGATATGCTCAATGCAGGTCTTGTAACAATTGATAGTCTCAGAGGGGAATGGGGGCTTATTCCCAGGTTTTCCCAGGGCATGCTACCCTTATTCCTGACAACTGGGGTAATCAGGGTAAAAATAGGGTGAGGCAAGAGAGACACCTAACATTTAAGGAGATGCCTATTCTCTGGGTCATGCAAATGCCAATGTTGTACTTGCACCGCATGGAGGGGGAACATCTCCTTAAATTTTGCATCCTAGTCACTTCTCTTGCCTCAGCCTAGTCCTGACCTCGACAGTGATTATGAATTGCAACCATTACTCAAAACTTTCCCAGTTGGGAAGACAAATTATGCAGGCACCCTACTAGAGGTGCGGTGGCTCTGGTGTTTCCAGAGAGGCTAAACGTGGGTGCCTGGGTCCCAAGTAGGGAAAGATGGCCTTGGAAGTGTGTGTGTTTGAGGCATCTTTGAGAGTTTGGGTGATGAGGATGGCTAGGCTTGCTGGACTGAAGGCCAGAGACCCTTTACCATTTTCTGGGCACCTACATGAACCTCCAGGTCACTTTCTATCATTTCCAAGGAAAAGAGTGAAGTTTTCATAGCACAAGGGGTCATTTCCATTGGTTTTCAGTTTCCTTGTCTTTGGCAAATCAGGTCATTTGTTCATGGTTCAGAAAGCGTCCTATTGCTTTCCAAAGTGCTGGGGCATGGAAACCCCAACTTGTCACTCTGGTCCTGGAGATTTAATTGGGCATTAAAAAATCTTATGGGGGCAAGGGCACCACCTCTGGGTGGGACGTGCACTGCGCTGGCCCCAGTGGACCCTGTCCACTAGGGGGTGGGTGGTAGGCTGCCTGCCAGGGATGAGGCTCTGGAGAGGGACTTGAGGCCCGTGGGCAGAAGGGGCTTATACTGTCAGCCTTCAGCACAATGTTAGGTGTCCCTGGATGGGACGTGTGGGCACACTGCCCAGGCTGCTTTCCTCCCAGGATACCATGTGTTCTTCCCATCCCACACTCCCTGGACATTGGCCAAAGAATAGTCTTGAACTAGCTTTTTTTTTTTTTTGGCAAATCTTGGCTAACTTAATCTGTGGATTGGAGACAAACTCTATGGGGGAGAAATGTGCTGAAGATGCAGTAAGAGACCATGACAAGCATTCCCCTCCCATACTCTGGAAGACAGGAGGTCGAGTGGCTGGGTTAAACACAGTAGTGTGTTTCCAGAGAGGCCCAGATTGTTGGGGTGGGCTGTGTCTTACTTTCATGTTAGTGCTTGTTCCTGAGAATTAGGGACAGATGGTTTCCTTAGCTAAACAATGGTTTGCAGCAGGGTTTAGCAAGCTGCACCATGTCTTGCCAAGAACTTTCTGGAAGTGGTGATCTGCTCACATAAGGCCGTGGGTCACTGGTCCTCCCTTCATAGCCCAAACCGTATCCCTCTCATGTTGGGTGAGGAGAGTGCAAGCAGGTCCTTCCCTAAATTCCTGGCAGCACACACACGGGCCCAGGGAGGAGCTGGGAGGGTGAACAGCACCTGATTGTTCTCAGTCCAGGGACAGAGATGCTACCCAGTATTGAAGAAGCTTCCCGAATGGGGATTGCGAGGGATGGGGCAATTCCCTGTTGGCTGATCCCAGGATCTTCACTGAGAAGGAACCTAGGAGAGGCTCGAGGGGGTTTTCTTCCATCCCCATAAAACCCAATCTAGAATCTCACTGAACCAATAATAGAATCCACAGGAGTTACACTCACGAAGTAAAAACCCAAGTTAAGCCAAAGCCACTCAATTTCAAAAAACAGAAATTAGAAGAAGTGAAAGAATGTATGTCGAACCCTCATCTCGGTGTCCAGAATACAGTAGGGGCAGTGAAACATCAATTTTCCCCCCTCATTGGGTACCAAAAATGTGAAAATAAAATAGAATACACCCAAAGTTAGAACTGGAGCCTACCCAGGATTCTGCACTGCCTAGCAATGGTGGTCTACAACTGAATTATTATTCTATCTGACAGTTGAGTTATCAAGGAAACACACTTTTGAATTGCTAGGACAGTTCTAATACATTTTACACGAATTCTCTGCACAGGTTTTTGGTTCACTAGAACTGGATTTGTCACAGCCTCCCAGACTTTAGGGAGACGAGGTTTTAGTCTCCCCAAAGCAGCACACCCATCCATCACCCACACCAGGATCAGCATCTGTTTCTTAAAAAGCTCAATGTAAATATTTTTGGTTTTGCAGGCCAGATGATCTGGCCCCAACTGCTCAGCTCTGGTTCTCCCACATGGAAGGGAGAGGGCATGATGGCTCCAGAAGAGGGCTTCCAGCCGTGGCTGCTGACCCCTGCTCCTGGGAGTAGCAATGTAACATGAGCCACGCGTGTGACCTCACTTTTTTTAGTAGCTACATCTAAAAAAAGAGGTGAAATTAATTTTAATATAATTTATATATTTATTTCAATTATATATAATATAGTATATATAATTGTACAATATATATAGTATATAATATATAGTATATAATATAAAGTATATAATATATAACATATACTATATATAGTACACATACATATACATATATAATATGTATTATATATGTTATATATAAAATATAATGTATGCATTATATGTATAATATATATCATATATAGTATGTATAATTATATATATTTATTTAATATATTTTGTATAACTCGATACATCTCAAGTGTTATCACTCCAGCACGTGGTCAGTATAAATGAGACCTTTTAGATTCTCCTTCCACACGGTCTTCAAAATCTGGTGTGGGTTTTGGAGGCACAGCACATCTCACTTTGGAGTAGCTTCTAATGATAGAGCTTCTAATGATAGAACTACTCCAAAGTGTGTCCAGTAGTGCCGCACTGAACAGCTCAGCTCTCAAGGGCTCTAGAATGTATTTCATAAACTTTCTCTCCTTTTTGGAAGCACATTGCTTGGGTTTTCTTCATATGAAGATCCAAGAGGGTGCGCTGGGGTAGGGTTTTGTGTGTATGTGTGTGTACATGTATGTGTGTGTATGAATGCCCGTGCATGTGTGTGCATGTGCACACATGTGTGTATGTGGGCGTATGCATATAGATGTATGTGTGCATGTGTATATGTGGGTGTGCACCTGTGTGCAGGTATATTAAGTGTGTCTGTGTGTGAGTGTGTGCATGGTCATGGGTCTGTGTAGTTAGCAGCCTCATCCTCTGTAGGCGGGAAGATTACAAGGACTCAATCCCTGTACCCAGCATAGAAAGCAGGATGAAAGGAATGCCCATAAAATACAATCTAAGGCAAGAGCTAGCAGGGATGGGTGGGCAAAGGTGCAGGGCTGGGGTCAGCAGGAGGGAGAGTGAACATTCAGTATGGGAGGTCAGAAGGATGGCAAGTTTTCATCAGCAGTGAGGAAAGGTTGGTGGCTGTCTCTGGGCACTGATGCCTCTGTGAAGTCAGGAAGTTTCTGGACACATCTAGGGAAATGTGAAGGCTCTGTTGGGACCCAGTGGGAGGTTTTATGAGGGGGAAAGAGGCTTCCCTAGAGCAGTGCTGTGTGGAAGCAGATCTGGTAGCAGTTGCTAGAAAGAGTCGAGACTGGGGGCTAGGAGACCACCTGGGAGGAAACTGACTGCAGACCAGCCAGTCCCGGGTCAGGGAGAGGACAGGAAAGGGGGCCAGGACAGGGCTGGTCCAGAGGGCAGCATGCCACAGCAGGTGGGCTGGAGGAGCAGGTGGTGAGATTGGAAGAGACAGGTGCGTGGAGACCTCAGAGCTTTTCCTAGAAGCAGGGAGGGTGTGAGGAAAGGGAATGGGTTTGGATTTGGCCCCATGGGGAGTGACTCAGTCTGCACAGATGTTTGGCTTCCTCTGGACATGCACTCTGTTCTCAGCCAGAGAAGGGCCAGAGGGAGCAGGGAAATGTTCTTGAGGCTTCAGCAGCAAAGGAGTGAGAGCAGAAGCTGTGGGTGGGAAGAAACTTCATAATAAAGTCCTTTTCTTCAGTGATATGACTTTGATTTAATTTAAAGGTCACTTCAGCATCATGTTAATGAATGGAGATTAATTCCTGCCTCTTTACTTAACATCCTGGCTCTGGTTATCATGCACTTTCCTCTGACATTTTCTAAGATCTGATGAATTTCTAAACTTTCTTGGGTACCAACAAGCACTTCAAAGGCTTTTCAAGATATGGATGTATTGTGATATTCCCTTTCCTCACCCTGCATTACTATTTAAACAGAATTGTGTAATCACATTGCACAGCATTTCCTTTGAAGTCCATGATGGGGGATGATTTCATCCACTCTGTTGTCCTTTAAAAAATGCTACAGGTCAGTCCTCGAGCAAGGAGTCATTGGGATGGTTCCAGACTTGCACTGCCAACGAGCTGGTGTGTGATGGCTAGGAGCCCCTAGGTTTGCTGTCATTTTCCAAATGTGTCAACAGAGGGATGTGGACCCTGTCACTGGGTTGCCCTCTGTGCTCCACAGAGACAGAGAGTTGAGGCTGGTCCTCAAGAAGGGGGTGGGAAGAGGGCTTTCAAGAGAAATCTTACCGCATTTCCTCTAAAAACAGAGAAGCATCCAGTTTGGGTTTTTTTTTCCCCAAATACTTTTATTTTATTTTTTGTATTACAAGATTCATTGTTCATGTACCACACCCAGTGCTCCATGCAATATGTGCCCTCCTCAATACCCACCACCAGGCAGTTTGGGGTTTTAAGTAAAGTTTAATTCTGGGGAAAAGAAATGTTCCACAGTGTCATATCAGATTCTCCTTTTCTTCCTGGGAGGGCTTGTGGATGTGGGTGGAAGTCGTCCCAGGCAGTTGGACCCTCCTTGACACTCCTGTCTCTTTCCCTAGCCACAGCAGCCATGAAGGAGGCCGCAGATGGTGGGAACACCAAAATGCTCTCCTGAATTGTTGGGTCACTGAATGAAGGACAGTCACCTCGAAGAACCGTCCAGATGTGCAGTAGCTTCTGAATGAGTGGGAATTAAATGCCCTCTATGTTAAACCCTTGAGATTTTGCAGTTGTTTATTTCTGTAGCGTGGCTTACCTTATGCCTACCATGAACACCTACCATGAACACCAAATAAACAACTTTACTTGGGCCAAAGTCCTTTCCTGCTCTGGGATCCCATGACATTCTTTTTTTTTTTTTCCCCCAATTACTTTTATTTTATTTTTTCAGTGTTCCAAGATTCATTGTTCATGTACCACACCCAGTGCTCCATGCAATACATGCCCTCCTCAGTACCCACCACCAGGAGCCCATGACGTTCTTTCTTTTCTGCTCTTCTTTGGTTGCAAGCTGAGACAGCCCAGCACTCTGCACCCAACAAGATGGCACTGATAGGAGGGAGCATAGCCAAGAAAGCAGGGACTTGCAGGCCTGCTGAATAATCTGCACCAGTCCCAACTGAAGACAATCAGGGGTGTGAAGAACAGCTAAACAATCTTTGAGGAAGGAGCCAGTGGGGCTCTGGGCCTATAGGAAGACCTAGTGGCAGGTTGGGGGGGAGAAGTCTCTGGGTATGGAGAGCAGTATGCAGCAGCTCTGTGCTAGAATCCAGGAGAACCTCCCCCAAGAGGTGCCAGGTGCAGTCCTACGCCTTAGTGAGCCTGAGTACCAGGCTTGGCATACAGGCTTTCTCTCCCAGGGCAAGGGAATAATGGTAAGGACTAAAATTCCTAATGCTATTTCCTGTAGGCAAATGCCTTACTTGTGCTATCTCCGCCTGTTACCATATCCTTGAGCAGTAGGGAAATTATCTTTATCTTGCTCACTAGAGTAATGCAGCTTGGAGAGATTAAACAGTTAACTTAATGTGGGTCTGCTGCCAGGGCCCTTACCCTTTCTTCCACACCAAGCTGCTTATCCAAGGAGAGACTCTCAAACAAGCCTGGAGGAGAGGTAAGTCCACAGCAAGATGAATTTGAAGGTGAATCAGCTAGGTGTCCTGCCCAGAGGACATAAACTCTGGGACGCCAAGACAGGAGCCTTTTCCCTACTGAGTTCCCTGGCTAAGGGCTTCAAGGCGGGGCCTGAGACTGGGGGGCAATCTCGGTCAGAGGCACCTTCTGGGAAACCTGACGTAAGCCAAATATTCCCTAAATCACACCATTGTTGCCCCACTAAGTTCTGCTCTTGACATGAAACCTGTTGTTCTGATGGGAGGATTGAGATATGAGGTATTCAAGGGGGAGTATAATCGGGTATCTCTTTAAAGGTTTGGCAATTATTTCATAAGAGTGAATGGGAAGGAGGTAATCTGACTAATAAAACCTGCACCTGGAAACAGATCCACTGGAGTAGCCTTGGCATTCTGAAATACCCAGCAATGCAGCTCCCATATTTCTGTGCATCCTGTTCTCTTTTTGGTGGTCTCGACAGTTTCCTAAACTAAGCAGCCCGTTGGAGGCATATTTTAGGGATTAAATATAGTTAGTAGAAGGAATCACTATTTTATGATGCACAGCCTTAACCAGGCTTTACCCACTGTCAGAAATTCTGTGATGGTGGCCACTGGGTTTTCCCAGTGACTCTGGCTCTTGATAAAAAGATCCTAGAGAAGAAATTACATTTTTTCATATGATAATAAAGCATAGGAATCTCCCAGTGGTGATCATTTTATATACATTTGGGAAAAGTACTATTTCAGAGAAAAGTCTAAAGATAATAAAGCAATTCATGTAACTACATAAAAAGTAGTTGTTACTAACAACTATTTATTCAGATCAATTCCTTTACTCATGCATTCATTAATTTAAAAACATGTAGTGTAGGTGTACATATGCAAGACACTGTACTCAGTGCTGGTGGGGGTTGAGCACAGAAACTAGTTTTTTCCTCCTCTGCCAGTAGGGTGGGTACAGTCTTGTGAGGAGCCAAAGCGGACCCCAGGTCATCATAGAGCATGATTGCCTCAGACATTCCTGCATCTGGAGAGTCTTCAAAGGGAACCAGAGAGCTAAGGGCTCTATGGTGCTGGAAGTGGAGTGCTGGCCTAGTGCTGGGGCACTGATCTTTGTGATGGGATAAATGACACCCTTAGGTCTTGCCCTATGCCAAATACACATATTAGCTCATTGCATCCTTCCAGCTTCCCTGTGAGGTAGGGTAAGTATTGTCCCCATGTTATAAGGAAGTTAAATGTCCTGCCCAAGGTCCCACAGCTAAAAAAATGGTAAAGCTGGGATTTGAACCTGGACAGCCTGGCTCATTTTGAATAACAACCCCTTGTGTATCATCTGTCAAAGGGGCAGAGAAGCAAGAGCCTCCCATAGGATTGGAGTTTACCAACACTGTGAAGTGTTGATTAATTTGTTGATTCTTTTGCCATTGGCTGTGACTATGCTGAATATATAGTGTTCTCAATCAACAGCTAAACTACATTTGCATACCATGGCCTGGCACAGAGGCAGGTCACTGCCATGAAGGAGCCACTGAGGAACCATGGAGTCCATAGCAGGGATAGATCTGGTGAGAGGAGGAATGGCTACATCTAGGAGGAAATGCAGATGACATTCTTGGGGTGCCCTAGATTATAATCCTGATGGGGAAGACTTGGGGGTGCTATGGATGGAACGTGTCTCCCCAAAATTCACATGTTGAAGCCCCAACCTGAGATGTGACTGTATTTGGAGATAGGACCTTAATGGAGGTAACTAAGATTGAATTAGGTCATAAAGTGGGCCCTGGTCCAATAGGATTGGTGACTTTATCAGAAGAGACACCAGAAGTCACTCTTTCTCCACCACGTGAAGATGTGGTGAGAAGGTGGCTATCTGCAAGCCAGGAAGAGGGCTGTCATGAAGAAGGGAATTAGCTAGCACCTTGCTCTTGGACTTCCAGCTGCCAGAACCATGAGGAACATATTTCTGTTGTTTAAGTCCCCCAGTCTGTGATATTTTGTTAGCAGCTGAGCAGACTAAGACAGATTTTGGCACTGGGATGTGGGGAGCTGTAACAAATCCCAAAAGGCGTAAGGGCTTTGAGACTGGGTGATGGGTGGAGGCTGGAGGAGTGTGGAGGCACCTGCTAGGAAAGTCCTAGAGGGCCATGAAGGGCCTGTGGGTGGGACATGGCATTGAAGTGGATTCTAGTGATTATTCTCCCTCTTCTTAGAGAATCTGTAAATAAGCAGGGGCAGGAGGTTGGTGGAAATGTAAACATTAAAGGCCATCTGATGAGTTCTAGACGGAAATAAGCAATGTCATTAGAAAGTGGAGGGAAGGCATTGTTCGCTATAAAGTGGCAAAGAACCTGGCTGAGTTGTGTTCCAGTGTTTGTGGAAGACACAACTGTGAGTGTTGATGTTGAGGAGATTTCTAAGCAAAATGTTGATGATTTGGTCTGAGTCCTCCTGAGTGCTCACAGTAAAATGTGAGGGAGAGATGAATCGAAGGAGGAATTACTAAGGAAAAAGGAGTCAGAACTGAAAGATTTAGAAAGTTCTCAGTCTGCTTATATCGATAAGGCGATTTGTGCGAGTGTGAGCCATGGATTTAACCAGCCACCTTTGCAGAATCTAGGAATAGAGGTGGGATTATTCTAGCAGAGACAATACCAGTTTGAAGTAAAAGGGAAAAAATGGGATGGAATGAAGGATGGCGTTGGGATTTCTTTGATTCTAACAGGATGGGGTGATAGAGCTATTTGGCTGTAAACAAGCTTTATGCTTCCAAAAAAAAAAAAAAAATTCAAAGAATGACCTCAGAGGAAAGTCAGAGATCATTAGGGCTGCCACTCCCACCATAGACCCAGGGTACAGGGCTGTTACCTTCTGGGTTTCAGAGGGCAGGGACCTTGCAGAGAATTGTGGGGGCAGGGGTTTCTGTCCACTGAGCCGAAGGATCCAGCCTGCCCCACAGGACCATGGGAGTGAGCCTGCCACCCCTTGGCAGGGCACCAAACCAAAGACGGTTGTTCTCTAGCCCTAAGGTCTAATGGAATTTGCCTGGATGGTTTTGGACTTGCTGGGGACCTGTCACCCTTCCTTCTTTCCTATTTCTCCTTTTTGAAAAGTGGTCTCATCTATGCCTTTCCCACCATTATATTTTGGAAACATGTAACTTGTCTGGTTCACAGGCTCACAGCTGGAAAGGAATTGTGTCTCAGGAAGAACTATACCTTGAATGTCACTTAGATTCTTACCCATTAAAGGATATGTAAGTGGGACTTTGGACTTTAGACTTTAGAAATGATCTTGGGAAAAGTTAACATTCTAACTCATTGGGGTTAAGGGCTGTTGGGGTAAAATGAATGTATTTTGCATGCAAGAAGGACATGAATTTTGGGGCACTAAGGGTAGAAGATAAGATGTTATGGATTCAATAATTGTTCCTCCCCAAAATTCCTGTGTTGAAGCTCCAACCTCCACTGTGACTATATTTGGAGATAAGGCTTTTTATGAAGGTACTTAAGGTTAAATGAGGTTATAAGGATGGGGCCCTGATCCAGTAGGATTGCTGACTTTATCAGAAGAGACACAAGCACTCACTCTCTCTCCACCATGTGAGGACACAGTGAAGAAGTGGCTGTCTGCAAGGCAGGAAGAGGGCTGTCATCAGGGACTGAATCAAGTGGCACCTTGATCTTGAACTTCTGGCCTCCAGAACTATGAGGAACATATTTCTGTTGTTAAGCCACTCAGTCTGTGGTACTTTGTTATGGCAGTTGAGCAGAGTCAGATGGGGGGGGTGTCAAGGATCAGGGTGGGCTTCATGAAGGTACTAGAGTAGATCTGGGCCTTCAGAGGGAATGCTAATGTGGAGAAGACAATGAGTTTCCTTGGCTGAGGAGGAGGGAGGACTAAGAAAGGTACTAAGGCTGTACCTCAGACCCCTTGGCTGAGGCAACCTTGGTCCTCGTTTTCTTGGTGTCCTTTTTCTGCTGCCTTCTGAGGCTCAATGAGAGAAATTGTTGTATATTGTTTGGTGAGGAGAGATATTCTCTTCCCATGGCTTTGGACACTCACTTGCCCAATTTTACAGGTGTTTAGTGACATCATGGTTGGACTATCACCCATTGGACACATTTCCTCAGCCATGTCTCTCCCTAATGTGCTCACACTACCATCCCCTCTGGAGGGCTCATCTCTGTAGAAGGAGTTTGGGCAGTTTACCTGGCTTTATAAGGGCTTGGTTCCTATGACTCTATCTCATTAATGATGGTGCTGGTACCAGAAATTGCCACAAGATTCAGAGGAAAATTCCATCAGGCCCTTAGAGGAGGCTGCCACATGACAAACACTCAATCTCTGCTAGCTGTCAGTGATGAGGAGGATGAGAAGTAGAGATTTCCAGATGCTTCTTGAGCTTCCATGAAAGATCTCATCTTTGTTTTTCATTTCAGCTGGGAACATGCAAACACATTTGAACGGTATGAGTGATGTTTTTAAGTCCCTATCACAGCTCAGCACATGATGCCTGCAGACTATGAGGCAGGGTTGAGACTTATTCTGCTCACCACCCACATGGCCTTAGAGACATTTTTAACTTCTCTAAACCTTGGGTCCCTCACATGGAGGTTCAAAAGCCTTATTGTCCACTCTTGGGGTGTTGTCAGGGTTTCAGTGAACTTATCAACATCCCCAAAACACTCTTGTGTAGCTCTTCTTTGAAATAGATGTTTCAATGTGTTACTCTGCAAGGACTGCCATAACAATATACCACAGACTGGGTGAATCAAACAACAAAAAATTATTGTCCCTCAGCTCTGATAAAAAATTATAGCAAAAATAAATAAGCTAGAGAAAAGAAAAATAACACAGAAAATCAATAAAACCAAAAGTTTCTTTGAAAAAAATCAATAAAATTGACAAACCTTTAATTAGATTGGCTTAGAAAAAAACCTCAAATTATTATATTATTGAGTATACTTATTGAGTATAATAATTTCTGATTATAATTGCTATTGATTCTATAGATATAAAAAAGATTATGAGAGAGCATCATGAACAATTGTACATCAAAAAATTGGATAACAGAGACAAGATAGAAAATTTCTAAAAACACAAACCTATAAGGACTGAGTCATGAAGATACAGAAAATTTTTAATACACTTGTAAATACTAAGAAGAGTGAATCTGTAATCAAACACCTTCTGACTCTGGTTCATCAGCCTTTCCTTATGAATTCTAAAAAATATTAAGAGAACTAACACCTATCCTTTCAAAAAAATTGAAGTGGAGGAACCCTTCCTAATTAATTCTATGAGGCGAATTTAAAAAGCACAATTGTATTGATTATTTATTTGTTATTAAGTAATAATTCTATTTATTTATTTTTTTCCCAAATTCTTTTATTTTTTCAGTATTATAAGATTCATTGTTCACGTACCACACCCTGTGCTCCACGCAATACGTGTGCTCCTCAATACCCACCACCGGGCTCGCCCATCTCCCCGCCCCTTCCCCTCTAAAACATTCAGTTTGTTCCTCAGAGTCCACAGACTCTCATGGTTCATCTCCGCCCCCCTCCCGATTTCCCCCAATTCACTCTTCCTTTCCTTCTCCCAATGTCCTCCATGTTTTCCCTTATGCTCCACAAGTAAGTGAGACCATATGATAACTGACTCTCTCTGCTTGACATATTTCACTCAGCATAATCTCTTTCAGTCCCATCCACATTGATATAAAAGTTGGGTATTCATCCTTTCTGATGGAGGCATAATATTCCATTTTATATATGGACTATATCTTTATTCATTCTTCTGTTGAAGGGCATCTTGGCTCTTTCCACAGTTTGGCAATTGTGGCCATTGCTGCTATGAACATTGGGGTATATGTGCCCCTTCTTTGTACTGCATCTACATTTTTGGGGTAGATACCCAGTAGTGCAATTGCAGGGTCATAGGGTAGCTCTATTTTTAATTTCTTGAGGAATCTTCACACTGTTTTCCAAAGTGTCTGCACCAACTTGCGTTCCCACCAACAGTGGAAGAGGGTTCCCCTTTCTCCACATCCTCTCCAACATTTGTTGTTTATTGT
>CM052885.1:80095694-80120081 GCA_028534135.1 Potos flavus
GTCATTTGTGAATGTCTTCTCCCATTCCGTGGGTTGCCTGTTTGTTTTGTTGACTATTTCCTTTGCTGTGCAGAAGCTTTTTATCTTGATGAAGTCCCAAAAGTTCATTTTTGCTTTTGTTTCCTTTGCCTTTGGAGACATGTCCTGAAAGATGTTGCTGTGGCCGATGTCGAAGAGGTTACTGCCTATGTTCTCCTTTATGATTTTGAAAGATTCCTGCCTCACATTGAGGTCTCTTATCCATTTCGAGTTTATCTTTGTGTATGGTGTAAGAGAATGGTCAAGTTTCATTCTTCTACATATAGCTGTCCAATTTTCTCACCACCACTTATTGAAGAGACTGTCTTTTTTCCACTGGATATTTTTTCCTGCTTTGTTGAAGATTATTTGACCATAGAGTTGCGGGTCTGTATCTGGGCTCTTTACTTTGTTCCACTAGTGTATATGTCTGGTTTTGTGCCGGTACCATGCTGTCTTGGTGATCACAGCTTTGTAGTAATGCTTGAAATAAGGCAACGTGATGCCCCCAGCTTCATTTTTCCTTTTCGACATTTCCTTAGCAATTTGGGGTTTTTCTGGTTCCATACAAATTTTAAGATTGTTTGTTCTATAAAAGAAGAAAGAACCCAAGAGTGATATAGAACAGAAACTTACGGAGACAACCTATAGAAATAAGGACTTCACAGGCAACAGAATGTCAATAAAAACTTATCTTTCAATAATCACTCTCAATGTGAACAGCCTAAATGCTCCCATAAAATGGCGCAGGGTCACGGACTGGATAAAATGACAGGACCCGTCCATATGCTGTCTGCAAGAGACACATTTGGAGCCTAAAGATACATTCAGACTGAAAGTGAAGGGATGGAGAATGATCTTTCATGCCAATGGGCCTCAAAAGAAAGCTGGGGTAGTGACTCTCATATCAAATTAGATTTTAAGCTAAAGACTATAGTCAGAGATACAGAAGGACACTATATCATTCTTAAAGTGTCTGTCCTCCAAGAAGATTTAATAATATTTATGCCCCCAATATAGAAGCAGTGAAATACATAAGCCAACTGTTAATCAAAATAAAGAGTCATATTGATATGAATACATTAATTGTAGGAGATCTTAACACACCACTCTCAGTAACAGACTGATCATTCAAGCAGAATATTATAAAGAAACAAGAACTTTGGATGACATTGGACCAAATGGACCTCATAGATAAATACAGAACATTCCACCCTAAAACAACAGAATACTCATTCTTCTCGAGTGCACATGGAACTTTCTCCAGAATAGACTGCATACTGGGTCACAAATCAGGACTCAACCGATACCAAAAGATTGAGATGATTCCCTGCATATTCTCAGACCACAATGCTTTGAAACTGGAACTCAACCACAAGAAAAAGTTTGGAAGGAATTCAAACACTTGGAGGCTAAAGACCGACCTGCTCAAGAATGTTTGGATCAACCAGAAAATCAAAGAAGAACTTAAACAATTCATGGAAACCAGTGAGAATGAAGACACATCAGTCCAAAACCTATGGGATATGGTAAAGGCGGTCCCAAGGGGGAAATACATAGCCATCCAAGCCTCACTCAAAAAAATTGAAAAATCCCGAGTACACCAGCTATCTTTACACCTTAAAGAACTAGAAAATCAACAACAGATTAAGCCAACTCCACGCACAAGAAGGGAAATAATCAAGATTAGAGCAGAGATCAATGAGTTAGAAATTAGAGAAACAGTAGAACGCATCAATGAAACCAGAAGTTGGTTTTTCGAAAGAATCAGTAAGACCGATAAACCACTGGCCAAACTAATCCAAAAGAAAAGAGAGAGGACCCAAATTAACAAAATTATGAATGAAAGGGGAGAGATCACGACTAATCCAAAGGAAATAGAAACAATCATCAGAAATTATTATCAACAGTTATATGCCAATAAGTTAAGCAACCTAGAAGAAATGGATGCATTCCTGGAAACCTATAAACTTCCAAGACTGAAACAAGAGGAAAATTACAACCTGAATAGACTAATATCTAGTAACGAGATTGAAGCAGTGATCAAAAACCTCCCAAAAACAAGAGCCTAGGACCTGACGGATTCCTTGGGGAATTCTACCAAATATTCAAAGAAGAAATAATACCTATTCTCCTGAAGCTGTTTCAAAAAATAGAAACAGAAGGAAAACTTCCAGACTCTTTCTATGAACCAGCATTACCCTGATCCCTAAACCAGGCAAAGACCCCATCAAAAAGGAGAATTTCAGACCAATATCTCCGATGAATATGGATGCCAAGATTCTCAACAAGATCCTAGCTAATAGGATCCAACAGCACATTAAAAACATTATTCCCCATGACTAGGTGGGATTTATCCCTGGGATGCAAGGGTGGTTAAACATCAATGTGATAGAACAAATCAATAAGAAAAGAGAGAAGAACCACATGGTCCTCTCAATTGATGCAGAAAAAGCATTTGACAAAATACAGCATCCGTTCCTGATTAAAACTCTTCAAAGTATAGGGATAGAGGGAACATTCCTCAACTTCATAAAATCTATCTATGTAAAGCCCACAGCAAATACGGGGAAAAGCTGACAGCCTTTCCTTTGGGATCAGGAACACGACAAGGATGGTCATATGATTTTTGATAAATATGCCAAGGCCATTCAATGCTGAAGAGACAGTCTTTTCAACAAGTGGTGCTGGAAAAATTGGATATCCTCATGACAAAGAATGCAGTTGTACCCTTATCTAATACTGTATACAAAATTTAACTCCGAAGGGATCAAATACCTAAATGTAAGAGCTAAAAATTTTAAAATTCTTGAAAAAAAGCATAGGTAAAGGGCTTCATAACATTGGATTTTGCAATGATCTTTTATTTTTTATTTTTTAAAAGATTTTATTTATTTATTTGACAGAAAGTTACACAACGAGAGAGGGAACACAAGCAGAGGGGTGGGAGAGGGAGGAAAAAAGAAAGAAGCAGACTCTCCACTGAACAGGGAGCCCAATGCGGGGCTCAATCCCAGGATGCTGGGATCATGACCTGAGCCAAAGGCAGACACTTAACAACTGCACCACCTAGGCACCCCTGCAATAATCTTTTAGATAAGACACCAATGACACAGGCAACAAAAGGAAAAACAGACAAATTGGATTTCATGCAATTAAACAAAAATTTTTCATCAAAAGACATTATTGACAATAAAAAGGGAACTCACATAATAAGAGAAAATAGTTGCAAATCACATATCTGATAAGGGACTAATATCCAGAATATATAGAGAAACCCTAAGATTCAACAACAACAAAATCAAACAATCTGATTACAAAACTGTAAAGGACTTGAATAAACATTTCTCCAAAAAAGATATACAAATGGTCCAGCACATGAAAAGGTGCTTAGCATCTCTAGTCATTAGGGAAATGCCAATCAAAACTACAATGATATACTATACCCACTAGAATGATTATTATCCAAACAAAAGTAAAAGCAACCCCCCCACCAAACCCCAAACGAGAAAATAACAGGTGTTTGAAAGAATGTGAAGGAAGTGGAACCCTTCTGCACTGCCAGGAGGAATGTAAAATGGAGCAGTTGCTGTGGAAAACTCGTGGCTCTACAGAAAATTAAACCTAGAATTCTATGGTTCATGAATTCCACTTCTGGGTGTAAACCCCAAATAACTAAAAAGAGAAACTCAAAGAGGTATTGGTATACCCATGTTCATAGCAGCAGTATTCAAAATAGCCCAATGAAGCAACCCAAGTGTCCACTGACAGATGAATGGATAAACAAAATGTGGTATACATCAGAATATCATTCAGACTTAAAAAGGAGGGGAATTCTGACTCCTGCTCTAAAGCGGATGAACTTTAAGAACACTATGCTAAATGAAACAAGTCAGTCACAACAAGATAAATGCTGTATGAGTCCACTTACTTGAGAGACCTAGAGTAGTCATATTCCTAAAAACAGAAAGTAGAATGGTGGTTACCAGGGACCACCGGACAGAGAATGGGGAGTTATTGTTTAATGGCGATAGAATTTCAAATTTGCAAGATTTCGAAAAGAATTCTGGAGATGGATGGTGGTGGTGGTTATACAACAGTATGAATGTGTTTAACATTACTGAATTGTACACTTAAAATTGTTAAGATGTGAATTTTATGTTATGTGTATTTAATCACCACAATAAAATAATTGGGAAGAAAAAAAAGACTAAGAAGAACTCAGTGAGGTGGGTCACTTTTCTAGGGGTAAACAGCATTTAAGAATATTTAAGAATATGCAAGTTGGAATATTTTATAGTCCTAGATTACATTTAAAAATATTTTCACACAGGAATTTTTCATGCAAATTACGGGTAAGGTAATCCTTTCTTGAGCCAAGGCAAGGGCTTGAAAAATGGTGTGTGCATGTATGTGTGCTCAGTTGTGTGTTTGTGTCCATGAGTATGAATGTATGTGTGTGCACCCACGTTTATGTGTGACTGTATGGGCATGCATGCATGTTTGTGGGTGTATGTGAGTGTGTGTATCTAGGACAACATAGTATAGGAAGGGAGTGCTTCAGAACCGTGATGCAGAGAGGTGACGCCATGTTTGTGGTTTGGGCTCTCAGGCCTCACGGAAGGACCTGGATTGATGAGGACTGTGGTGATGGGGATCTGAAGAAGGTGGGCTGCAGGGCTATGGCAGAGGCAGAACCTGATTTCATGGGCCGGCTGGATCTTTGGGGCTCAAGGCCAGTAGGATGTGCAGTCTGGCCAGGAGGATAAACAGACCTTGTGCCTCTGGCACAAGATGCTGGGTCCACACAGGAGGGAACAGGGCTGTGAGTAGTGAGGTTTGGACAGCTTTGCATCTCTTCCAGTGAGGCTACACAAGAGTTGGTGGTTTACTGGAGGCCAACAATTCTGCCCTCAGTGGATAAGTCTATGGGCAGACCCTCTACAAATCCTGGAATTGGGTCGTAAATAGAAATGGTCACTCTGAGGATACATTCAGCTATGCCACTATCAGGGTGGCTGCCAAAGCTCTGGAGAGCCCCTCAGGACCAAGGTGCCCAAAGTTAGGACCCTGAGCTAGCAATCCGAATCAAGTGTTTCAGAGGACACAATAAGATCACTGTGGTACTGAGAGGGACTGTTCCAAAAATTTCCCCATAGAGACCATTATGGGCACCAACCACAGGGGAGGACACATGAGAGACGTGTCCCGAGAGTAGAATAGCCAGGTTTCTTGCTGACCGCCAAGTCTGACTCCACAGAATTCAATTATTATTTTCTTTAACCCTTTGAATTAATGGTTTATACACACAGCCACTGAGGGATGTTCCTAATCCCTCCCCCCATCCCGAGGGGGGGATGGGGCTTGTTGAGTGGGTATCCTAGCATCCTTGCCCCTTAGTGGGAGGTGCCCAATGTGCATTGTCCCAGAAAGTTCCTAGTGGGATCCAGACCCATGGCCCACAGTGTTAACACTGCACTGAAATATCTTTTGTTGGCTGTCCTGCCATGGCTCATTGCCCTTCTTCCACTGCTGCTTCCTGAAATGATTCCCAGATAAGCTACTTGCCCCCAAATCCTTGTCTCAGAGATTGTTCTGGGAGAACCCAGCCTAAGGTATTTTTCCTTCAGGAATCTCAATGAAAATTTCTTATAGTTTTCCTAGTACACTGCTGCTTCTGCAAGTAAAGTAAAAACTTGATTTAGTTCTTTTGATGTCTAAAATTGAATACTTAGGGTATTTAAATCTAAGAGAATCCACTCAATTTTCCTTACTTAATTTTTCAATATGAACCCTCACGTATAAAGTTCAAGAGAGAAGTCAAATGTTTTGTTTCTCTTCTGTCTCTCTCTCTCCCTCCCTTGCTTTCTGAGTACAGAGATGTTTTCTCATGCTTTCTATAGACATTTCCAGGGAGATGGATCTGTTCCTTTCCTGAAGTCCTTGCAGACCACTAAATCATGACTTTTTTAAAAATAAGAAATTTCATGGGGCATCCTTTTAAATGCGCCATCCAGCTTAAGATCCCAAGAAACTCAATTACCTGAAATCTTATCTTTTGTGGGGAAGGCAAGGGCACAGCTGTTGAACAAGGAGGGCACTCCATTGGCAACCCCACTTTCTAACTAAAACCAACATTCTCAGAACCAGTTCAAATGCAAGAGGCATTTGTTTTTTTAAATCGGAAAACTGGAAAATATCCCTTGGTAAACTGGATTTTATTTCCATTTTAAGCATATACATATTTGAATATTCCTCATACAAACAGAACACTGTTGGTGTTTTCCTAGGACCTAGAATAATTTGGCACTGTGGCAGATGTTGAGAGTGTTGTGAGATTTGGGGAGTTTCCCTTTCAGCTCAATGGCTAATTAGTGTAAAACATAATAGAATCAGAATGGGAGGCATGAGCAACACTGCATTTGAATGGTCACAGCTCAATTTTTGTTTTAAGTTTAATTTCATCTCTCAGATACTCATTGTGAAGTAGTGTCACCTGTTTTTGAGATTTAGGTAAATTCTGACCGAAAAAAAAAAAAAAAGTAGAATGAGCCAGACAAACCTGAGTTCTAATTTCAGCTCTTCCATTTACTGTCATGTGACCCTGGTGAGAAATAGGAAGCCTCAGCCTCCTAATCTCTGACCTGGGGATAACAGTGGTTATTTCTGGCGGATTGTGTGAGGATTAAGTGTGTGGTTGGAACGCAGAGTAAATTCCATTCCTGGTTCCTCTCATCTGCTGTCCTGCCATTTGTGGAGGGTACTGATGTCCTACTTTAACCTACAGGAGAGACTCCAGTGGTGGGAACATCTGGTGGAGTGGGAGGTCGAACTGGGGGACAGCCTCATGTGGCAGCCTACAGACAACTCACTTTCAGGGTTCCAAGCAGGGCCAGCCTTCAATGTCAGAGCAGATGTGTGTCTCAGGCAACGTCAACGTCAACTGGATAAGTCCAGATCCTGGTTAAGTGAGAGTGAAGGCCACTGAGCCATTGTGGGCTCCACAATGAGCCCACCAGTGAGAGACTATTTGAGCAGCTGGTGTGTAATGGGGCGTCCAGGGGTCCATTTCCCAAACTTAGATTGCACAAA
Source organism: Potos flavus (assembly GCA_028534135.1). Classification (NCBI taxonomy): domain Eukaryota; kingdom Metazoa; phylum Chordata; class Mammalia; order Carnivora; family Procyonidae; genus Potos; species Potos flavus. Next base: position 80,102,805 of record CM052885.1, read on the forward strand.
TCCCTTTTGCGGGGATTTGTCCCTGAATGCACAGAGCTTGTGTCACCGGTATCACTGAGGTTAACGTGAGTACTTCCACAGCTGTTTGTAGAGTGACAAGATGAAGGAAAGGTTTTAGGCTTCCAAGGATGGCAAACTGTGGGAAGGTAAATATATGGGGGGACCTAATGGAATAAGGTTTGTTTGTGCAGGTCCACCTCGGTGCCAACTTTCTGTCTTCTACTCAGCCATAAAACTTCCCCCGGAGAGGGGATTTATGGCAGTCCTCATTTCCCAGAAGTTTCTGCTTTTATTCAGATAAGGAAAGCTCCTGGAAGGCTTCTTTCTGCATCTTTTGAATTTCACATGCTTTTAGCTCAAAATAATCACGCTGAAGTGGCATGTTTTGAGCTGGCATCCTCTGAACCCTTGTTCACCCATTTGACATTTTAAGACATGCCACATATTAAAACCGAGTTGGTGGCTTCAGAGAGAGATTCAGGTGAGAAGGTGGGACATGAGCAATCTCTAAAGGGGGAAGAACATAGATTGGGACAAACAGAAAAGAGCAAATCTAGGCGCATTGCCCAAATCTTATCAAATCAGTGTGTCAGACCTGGGAATAGGTCGGTCCCGTTAAACAGTCATGTCTCGTATTGGGTGACAGACTTTCGCCCTTTACAGCCGTCCTGCTGTGATGGTGTGTGAGACAGAGCTGACAACGTCGAGGGCATCTGGAACCCTCACGGTGCAGACAGAGCTCGGAGATGTCACGGGTTCAGTTCCAGGCCACTGCAACACGGCTGGTATCACAAGACGGTGAGTCAAATGAATTGTTTGGCTTCCCGGTGCATACCAAAGTTATGTTCACATTCTACTGTGGTCTGTTACATGTGCAACAGCATTATGTCTATAATAGCAATGTACATGCCTTAATTAAAAATACTTTATTGATAAAAAAAGACTAACCATCATCCGAGCTCTCAGTGAGTCATGATCACGGATCAGAGGTCGCCATAACAAATAGAGCCACGAGGAAAAAGCTTGGAATATTATGAGAATTAGCAAAATGTGACGCAGAGACACGGAGTGAGCAAATGCTGTTGGGAAAACGGCGCCAACCGACTTGCTCTCTGCAGGGTCGCCACAGACCTTCCATTTGTAAAGGCACAATAACCTCGAAGCATAATAAACAAAGCACAAAAAGATGAGGTATGCCTCTGGTAATTTCCAGAGAGGCAGTGCGGCCTGGAAGAGCTATCCCAGGACCCAACCCCCCACCCTGCCCCCAGCACTGGTGGTGCAGGTGCTGCTCCCAGGGTCTTTGGCATGAAGACATGATGTCATCCAACCGTGTTGTTATTGCAGGGGTGTTTTACTACTGATACAAGTTGTATTCCGCTCTGATATCAGGACAGCATGTGCTGCTTCAGAGCAAACCCACGGACGGAACCCTGCTGTGTTCAGATTTACTTCAGTGTCTCCAAACAGTCCTTGCCTGGCAGAACCACACTGCTTAGGAAACATCAGGAAAGATAATGGGCTCCACAGGATGGAGGCCCCAGGGCCCAAAGCTATTTACTCTGGATGTGTGGGGCTGCGTCTTTGTCCATGCTTTGAGGTTGGCGTGTTTTGTTTTCCTAAATCTCTTGACCGTATTGGCATACAGTTTATAGACTGGAAATAGTACAGGGCTGAGCAGAATAAACAGTGTCCCTAATTCCCGTCCACTTTCAACACAACCATAACCCCTTAGCTGGGGACTGGGGAAATGTTTTCTCAATCTCCCTTAGGAAGAAAAAGAAAAGCAAAGAAAGGAAAAGCAAAGCCTTCCTTACTCCTTATTCCCTCCTAAGGGGCCTCTGGCGGCACATGACTTAGTGCCCCACACGCCCTGCCCTGCCAGCCCATGGTGCCATCCTCTGGCCACCAGCATTCTCCTGGTCCCGTCCCCATCACCCTCCTCCCATTCTCACATCTTTAGTCTCCTCCAATCCTGTCCCCAGACTCTGACTCCTCCTTCCTAAGGAATACTTTCCCAGTTCGAAAAGGATTCCCTCTCCTTCAACAAGTTCCCCTGATTTGTTTTCAGATATACCATTTTCCTAAAAGGGTTCTGCCCCATTCCCTTATAAACATTCAAGGACAGATTGAGCGAAACTGATTTTAAATGAAATCACACTGTGGCCCCTTGATATGGGGGTTGTGCTCCTTGTTCATGGCGTAGGGGCACAGGCCACTAACGGGCACACTCAGGACCCTGTTGGGGACAGATCAGGAGTCCCTCCAGACTGGGCTGCAGGGGACTCTTGCAGTCACAGGCCCCACCAGAGGGACCGGGTAGGCTGTGGGTTAACAGCAAGAACTCAGTGGGGAGCTAGGCCTGACACTGGTACAGGCCTGGCACTGGCAAAGTTGACTGCCTAGCCTCACGCTCACTTCCCCGCTGAGCAGAACCCTTGCCCACTGAATAAAGAAGAATAAAGTTGGCCTTTATTCTTCCTGTCCTTCACCATTACAACAAGGCCAAGAAGGGGTTGCTGCTCTGTGAGGACACCAAGTGAGGACTGGAGGCAGGATGCCCTACCCCGGGGCAGCACTTTCTGGTCGCTAAGAGGACTGAGGGTCACACAGTTATTACTGTACATAACAATCAGATCTTTCTACGGGAAAGACACTGCACTAACCACCCCCTACCGTGGCTACAGCCCCCATCACCAACCCTGCTTGTAAACCTTCTGTGTTTTACTCAGCATTCCCTCATGTTGCTGTTCTGGTTTGTCTACTTGCTGTGGGTTGTCTTCCCCATGAGGAAAGAAGTCCCACAGAAGCAGGGACCTCGTCAAGCTTTTCCCTACTGTCTCCTGGTGCCCAGAACAAGCGCTCATAGTCATTTTGGAGTGAGTGCTGTGTGGACGGGCCACAGGTCTAGGTAATGGGGCTGGTCTGCAGCAGAGGTGAGGTTTCAGCGCTGTCCTTTCTGCACAACCACAGCTGCCTGCTGGTGTCCACGGCTTTGCTCTCGAAAGCACCTCCCCAATCCAAGGAGGTTTCAGGGCCAGAGTTTCTAAGAAAGCCCCAGTCCTGCTCAGAGAAGGCTTAGTCCTGCTCCAGCAAGAGGCCAGCCAGGACTGACTATGTGTGGCACGTTCCCCTCAGCCAGGAGGAAGTCACCGAGGGCAGAGCATCAGGTGACGTAACACAGGGCAACCTGCTAACCCCATGTTCCCCTGACACCAAGGGACAGGCGCTGGGCACCTTCTGCTGTCCAAATAGGAGAGACAGGAGAGCTTTCTCCTACACAAATTTACACTGAAGCACAGGCAAGGACACATCCTGTCTGGGCGCCCGGCTTTGAAGAGAGCAACTTTAAAGATTTTACTCATTTATTTGACAGAGAGAGACACACAGCGAGAGAGGGAACACAAGCAGGGGGAGTGGGAGAGGGAGAGGGAGAAGCAGGCTCCCCACAGAGCAGGGATCCCGATGTGGGGCTCGATCTCAGGACTCTGGGATCATGACCTGAGCCGAAGGCAGATGCTTAACAACTAAGGCACCCAGGTGTCCCAAGAGCCTGCAACTTTAGGTCTCCCATGACCACGGGCAGAGGGCAGTATACTTTGGGCTCAGTGCTACTTGAGGAGGTGGGCCCAGAGGGACAGCGGAGGAGGGGCTGTTGGTTTTTCCTGGAGGAAGTGGTGGCTGATGGCTCTGGGACACCTGTGGGTGTCTGAGGGCTGGTCTGCATTTAGGCAGGATGCCTCCCTTCTGCCACAGAGTGAGCCGCCTTGAAAAAGTAAAGACAGGTGGAACCTTTAGGCAAGAATCACTTCCCCAAATGTGGGAGATGAGACATTTGGAAGGGGAGGAGTGATGGAGAAAGAGGAAGTGAAGCTCTGGTCTCAGCCCCTCGTGTGGGGAGTTCAAGGAGCCTCATGTAACCATTTTGAGAATAGATGTGTTGGTGGCACTAACGGTAGGCACCCCCGACTGTTTATGATGTCCTACCTGGCCCTGCAGGTGCCGGCCACTGAGCTCCCGTCTGCAGTAGGATGCCTGCCTTGAGGGCTGAGAGCCAGGCTTTTGGTGATCACCTGCTTGAGGTTTTGGCAGGCTGTGGGATGGCAGGAGTGTTTTCCAGAAATACAAACTGCATCAGCACGCCCAGCACAGCAGTTAATCCACACCGGCAGTCACTCACGTTTTGTTGGGAGATAGACCCTGTGAAAGCAGACTCATCCTAAAACAAAACACAGAGCACACCACAACACAACCCAGGACACCCACGGGTAACAAAGAGTGGAATTTACTGCATTTAAACAGAATTCAGAGGAAGAAGTTGGACTTCAGAAAATAGAGCATCTGTGATCCCACCAACAGGAACAAATGGTGATTGGGGTGGGGGTGGACAGGGTGGCTCAGGGGAACTTGTACCTGAGTGTAAGGTCTGTACTAACAAGGATCAAAGAGTCCGAAAAGCAGAATTTACATCCAGGCTTCATCACTCCAGGCTAGGTGGATTGGTGAGTCACCATCTTAAAAGATAGGAGTGACACTTTTCGGCCCACCTTCTATCTGTCCTGTCCCACCTACTGCCTGTCCTATCAGCTCCATGCCCTACCTGCTTACCTGGGTTTGACCTGGGTCCCAGCCTCCAAGTGGTGTGGCCTCAGGCAAACAAGCTCAGTTCTGGGCACCTCAAGGGCAGGTGCCTGATAGTAGCAGCTCCTTTATGCTAGGAATAAATAAAATGCATTTTCTCTGTGCTTTATAAGCATAAAACCATGCACACACTCCTTTTTCTCTGCCTGTTGTGGATTTACAGGTAAACTTCCACCAATGGCAGCTATAGCCCTGGAATTCAGATCCTCTGAGCTTCTCCCAGGGCAAGGTCTTCCCTCAAATTGTAGCTGGGTCAGAACACTCCAGAGGGCTTGTTGAACACAGATGGCTGTATCCACTTCCAGGTGTCTGCTTCAGTGGGTCACGTGGGGCCTAGAATTGCATTTCTTACAAGTTCCCAGGGGATGTTATTGCTGCTGGCTTGTGACCCTACTTTGAGGCTCAGAGGTGTGGACATTCGCCTAACATCCCCTAGTTTCTCAGAATGTGACTGCGTTTGGAGATAAGTTCTTTAGAGAGGTATTCAGAGTTCTGCTGGTAGAGGGACTTGAGATCTGATCCCAGAGAGCTCTGAATAGCCCCACCGCCAGTGGCCAAGTTACCATATCCCCCATCTCTCCAGCCACCACCCTCCACTGAGAAGCCACAGCCAGCCCCAGGCACCATCCCCACAACCATGAGCACCGAGGCCCAGACCCAGCAGACACCCACCACCCCATCCCACCACCCCTGCCCTCAATACTGACACATGAAGCCAGGCACTAGAGATAGCTGCCCAGGGAGTAGAGGCTCAGGCAGACTCACAGTGGTGTACCTATTGGTGGGGACAAGGTCATTGCAATGAAGTAAAATTGTTCAAGTAACAAATAGGAATGACACCAAGGAAGATGTATCTGTACATCAGATTGCCATAAAGAAGAATAACTCCAGGAAGCACCTTCACAGTGCAGGAGAGGGAGAGACTGTGGGGTTTGATGTTGTTGAAGAAGAAAAGGGTAAGGAGGCAGCAAATGTGATGGGCCCTGGTGGAGCTCCAGTTAAGGGTGGTAAATACACAGCACGCTGTAACCATTATAGACGCTATCCACAGCACAGGGGTCCTCCACGCAATCACCCGCACAAGTACCAGAATAGTGACAGTGAGGAAAAAAAAGAAGAGTCAGAGAGGCTGGGCCCAACAGCAACAGCCCAACCACAGGCATGGTTCCCATCTCTCTCTGTGAGGAGAGCCTGTGGACATCGAGCCCAGTGTTCCTATCCTCCTGAGCACGAAGAAGAGATGGAGGGTGCTGACAACCAGGGTGCAGGAGAACAAGGTAGACCAGTGAGCCTGAGGACATATCAGGTTATAATCCATTGTTCTGCATGGACCTGCCTTGCCAAAGACAGCCCAGAGAGGATGGCAATGAAAAAGATAAGGAAAATCAAGGAGATGTGATCCAAGGTCATCAGCCACCTCAGTGTCAGTACCCCCACAACTTCAATTACTGACAAAGATGCTCAGAAAACCCTAAACCACAAGTTGGCAAGGAGACAAAGGCTAAGAATTTAGACAAAGGCTAAGAATCCCCCAGCTAAGAATTTGTCTCCTCCCCAGGCTGAGGAAGAGGGAACTGAGTAAATGTACCATGTCTCCCATCATCTGGCTTTGTCATCCAGCAAGAAGAAATGAATATGGAATTTCAGCAATAAGAAATCAACAAAATATTGGACATAAAGTCTGCTTGCCTTTTGTCCATTGAGCAGATAACTAGAATATCTGTGTTATTTACACAGCATGGAACTTTTTAAATTTTTACCTAAATATGTCTCTTTTTGATAACGATGAACATTTTTTTTGAAGCCTGGTTTTTCTCAACACATTTTTAAAGGTTTTTAAATTGTTTCATATCTGGTTGAGTTGAGAGCTTTAGTAACCTCATTTTAAATTTGTAATAAAAGTTTACAACTTGATTTTTTCAAAAAAGTCAACAAACAAGCTCCTATTAATAAAGATCTTAAATAATTGTCAAGAGAAAGAGAGAAAGAAAGAAGGGAAGGAAGGAAGGAAAGAAGGAAGGAAGGAAGGAAGGAAGGAAGGAAGGAAGGAAGGAAGGAAGGAAGGAAGGAAGGAAGGAAAAGAAAGTAAGAAAGAAAGCAAGCAAGCAAGAAAGAAAGAAAGAAAGAGAAGGAAAGAAAGAAAAAGAAAGGAAGGAAAGAAGGAATGTAGGAAGGAAGGAAGGGAGAGCATGAACTGAGGGGTGGTCTGTGTCCTGGCCCACTGCCTCCCATGCAGGTGAGCTCACCTATTTAGGGCTCACATGTCTCATTATAAAATAAGGGTAATAAAGACACAATTCTCAAAAGGCTGTCCTAAAATTTGCATCAAATAATTCAAGTCAACAATTTAGCACAGTGCCTAGGATAGAATACAGATACCATAGGAATTGGCTATTATTCAAGTTTTTTCTAATAATAATTACAATGATAAAAAGCACAGTCAGGCTAGGAATTTGCCTTAGCACACTGCAGAATAAAATTTGTGCTTAGGAAGATAAATCTAGTTACAAAGAGGCTTTGAAATTTGTTTGGAACATTTGCCTGCAGAGGAAGAGTGTTGGCAAAGGCCTATCTCCATCTTTTTCTTGTCAATTCTATAGATTATTTTGGTCCTCATTTTATAGTGATAAACGTTTGTTAGGAAATGTGAAACAATTACTGAAAATTAGACAGGATAAAAAGCTACCCAGAGCTCATGAACTAAGGTTGTGATATTTTTAATATATTTTTTTCCTGTCTTTCAAAAAATCTTTTTATAGGTACTACTTATTTTGTATTGAATTTGTACCTATACATAGTCTAAGGAGTCAAACTGCTCTACAAGATTCCATGCCTGGGGCACCGGCCCTCTCCCCGTCTGTGCTTCATTTCTTCCTGATCTCCTTCAACTGATGCTTCCACTCTATCCACATCACATACCTATGTTGCTATGTCGTTATTTTTCAGATCTAGACATCATCTATTGGCTTTCTTTATGAAGATGGGATTTAACTCCTCTGATGCCATTACCAGAATGGCAGTGGCGAAGGGTTTTAATCAGCACCCAACTCGCCAGGTGCAACCGACTTTAATCTCTGACCGCTCTGTCCTGGGATGCAGGGCATGAAGACAGCATACTCAGCATCTTTATCCAGCAGGAGCCCAGCGACCACTTCCTGTGCCTCCTCACCCATTTAGGTGGTGGATGGCTGCCACCAGAGAAGAGCCATGCCACGTGGGGTCATCTGGATGCAGAGAGCGACAGACATGGTTTCCCCTTGATCTCTTACACCGTCCTGGTTATGTAAGCCTGAAGCTGATGTGCCAGCTCACAGGCTCCCCACTGCAGGGCTGCCCTAGAGATGAGGGGTTCTAGGGCAAGCCAGACTATGTTCATTCCTCATTTATCTTACTTCTTTAGTCTTCACGGAAGCTATATTGTTAGAAGACAGTCTCAGGTCTTTTTCTCAGGCTGGCCTTGGGAAGCCCAGGCCTGATACTAAACTTTTACTCATACACACAATTCTTCTTGCCTGCAACACACAGATACTATACTGTGGGCTATTTACACACACACGAACACACACACACAGGTACAGATGACCACACTTCCAACCTCTTCTCAGTATAACTATATTGCAGTTTTGGTGAAGTCCCCATTCAGTGTTTATATTCTGAGACTATGTCACTATCATTGACATAAGCCTTGTAGTAAACTACAATTGCTTTTTGTCTTCCGTGTGAATTTTTGTTTTCCCTGGAGTTCATAATTGTTTTGTTTTTTGTTTTTAACTTTCAAAAACAAATCACTAATTTATTCTCAAAATCTTCTCCAGTAGTTTAAATTAAGATATTCGTGCCAGATCCTCTTTTATTTTAACGTACTTTATTTTTTAGAACAGTTTTAGGTTTGCAGCAAAATTGAGTGGAAAGTACAGAAAATTTCCCTATCTCCCTGTCCCCACACTTGTCCCCACATCCTCCCCACTATCAACCTCTCCCACTAGAATGGTACATTTGCTATGATCAATGAACCCACATGAGCACACTATTATCATCCAAAGTTAACAGTTTACATTAGGGTTCACTCTTGGTGTTGTACATTCTGTGGGTTTTGATAAATGTATAATGACATCATTACAGTGTTATAAGGACTAATTTTACTGCCCTAAAAATCCTCTGTGCTCCACCTATTCATCCCTCTTTTGCACCTAACCCCTGGCAACCACCCATCTCTTTACTGTCTCCATAGTTCTGCCTTTCCACAATGTCATATGTTGGAAACATATAGCAAATAGCCTTTTCAGATCATCTTCTTTCACTTAGTAATATACATTTAAGTTTCCTCCATGTCTTTTAATGGCTTGGTAGTTCATTTCTTATTATTGCTGAATAATATTCCATTGTGCGAATATACCACAGGTTATCTATCCATCTTAGATGCTCTATAATTTCTCTCTCGAAGAAGTTTCCCCTAGAGCGCCTACCCCTCCACTGAGATAGAAGTCTAGATCTGGTCCATGGCTGCCATCCCAGCATCTTCATCTGGTATTTGCCCCGGAAATCCCCTCTCCTCTCCTGTGTTGAATTTCCTACTTCTTAGATTCCATGTTTCCACGTTCTCTAATTCTTTACCTCAGTTCGGTGGGGTGTAAACTCTAATAGCTTCCTGAGAAAGAGAAAAGGAAGGAACATTTCTGAAATTTTGCACATTTGAAAATATCTGTATTCTGCATTCATACTTAATTGATTGGCAAAGTGTAGAGTTCTGGGATGGAAATTATTTACTTTCAGAATTGAGAAGGCATTGATTTATGTCTTCTAGTTTTCAGAGTGGCTGTGGAGAAGCTGGTGCCTTGTGGCCCTTGGTTTTTTGTATAAACCTTTATGGTTTCTTTCTAGGATGCATAGGAAATTTTGGTGGGGCCGATTTTCATCCAGTGTGTTGGACTCTTGGAAGGCTCCTTCAAACTTAAAATCCCTGTTCTGTAGCCACTTCTTAGCCAGATTAGCAGTATATCTTCCATAAGTGTGTGGATTATGGTGCAGTTGGCTGGCTCCCTTGTTCCTGGCAGATTGAGTTGCCCCCTTCCCTGCTGTGACCACCTCAGTCCTGGAGGAAGTTGAGTCACTTCCCAGGGCACATCACAAACTATTAAAAATGCTGGGCTTGCAAGTGAATTTTCCACATATTTAAAGTAATGATAGCTTAACAGAAGCTAAAAAAAACCCACAAACACCCAAGCTCCATTGACACTAAATTGTTGTGTTTAAAGAGAAATGCCCAGCCATTGTTAGCTACTGAAAGATGAATGGGCTATTTAGGATTCCTCCCAGGGCTCGCCCAGGTCAGTTCCCTCACACTCAGTTTAAGCAAGTGGCTCAGGGGTGAGCAGCTGCATTAGAAACAAGAAGCTGACCCGACAGGATTCTTTCACCTGATTGGATTTATCAGTCATCAGGCACTGAGGCTTCTCACACACAGAGCTTGCTTCAATTCAGGTCAATCTCTGCCCCATCAATGATGTGGTCCTTTCTCCTCTAAAGAAAATCTTTCGAGTGTTTGATGGTGTAATAATGGCTTCTGTTTACAGAGAGGTATGGCCCTGGGCTTTATGTATGTTGCATTCGTGACTTTGTGCCATGATGCCTGGGAGGTGTTATTATTTCCCTCCTATAAAGAATGAACCAACATCACTAAAACCTGGCAGAGATCAGATTCACATCTGGGTCTTTTTCAGTCCAAGTACCCAGCTTTCTCCATTGGGCAACACTGCCCCTTGGTCAGATGCAAAGATATATGCTGGTATACAAGAAAATTTATGGGAACCTGTGAAGTGACCCGGGTGAGGGAAGGATGATGGTGGATCTCTCCCCCAGGGAAGGAGGGCTATGTCCACTTCAGACCAAGTCATACAGGATAGAATCTGCTCTGTAGGTAGCATGGAGACAGTAAAAGGGGCACTGAGCCACCACCTAGGGTCTGAATCAGAGTCCAGGCTCTGACACTTAGTTCCTCTGAGCCTTAGGTTTTTCATCTAGAGATGGAGGATGGAAACATGGCCTATTTAGGGTTATGGGACTCTGTGAGGACCAAGATGAAACCATGTGCGTGCCAAGCATTTTTCCTAACTGCAAAGCACTATGTGATCACGACACTTTGGTGCTGACTACACAGACATGAATGAGGACCAGCTGTCCATATGGGGTTGCTGGTTACTTAAGTAGGTAGCTAAGTGGGTTTTCTGCCCACATAAGTGATAGGTCTTTTGCTTTTCCTTTCAGAAAGGAGTGACTGGTGTTTCCCTGGACTGACACTGGGACTCTTGATTCTCAGGGGGTGAGAAAAGGTGTGTCTTAGGGCCCAGGGTGGAAAGAGCTTCCTTCTTCGGTGGGTGTGGTGCCCCTTGTGCTCCAGCCAGGATGGAGGGTAGGTCCTGGAGGAAGCTAGAGGGGCTGGGCCCATCTCCTCATCCACCTTTGTCCAGTTTCACTGCTGACAGAGGCATCTGTTTCTGTGTCCATGAGGTCTGTGCTCCCAGGGTCAGCAATGCCTTCCAGGTCTTATCAGTGATGAGTGACATTGGAGGACGGGCCAGACAGGGGAGGGCGAGCTGTTTGAAAGAGCAGGATGGGAATATTTGCAATAAGCCTTCCCAGTTTGAACTCTGAAATTTATTTGTTCTTGTTATTAATGGCAAATGCAGAAGGACAAGCATGAGATGTGCTCCTGGGTATTTTTACGGATACCCTTCCTGGTGCTAGCCTAGATAGGCTAGTCAGAGTCACTGTGGATTGAACCCTGAAAATGATCAGTTTTCCATGCTTTATAAGGGACATCTCTATTTTGAGATGAGGAACCTGGGTTTAGACGAGTGAAGTAACATCAACAGTCATGTGGGGGCTTCGTGGCAGGGCTGGGACTGGAGACTGGCATGGGATGTGGGGGACAGCTGGGGTGTCTCAGTCATCTGCTCCGAGCTGGCGCTCCTTGTTTGCCTCCTGCTTACATGTCGGATGTGGGGTCCACACTGTGCTGGGTTGAACAGCATCTCCCAACATTCATGTTCCCCCAGAACCTCAGACTCAGCATGTTACCAAGAAAGGTGACATCTCATAGAGTTATTGCAGGTGAAGTTAGTTAAGGAGGGGTCCTACTGGAGTCGGGTGGGCCGTCATCCTCATAGGAGGAGAAGAGATGCAGAGAAAGATGCACACAGGGACGAAGGCCATGTGATGATTCAGCAGAGACTGAGTGATGCCACCTGGGGCTCCCAGATACTGGCAGAGGCAAGGAAAGACCCTCCTGTGGAGCCTGTGGAGAAAGTGTGGCCCCGCCAACACCTTTATTTTGGACTTGTGGCCTCCAGGACTCTGAGAGGACTCATTTCTGTTGCTTTAAAACATCTATGTTTGTGGTAATTTCTCATGGCAGCCCTAGAAAGGAATACACACAGTCAGCACTTTTTGGATGTGAGCTGTCAGAGTGCAGACCTGTTGGGTCACATCAGATGAAAGCTTTCTTTCCCTGCAACACCTGCTTTGGGGCCTGGCCGACGGTTTATATTACATATGATTGCCCATCCCTGGCTGTCTTTCCTACTTAGCTGGGGAGGTCATGAGTCCCACCCAAAAGTGCTCCTTCCTCTCCTTCCCCAGAAGGGAGGGAACTTCCTGGACCCTGGGTCGTTAGAGGCTCGGAGCACCACCCAGGGTTCCCTCCTGTGGCCTCAGAGAAGCAGATCCATGAAGGAGCCCAGCCAAGTGGCTCTCCCAGATGCGGGCAGCCTTCAGGATAGAGACAGTGAGGGGAGCCTAGCCAAGGAAACTAGTGCCGGGGAGCCCCATCTCCGAAGGACCCAGGTCCGCTGGGGTCCCATACAACCCATCCCAGGTTAGGTTGGTGTCCAGTCACCAGCCTCCATGATTTAAAATCTGAGGACAACTCATCGAATAGACGGGTTTACACCAGGCTTGTGAGCCAACTAGAGAGCCCAAATCCATCCTGAGTGGGCATTCCAGAACAGCCCCAATCTGGCTTCTCTGATGTAGCCTCATGACTATGGATGCAGGGAGAACCCCATGGAAGCTCAGTGCCTTCCCCACCCAGAACGTGGATGACTGTGTTGGAGAAGGTGCTGTCTGCCAGGTGTCTTCCCATGAAGTCACTGTTTCATTTTCATGGAGGCCAGCTTGTCCTCAGCAGGGAAAAGGGAACTAAGCTCCCCTACCTGGAGGGGAAATATCTACGCTGTAGAGGCTGCTTTTAGGCAGCAGGCTTGAGCAATGGGAACCTGAGTGAGGTAGAAGGGCCCACAGTGATCCCCAAACTGATGAAACAGGCTCATTAGGGAACCTTGTACTTGTTAGTACAGACCTAGGACAGTCTCTAAAGTGTTTCTGAAAAGCTGGGAGGGGGAGACCTTGAATTTAGGAGTGCTGGAGTGACAAAGTGACAAAGTGCTGGGAATCCAGGGGCTGTATCTGACCGTTTTGAAATATTTATTTATCTGTTTGTTTGTTTGTTTATTTATTTATTTTGAGAGAGAGTGAGAGCACAAGAGTGTGAGTGGGGGAGGAGCAGAGGGAGAGGGGGAGAGAATCCCAAGCAGACTTTGTGCTAAGAGCTTGACGCAAGGCTTGACCTCACTAACCCTGAGATCATGACCTGAGCTGAAACTGAGAGCATGACCCTTGACCCCCTTGACCGACTGAGCCACCCAGGCACCCCACTGATCATTTTTTTAAAAAAGGTTACTTTCTTTTAGGGCAAAGCTGATGTAGTATTATTTCTCATAATATACTGAATCCCCTCGAAGGAAATATTTCCTTCTTTTCCTCCTGACCCTCCCTCTTCCTCCCCTTCCCTCACCTCTCCTTCTCCCCTTCCCCTCCCCTCACTCCCCCTTTCCCCTCCAGGTCCCTCACTTCACTTCTTCTTCTCCCTCTTCCCCCCCCATCTTCTTCCCCTTCCCTTCCAACATCCTACCCTTCTCTCTTACTTCCCTCTCTCCCCTCTTTTCCCTTTCTTCCCCCCTTCCCCTTTTATTTTTCCTCTCTTTCTCCCTCTTTCCTTGAGAGCTTGTTTGGAGGTTCTAGCAGGGGAGAGCAGCTACTTGTATACCCTTGACAGAATTATGGCCCTCTCCTCTATCGGGGAAGATCATCCTCTTCGACTGAATGCACAGCTTCTGGAGGGACACACATGGAGCGGTGAGGGAGGAATGAGACACCTGCCTAGGAGGCAGATCAGCCGAATCAACCCTGGGGATCAACGGGGTGACGGATGTTGTCGCAGCCAGATCACCTTCACATCCTCTCTCCCTCTTTCCTTCCCTGCTGTCTCTCTTTCCTCTACTCAGTGTTCCAGGCTCACCCACCCTGTGCCTCACCCACCATGTGCCTACACTGGTCCCATGTTGGGGCCAGGGCAGTGTGAGATCAAAGTCCCTTCCATCTTGCAACCCTCCTCCTGGAGGTCTGCTCTGAGATCCCAGCTTTATCCTCTCTGCTTTTTCTCATTGTCCACATGAAATTAGAGTTACTTTCTTAGAGGATGGTTATTTTCAAACCTTCTCTTCATGAGGCCTTATAGTAGCCCAGAGATAGATCCTAAAGCTACCAAAGACCAGGCAAAGAACGGGCTGCTTGGAGAGGCAGCCTAGATTACAGGAAAACAGACCTGCCAAGCCTTGAAATGCCCAAGCAGTCCTGGGCGGGTGTGGTTCACTGCTTGATACAGAGTGGCTTCCTTGTCCTTGGTCATGGAATAGGGAGGCCACATAGTGTCAAGGCAGAAGGGACCCATTGAACGTGTCCAGATTCTGTGTCAGAAGCCTGGCATGGGGGGTGCTCAAGGCCTGATTTGGGCCCCATGTGGGGATGCTGGAGCTTGCTTGGACCTGCTCCTGAAAGCTGATTGACTGTTAAACCTTCAGGATTCTCCTGAGCCAGGTATTAAACACAGCCATTATTAAAAAGTAAATTATAAAACCTCCAATGAAATAAACCATATTAAAACAAACATAATGGTTATCCAAAATTCATCATTTCTAACTATTTCACAATTCCATTGTTGATGTGTTTCAGGTGAATTTCATCCACTGCGTCCATCTGGTGGGAATAGAATGTGGTGGTGGCTTCCTTGAGTTTTTTGCCTGTCCTGCGCGGACTCCACACTGATAGCCTGAAATTGACCACAGTGAGAGTATTTACACCACGGAAGTCAGCAAACACTACAGATGAGGACGTTTTTGTGCTCTGGAGTGCTGTTTTTTAACATTTACCAACACTACTAGCTCCACCCTAGAACTGCATCAGAATTTCTGTGACAGGGCTTTAAATTTCGTTCTTTTGAAAAGTTTCCCAGAGGATGCTGGCGTGGCCAGCCAAGCCGAGTCTAGAGAGTGGATTTGGAAAATGCTGACCATCCATCCTTGCAGAGCTGGGATTTCTGCCAACTGATGTTCAGTTGGTGCTTGAATGCTTCCAAAGATAGGGAGCTCACTACTGCAAAGCAACCATTGGAAGACACTGACCGGCCCATTCACTCATGGAGTGCTGGGCTCTTCTCATTGGCATCTCTGCTTAATCCTGCCACAGACAGAGAGCTCTCTGCTCCTGAATAAGTCCTATCCTGGGATTGTTTGGTCTCTTCTAGTTATTCATTATAGTGAACAGGACACTGTTTCATTGCAGGTGCACCTGTCAATCCTAATTGTCCCCATTCCATGTTGTATTAATGCAGGGCTCATCTCTCCCCAGAAATGAGCCTTCTGAATACTCAGAGACACATCTAGCCCTACTGCCTTCCCTCCCATACATTTTCTTTTCTCCAAGCCACATATTCCTGCTGCTCCCAGCCCTTCTCCCATGTATTGCTAAATTCCTGTTGAGCATTACTTAGCTGGCTTAGCCAATCTTTCTAGTTCATTGAGACCTATATGATACTGATTCTGTCAACCAACCTATTACCTCTTATTTCTAGTTACAGCTAATTACCTCATCTAAGCAGCTATAAAAGTGTTTTATGGGGTGAGACCTCTAAACAGCAATCTTTCTTGAGATATTCCGGATGGTATTTGACTAGCAAATGTTCAGACACAAATTTATTGCTGAAAACAATGCTCTTCTGCCAAAAATAGTCTCCATTTTTTCAGAGAACAAAATTTAGCAAGAAACAAATACACTGGCTAAAGTGTTCCCAAATGACTACCAATCCAGATTGGAACCTTAAAGAACAATTCCTTAAGGAGGATTTTTAATCATCCCTGATTCCTGCTATGTTTCTCTCATTTTGATTCCCCTAAACACATCTGGTTTGTATTTCTGAGACGCACTTTTCCATACATCTTGGCAAAGTCAGACTTCGGATTTCATATCTCTTCCCCAGTACAAATATGTCCCTTCCCTTTGATCTCTAGCTATCCCACTTGGCATGCTTTGCTACCGTACAGAGTAATTTTTTTTTAAAGATTTTATTTACTTATTTGACAGAGAGAGAGAGATCACAAGTAGGCAGAGAAGCAGGCAGAGAGAGAGGGCTGAGCAGAAAGCCTGATGTGGGGCTCGATCCCAGGACCCTGAGATCATGACCTGAGCCAAAGGCAGAGGCCTTAACCCACTGAGCCACCCAGGCGCACCTGCACAGAGTAATTGTCAGAAATTCAAAGAACACATTGTTGAATGGAAATTGATGGTTGTGTAATATCCTGAAACCCTTCATACTGTGAGGATGGGCTGAAGTGACATTCAAGGATGCCCACAAAGTCTTCCTCTGCGGGTGGGGACCATTCTCTGACCAGATGACGGAGGTGTGGCCAGAACAAGCCAGACATCATTACTTTATGTCTGCCTCCTCATGCCCTTTTGAATGTCCTTGATGGGTTAGAAGGACGTCCCAGGTTACAAAAAGAAGCCTTCTAAGCACATTAAGTCAGAAACACCATCTGAGTTTAGTGTTTGCTGTGTCTGGCCCATGTGATGATTAGCATCTTTGAGCTTTTTTTTTTTTCCAATTAATTTAATTTTTTCAGTGTTACAAGAGTCATTGTTCATGTACCACACCCAGTGCTCCATGCAATACATGCCCTCCTCAATACCCACCACCAGGATCACCCAACCCCCACCTCCCTCCTCTCCAAAACCCTCAATTTGTTGCTCAGAGTCCGTAGTCTCTCATGGTTCATCTCCCTCTCCGACTTCCCCCAATTCACCCTTCCTTTTCTTCTCCCAATGTCCTCCATGTTTTCCCTTATGCTCCACATGTAAGTGAAATCATATGATAAGGGGCTTTCTCTGCTTGACTTATTTCACTCAGCATAATCTCTTCCAGTCCCGTCCATGTTGATACAAAAGTTGGGTATTCATCCTTTCTGATGGAGGCATAATATTCCATTGTATACATGGACTATATCTTCATTATCCATTCGTCTGTTGAAGAGCATCTTGGCTCTTTCCACAGTTTGGCAATCATGGCCATTGCTGCTATGAACATTGGGGTACATGTGCCCCTTCTTTGTACTGCATCTGCATCTTTTTGGTAAATACCCAGTAGTGCAATTGCAGGGTCATAGGGTAGCTCTATTTTTAATTTCTTGAGGAATCTCCACACTGTTTTCCAAAGTGGCTGCACCAACTTGCATTCCCACCAATAGT
>CM052885.1:80120181-80134739 GCA_028534135.1 Potos flavus
TATCAGACCTTTGTCTGTAGTGTCATTTGCGAATATCTTCTCCCATTGTGTGGGATGCCTATTTGTTTTGTTGACTGTATCCTTTGCTGTGCAGAAGCTTTTTATCTTGATGAAGTCCCAAAAGTTCATTTTCACTTTTGTTTCCTTTGCCTTTGGAGACATGTCCTGAAGGAAGTTGCTGTGGCCAATGTTGAAGAGGTTACTGCCTATGTTCTCCTAGGATTTTGATAGATTCCCACTCTCCTCTTGGGGTGTGCTGTGGCTGGTCATCTGGGAGGTGGGGTATTGAATGCCTATCTCTTTACCCTGCTGTGTCTGAGACACACTTCAGCTCAGAAATCCTCCTGGATGGGGAGGGAGGGTGAGACTGCATAGTAGATGCTGTGGGGATGGTAGGGAAGTTGTCACTTGCTTTGTGCTGTTGTGATCAGGGTGAGGTCCTTTCAGATCTTGGCAGGACTTCACAGCGGACTTTGTTGGTGATTTTTCATGGGTCATGCTCACTGGGGCCTCTCATCTCCTATCCCTGGTTAGGGTCATGTACTCCCAGGCATTTGCTCCCAACAAACCCATCCCATATGGATTCACGGAGATCCTACATCTCCATAGCTCCCGTGGTTCAGGTTCCATCCTTAGACATACCTCTACCAAGCTCGTACATCTGTAAACCCAAAACAATGGCAAAACTTTCCCATTTAGGAGGAAAAAAATTTTTTTTTACCTTAGCTCATTGACTAAAAAAGCCTTGAGCTTTACTAGGAAGTAGGCTGCAGGCGCAGTGTCTAGGGAGAGGACAAACCAATGTTTGCTATTTTTTTTTTTTAAGATTTTATTTATTTATTTGTCAGAGAACAAGTGCAAGCATGGGGCCTTGCAGGCAGAGCAGGCAGAGGGAGAAGCAGACTCCCCACTGAGCTGGGAGCCCGATGTGGGACTCAATCCCAGGATCCTGAGATCAGGACCTGAGCCAAAGGCAGATGCTTAACTGACTGAGCCACCTAGGTGCCTCCAATATTTGCTGCTTGATGGAAAGTGGTATAAACATGATGGTTCTTGGAATAAATGCACATGCTCATCATTTCATTCCATTTGCCTTTCCTCTTCCTCTTCTGAGCTAACAGATACAACAAAGAATTTGTTCATTTATTAAAAAGAATACCTTTGTGCCTCTGATATGCATTCTGGGCATAGGGGACTCACCACAAAACATTTAACAATGCTGTCTTTGTAGTGTTTACAATGGTTTTCCTGAGAGCTGATATTTGAAAGGAGGTTGTAGTCAGCTCCAAGGCTATGTCTGAAGTCTTCATCAGAATTCGTCACTTCCTTACTTATTATGTTTTTTCTACTGAGACAGTTGTCAGGGATTGAAGATTGGGATACACGTGGGCTGCCATCAGGACCTTTTCAGCAACTGGCATAGTGGTTCGGGCTTTGCAGGTAGCTGGATTTGCGTGGAAATCCTGGATTTGCTCCAGGCAAGTTACTCAAGTTCTCAAAAATACAATTTCCTCACATGCAGAGTGGTGGTGCTTTATAGAATACAGGCAGACCCCAGAGATGAGGGTTCAGTTCCAGACCACCACAATAAAGCAAATATTGCAAAAAATGAGTCAAATGAAATTTTTAGTTTCCAAGCTCGTACATATCGTACATATCAAAATTATGTTTATACTATACTGTTGTTTATTAAGTGTGCAATAGAATTATGTCTAAAATAATGTACATACCTTAATTAAAATATTTTATTGCTAAAAATGCTAACCATCATCAGTGCTTTCAGTGAGTCATAATCTTTTTGCCAGTGGAGGGTCTTGCTTTAATGTTGATGGCTGCTGACTGATCAGGGTGGTGGCTGCTGAAGACTGCAGTGGCTGTGGCAACTTCTTAAAATAAAACAGTGAAGTTTGATGTGTTGATTGCCTCTTCCTTTCATGAATGATTCCTCTGTAGCAGGTGATGCTGTTTGATAGCATTTCACCCACAGGAGAACTTGTCTCACAACTGGAGTCAATCTTCTCAAATCCTTCTGCTACTTTATCAACTAAGCTTATGTACTATTCTAAATCTTCTGTTGTCATTTCGATAATCTTCACAGCATCTTCACCAGGAGTATGTTCCATCTCAAGAAACCACTCTTTGCTCACCTATAAGAAGCAACTCCTCACTATTATGCTAAATGAAATAAGTCAATCAGAGAAAGATAATTATCATATGATCTCATGGATATGGGGAATTTGAGAAACAAGACAGAGGATCATAGGGGAAGGGAGGGAAAAATGAAACAAGATGAAACCAGAGACGGAGACAAACCATAAGAGACTCTTAATCTCAGGAAACAAACTGAGGGTTGCTGGAGGGGAGAGGGGTGGGAGGGCTGGGGTGGCTGGGTGATGGACATTGGGGAGGATATGTGCTATGGTGAGTGCCATGAATTGTGTAAGACTGGTGAATCACAGACCTGTAACCCTGAAACAAATAGTACATTATATGTTAATAAAAAAAAGGAAGCAACTCCTTATCTGTTAAAGTTTTATCACGAGATTGCAGCAACTCAGCTACATCTTCAGGCTCTACTTCTGATTCTAGTTCTCTTGCTATTTCCACCACATCAGCAGTTACGTCCTCCACTGAAGTCTTGAACCCCTCAAAGTCATTCATGAGGGCTGGAATCAACTTCCTCCAACTCTTGTTCAATATTGATATTTTGACCTTTTTCCATGAATGTTCTTACTGGCATCTACCATGGTGATTGCTTTCCAGAAGGATTTTAATTAACTTTGCCAGTATCTGTTATTGTCTATTGCAGCTATAGCCTTAAAAAGTGTATTTCTTAAATAAGTCTTAAAAGTCAAAATAGCACCTTAATCCATGGGCTGCAGAATGCATGTTATATCAGCAGACATGAAAACAACATTAATCTCCATCAACTGTACATCTCCACCAGAGCTCTTGGATGAACAGATGCATTGTCATAAGAGTAATATTTTGAGAGGAACCTTTTTTCTGAGCAGTGGTTTCATCATTGGGCTTTAAATACTCAGTAAAACCATGTTGTAAACAGACGTGTTGTCATCCAGGCTTTGTTGTTTCAGTGATAGAGCCCAGGCAGAGTAATAATTGTTAAGGGCTCTTGGATTTTTGGAATGGTAAATGAGCATTGGCTTAAGCCACCCGCTGCATGAGACTTTAACAAGAGAATCAGCCTGTCCTTTGAAATTTTGAAACCCAAGCAATGATTTCTCATAACTGAAATTCTTAGATGGCATCTTCTTCCAGTAGAAGGCTGTTTCCATCTACATTAGAAATCTGTTGTTATATGGTCCATATATACAATGGAATATTATGCCTCCATCAGAAAGGATGAATACCCAACTTTTTTATCAACATGGACGGGACTGGAAGAGATTATGTTGAGTGAAATAAGTCAAGCGGAGAAAGTCAATTATCATATGGTCTCACTTATGTGTGGAGCATAAGGAAAAACATGGAGGACATTGTGAGAGGGAAGGGAGGGATGAATTGGAGGAAATCGGAGGGGTGGGGAACCATGAGAGACTGTGAACTCAGAACAGGGGACTGAGGGTTTTGGAGGGGAGGGGGTGGGGGGATGGGTGAGCCTGGTGGTGGGTATTGAGGAGGGCACGTATTGCATGGAGCACTGGGTGTGGTACATAGACGATGAATCTTGTAACACTGAAAAAATAAAATAAAAGTATTTGGGGGAAAAAAAAAAGAAATCTGTTGTTGAGTATAGCTAGGTCATTGATTAGCTAGGTCTTCTGGATAACTTGCTACAGTTTTTTCATCAGCCCCTGCTGCCTCTCCCTGGACTGTTCTGTTATGGAGGTGATTTCTTTCCTTAAACCTCATGAACCAACCTCTGTGAGCTTCAAACTTTTCCTCTGCAGCTTTCTCACCTCTCTCAGCCCTCACAGAATTGAAGAGAGTTAGGGCCTTGGTCTGGATTAGGCTTTGACTCAAGGGAATGTTGTGGCTGGTTTGACCTTCTATTCAGACCACTAAAACTTTTTCCATATCAGCAATAAGGCTGTTTTGCTTTCTTATCTTTTGTGTGTTCACTATTTAATTTCCTTTAAAAACTTTTCCTTTGCATTAACAAGTTGGCCAACTGTTTGGTGCAAGAGGCTTAGATTTCAGCTTATTTCGATTTTCAAAATGCCTTCCTCACTAAGTTTAATCCTTACTAGCTTCTGATTT
This sequence comes from Potos flavus, assembly GCA_028534135.1. Classification (NCBI taxonomy): domain Eukaryota; kingdom Metazoa; phylum Chordata; class Mammalia; order Carnivora; family Procyonidae; genus Potos; species Potos flavus. Next base: position 80,124,403 of record CM052885.1, read on the forward strand.
AAAATGAGAGGTGTGCAACTCTTCCCCTCACTTGAACACTTATAGGCCATTGCAAGGCTATTAATTGGCCTAATTTCAATATTGTTGTGTTTCAGGAAACAGGGAGGCCCGAGGAGAGGGAGAGGGATGGGAGGAATGGCCAGTGAGTGGAGCAGTCAAAACATAGACAACATTTCTTGATCAAGTTCATATGGGCACAATTTGTGGCACTTCAAAACAATTACAATAACAATATCAAAGATCACTAATCACAGATCATTATAACAAATATAATAACAAAAAAAGTTGAAATAGTATGAGAATTACCAAAACGTGACACAGAGACATGGAGTGAGCAAGTGCTGTTGGAAACATGGTGCCTATAGCCTTGCTTGATGGAGGGTTGCTACAACCTTCGATTTGTAAAATTCGCAGTATCTGAGAAACACAATAAAATGAAGTGTAATAAAATGAGACATGTCTGTAGTTTGGGATTTTAATGAGAAAATAGGGTTAAGCAGATCACAAAGGCATGAGTCACTATGAGCACAAATCCATGATCAATTGGCCCTTTCTGGGCTTCCAAGGCTGAAAGTCTCACAGGGCCAGGGCCATGGACTCAGGCCAATGTGGAAACTTGGTGGAGGCCAGAACCAAGGGCTCAGCAATGGATGTTTAGCACTAATAATCTATTCAGAGCCCATTTTATGACAGAGCTTTGTCTTAGTAAGTTTATCAGACAAAGTCCAACCGCAAGGTCACAGGACGAATTCAGGCTAAGAGCCCAGGCATCCTTAATGAGATTCCAAAGTCAAATTCATTAGCAGAAAAATTCAAGCATAGAGGTTGTTCTAATTGGATGGTAAAGATGTGAGAAATGAGTTCTCTCTGTAGACAATGGGAATGTAAATAGATGTGACTAATGTGGATGCTGGGTTGATAATATCTATGGTCATATATAGATGGTCATATGGTTCAATCCGGTAAATCTCCTTCCACAGTTTATCTTTTTTTATTTCTGTCTTTAGAGGTAACCATATTAATAGTAACCATATAGTAACCATATAGTAACCATACCAATAGTTTGTTCACTATCTCCTTTGCTGTGCACAAACAGACACATACATATATATACATGTACATATGCATCCCCCCTTTTTTTTTTAAACAAAAGATAATTATTCATTTATACCATCTATGATTTGCTTTCCTTCACCCACTCTGTAGTGGACATCTCATATTGGTATTCATAGAACTACCTTTTCTTTCTTTTTTCTTTTTCTTTTCTAAATAAATTAATTAATTTTTATTATTTAAATTCAATTAACATATAATGTATTACTGGTTTCAGAGGCAGAGGTCAGTGATTCATTAGTCTTATATAATACCCAGTACTCATTACATCATGTACCCTCCTTAATGCCCATCACCTAGTGACCCCATCCCCCCACCCTTCTCCCCTCCATCAACCTTCAGTTTGTTTCCTATGATTAAGAGTCTCTTACACTTTGTCTCCCTCTCTGATTTCATCTTGTTTTACTATTTCCTCTCTTCCTCTATGATCTTTGGTTTTTTTCTTAAAGATTCCACATATCAGCGATATCATATGATAATTGTCTTTCTCTGATTTATTTATTTCACTTAGCATAACACCCTCTAGTTCCATCCATGTCATTGCAAATGGCAAAATTTCATTCTTTTTGATGGCTGAGTAGTATTTCATTACACACACACACACACACACACACACACACACACACACACACCACATCTTCTTTATCCATTCATCTGTCAATGGACATCTGAGATCTTTCCATAGTTTGGCTATTGTGGACATTGCTGGTATAAACACTAGGGTACAGCTGCTCCTTCAGATCACTACATTTGTATCTTTGGGGTAAATACCCAATAGTGCAATTGCTGAGTCATAAGGTAGCTCTATATTCAACCTTTTGAGGAACCTCCATACTGTTTTCCAGAGTGGCTGCACCAGCTTGAATTCTCACCAACAGTGTAAAAGGGTGCCCTTTCTTCCCATCCTCACTGACAGCTGTTGTTTCCTGAGTGGTTAATTTTAGCCATTCTAACTGGTATGAGGCGGTATCTCAGTGTGGTTTTGATTTGTATTTTCCTGATGCCAAATGATGTTGAGCATTTTTTCATGCGTCTGTTGGCCATTTGGATGTCTTTTTTGCAGAAATATCTGTCAATGTCTTCTGCCCATTTCTTGATTAGATTGTTTGTTCTTTGGGTGTTGAGTTTGGTAAGTTCTTTATAGATTTTAGATACTATCCCTTTATCTGATATGTCATTTGCAAATATCTTCTCCCATTCTTTCAGTGGTCTTTTGGTTTTTATCAACTGTTTCCTTTGCTGTGCAAAAGATTTTATCTTGATGAAGTCCCAATAGTTCAGTTTTGCCATTGTTTTCCTTGCCTTTGTAGATGTGTCTAGTAAGAAGTTGCTGCAGCTGAGGTCACAGAGGTTCCTGCCTGTCTTCTCCTCTAAGGTTTTGATGGATTTCTGTCTCATAATGGTCTTCCATCCATTTTGAGTCCATTTTTGTGTATAGTGTAAGGAAATTGTCCAGTTTTTATTCTTCTGCATGTGGCTGTCCAATTTTCCCAATGCCACTTGATGAAAAGACAGGTTTTTTTTTTCCATTGGATATTCTTTCCTGCTTTGTCAAAATTAGTTGGCCATAGAGTTGAGGGTCCATTTCTGGGTTCTCTCTTCTATTCCACTGATCTGTCTGTTTTTTTTTTTTTTTTTTTTTCAGTACCATACGGTTTGATGATTATAGCTTTGTACTAGAGCTTGAAGTCCAGAATTGTAATGCCACCAGCTTTGGGTTTCTTTTTCAACATCTGGTGATTCGGGGTTTTTTCTCTTTCCATACAAATTTTAGAATTATTTGTTCCAGCTCAGTGAAAAGGTTGATGATATTTTGATAGGGATTGCACTGAATGTATAGATCGCTCTAGGTAGCAAGGATATTTTAATAATATTTTTTTCTTCCAATTCATGAACATGAAATGTTTTTCCATTTCTTTGTTCCTTCCTCAATTTCATTCATGAGTGTTCTATAATTTTCTGAGTACATATCTTTTGTCTCTTTGGTTAGGTTTATTCCTAGGTATCTTATGGTTTTTGGTGCCATTGTAAATGGGACTGACTCCTTAATTTCTCTCTCTTCTGTCTTATTGTTCGTGTATAGAAATGTAACTTATTTCTGTGCATTGACTTTATATCCTGCCACTTTGCTGAATTCCTGTATGATTCTAACAGTTTTGGGGTGGTATCTTGGGTTTTCCACATAGAGTATGATGTCATTTGCAAAGAGTGAGAGTTTGAGTTCTTCTCTGCTGATTCAGATGCCTTTTATTTCTTTTTGTTGTCTGATTGCTGAGGCTAGGCATTCTAGTACTATGTTGAACAGCAGTGGTGATAGTGGACATCCTTGCCGTGTCCCTGACCTTAGGGGAAAACCTCTCAGTCTTTCCCCATTGAAATGGTGTTTGTTGTGGACTTTTTATAGATGGCTTTTATGATATTGTGGCATGTTCCCTCTATGCCTCCACAATGAGGAGTTTTAATGAAGAAAGAATGCTGTACTTTGTCAAATGCTTTTCCCTCAACTATTGGGAGGATCATATGGTTCTTGTCCTTTCTTTTATTTATGTAATGTATCACATTGATTGATTTGTGGATGATGAACCAACCTTGCAGCCCAGGAGTAAATCCCACTTGGTCGTAGTGAATAATCCTTTTAATGTATTGTTGGATCCTATTGGCTAGGATCTTGGTGAGAATTTTTACATCCATGTTCATCAGGGATATTGGTTTGTAATTCTCCTTTTTGATGGGGACTTTGTTTGGTTTTGGGATCAAGGTAATTCTGGCCTCATAGAAAGAGTTTGGAAGTTTTCCTTCCATTTCTATTTTTCTGAAAGAGCTTCAGAAGAATAGGTATTAATTCTGCTTTAAATGGTTGGTAAAATTCCCCTGGGAAGCCGTCCAGCCCTGGGCTCTTGTTTATTGGGAAATTTTTGATTACTGCTTCAATTTCCTAGCTGGTTATGGGTCTGTTCAGGTTTTCTACTTCTTCCTGATCCAGTTTTGGTAGTTTATACTCTCTAGGAATGCATCTATTTTTTTCCAGATGGCCCAATTTTTTGGCATATAGTTGCTCAAAATATGTTCTTACAATTGTTTGTATTTCTTTGGTGTTGGTTGTGATGACTCCTCTTTCATTCATTATTTTATTTATTTGGGTCATTTCTTTTTTCTTTTTGATAAATCTGGCCAGGGGTTTATCAATCTTATTAATTATTTCAAAAAACCAGCTCCTAGTCTCATTGATATGTACTACTGTTCTTTTGGTTTCCATTTCATTGACTTCTTCTCCAGTCTTTATTATTTCTCTTCTACGTGGTTTAGGCTTTATTTTCCATTCTTTCTTCAGCTCCTTTAGGTGTAAGGTTATATTGTGTTTTTGAGATGTTTCTTGTTTCTTGAGAAAGTCTTGTATTGCTATATAATTTCCTCTCAAGACCGCCTTTGCTGTGTCTCAAAGATTTTGAACAGTTGTGTTTTCATTTTCATTTTCATTTCATTTGTTTTCATTTCATTTGTTTCCATGAATTTTTTATAATTTATTTATTTATTTATTTATTTATTTGACAGAGAGAGAGAGAGAGAGATCACAAGTAGGCAGAGAGGCAGGCAGAGAGAGAGGGGGAAGCAGGCTCCCTGCTGAGCAGAGAGCCCGATGTGGGGCTCAATCCCAGGACCCTGAGATCATGACCTGAGCCGAAGGCAGAGGCTTTAACCCACTGAGCCACCCAGGCGCCCCTGTTTCCGTGAATTTTTTAAATTCTTCTTTAATTTTATGGTTGACTCATTCATTCTTTAGTAGGATGCTCTTTAGCCTCCACATATTTGAGTTCTTTCCAACTTTCCTCTTGTGGTTGATTTCTAGTTTCAAAGCACTGTGGCCTGAAAATATGCAGGGAATGGTCCCAATCTTTTGGTTCTGGTCGATACCTGTTTTGTAACCAATATGTGATCTGTTCTAAGAATGTTCCATGTGCACTTGAGAGGAACGTGTGTTCTGTTGCTTTAGGTTGGAATGTTCTGAATATATATGTGAAGTCCATCTGGTTGAGTCTGTCATTCAAAGCCCTTGTTTCGTTGCTTAGAGATCTTTTGCTTAGATGATCTGTCCATTGCAGTAAGTGGGGTGTTAAAGTCCCCTACTATTATTGTATTATTATTGATTTGTTTCTTTAATTTTGTTATTAATTGGTTTCTATAGTTGGCTGCTTCCATGTTAGGGGCATAGGTATTTAAAATTGTTAGATCTTATTGTTGAATAGATTCTTTAATTATGATATAGTGTCCTTCCTCATCTCTTATTACAGTCTTTGGCTTAAAATCTAATTTGTCTAATATAAGGATTACCACCCTAGTTTTCTTTTGATGTCCATTAGCATGATGAATGGTTTTCCACCCCCTCACTTTAAATCTGGATGTGTCTTTGGTCTTAAATGAGTCTCTTGCAGATAGCGTATTAATGAGATTTGCTTTTTTATCCAATCTGATACCCTGTGTCTTTTGATTGGAAGCATTTAGCCCATTTACATTCAGAGGAACTATTGAAAGATATGAATTTAGTGACTGTTTCTGTATATTGTCTCTTTTCCTTTCTGGTATATGTTACTTTTGGGCTCTCTTTTCACTTAAAGGATTCCTTTTAATATTTCTTGTAGGGCTGGTTTGGTGATTACAAATTCTTTTAGTTTCTGTTTGTCCTGTAAGCTTTTTATATCTCCTATTTTGAATGATATCCTAGCCGGATAAAGTATTCTTGGCTGTTTATTTTTCTCATTCAACACCCTAAATATATCATGCTAGTCCTTTCTGCCTGCCTCGTATCCATGGATAGGTCTGCTACCAGTCTAATGTTTCTACCCTTGTAGTTTACAGACCTCCTGCCCTGAGCTTCTTTCAGGATATTCCCAAAATTGTAGAAAGAAAAACTTATACACACACACACAATTAAATATAACGAAAGGATAGAATGTAAGTGTAAAAATGAAAAATAAAAAGGATTTGAAAAAAAGAGCTGATAAAATGAGAAATTGGTTGAAAAAGGAAAGAGAAAAATATAAAATTGAAAGACTAAAGAATTGTGGGTAGAAAACCTTGAATTCTATATGCTATATTCCCCCAGTGCTAGAGTTTTGCAGTTCTCAATGACCAATAAACTTGGTCTTGGCTGGATGTTCTTGCTTATCTTCTGGGGGAGGGGCCTGTTGCATTGATTCTCAGGTATCTTTGCCCCAGGCAGAATTGCACTACTCTTGCCAGAGGCCAGGCTAAATAATCTGCCCTGGTTTGCTCTCTGTGTCTTCTGTTCCCTGAAGGCTTTCCACACAGCTTTAGAGGGTGAGAATGAAAATGGTGGCATTCCAATCTCCAGCCCTAGAGCGGAAAGCTCAGGACCCCATTCCTTCCACCCCACTTCCCTCCCTCAGGGAAAAGTAGTAAATCACTCCTGTCTCCCTGGTCTCCATCCACATTCTGTGCTCACCCAGCTTGTGACTGAGCATTTCTATCTCAGGCATGGGATCCCGTTTCAAGTCTCCAAATCCTGTAGACTCCTGGGCATGCTCCTGGACTGTTCCTCCTAGGGGAGAAAGGGTAGAGGGTGTCTTGCTGGTTCTGCTGTTTGTTGGGCCCCTGCTTAGGGGAACAGTTGCCAGACCATGCCACAGTTCATGGTTTTTGGCAACTCTGAGCTGAAAGCCCACTCCTGGGTTCACTGATTGCAGCTAGCTTCCTCACTCTGATGCCTGGGAACTCTTCCACACTCAGGGACTCCCAGCCTTCCTGTGACCCTGAGGATCCTGAGACCACACTGTCCCACCTAGGATTACACCCCACTTCACCACCTGAGGGGCTTTCAGGCAGGGATGTCCCTCACTGGAGCAGACTTGTAAAAGTTCTGATTTTGTGCTCTGCTGATAAATCGCTTTCCAGTGTCAGCTTACTGAGACTCCCTCCCCCTGCGGTTTATCTTCCCATATGTCACCTTGGATTCACTTCTCCACACCTCCTACCTTGCATATAGTAGTCATTCTTCTATTTGTAGAGTTGCAGCTATTCTTTTCTTAGATCTCCGATTGAGTTTGCTGGTGTTCAGAATGATTTGATAGCTATCTAGCTGAATTCCTGGGACCAGACAAAACTAAGGTCTCCTACTCCTCCACCATCTTGGACTGGCTCTCCTTCCACAATTTAGCTTAAGAAATAATAAGTGATCCAGGATATGTGTATAATGATGTTCATAGTGATTAATTATAAAATTAGAAATCAGAAGTGATACGTGTGCAACACTGATTATCACACGTAAGAAGATGCACATGTGGGATTCTCTGCAGCCCTGTAAATGATGGTGTAGAGTTGTGGGATCTAGAAGCATGGTAGAAGTTTGGGAATCCCAAATCCAGTGAGATGGCAAATAATGAACCCTCATGTGGAAAACCTGGTCAGCAACTCCGAGGGATTCTTGAGAGAGAGAAAGCGGGGAAAATCAGATTCATGAAGAAGCAGAAGCAGAGGAACTTACAGTCCCCACCCTCACTAGAGAGAGAAGCCTCAGAGGTAAGAGCCATTGGAAGTTGAGTCCAGAGGCATGAGAAGCCAGCGGAGGCACGTTACATTCTGCAAGATGGTTTCTCTGGGAAGCTGAGTCTGAAAATCCTTTTCTCAACGGGATCAGTGCGGCTGGAAAGTCCAGGCAGAACAATGCCTACACCCAGCAGGGAGGAGGGGGAGGGAGGTAGCCCCATCTCAATCACACAAGCACCTCTGGGACAACCCCTACTCTAGGCTAAGGTAAATGACACCAGCAGAGGAAAGGGATTCTCAGGTCCACAGATGAGCAGATCACACACCATGAAAGACAGGCATTGGACTCAACAAATGGAAATGACTCTTGAAGAAACAGAGCAAACAATGTGATTTTAGCATGGGCACAAGTGAGGCAAGTAATAACAGCGTGTGGTGAAAAGTGGCTTTCGAAATATGAGGGGAGCTTTAATATATTCTGTAATGAGACTTGGATTCATTAAGATACTTAGATAACATTTGGAAAAAAATGAGATTTCTTTATCACTAGTGTTTCTGGAATTTATTTTTGAGAAGGAAGTTAATATAAAAATCAGCCTGTAGTTGTTAGGCATATAACATTGATGTAAATAAAGCCCAATCCACAGAAGTTATTATGAAAAACATGGAAAGTTTTAAAAAATAATTTTAAATATCTCTATGGTAAAAGGCATTACAAGCAAAGCTATAAGACATGTAAAAACCTGGGAGAAAAATCTCATATATACATATATTATATAAAAATTTAATGCCAGACTACAGAAAGAAGTTCTCAAATCATTTTAAAGACTAACAATATGGGCATCAGGATATGACCACAGTTTTCACAGTAGAGGAAACATACCAGCCAATGTAAACATCACCATTATTCAGGGAAATCCAAACTAAAATGATCATGAGATAATACTTTTCACCGATTAGGTTGGCAAATATTAAAATGTGTGATGATTTCAAATGTTAGCAGATATGGGAAAACAGTTGTTCCAGTTGACAGGGAGAACAAATCAATACAGCTATTTTGAGAACAATTTGGTATATTTATTAAAATAAAGGACATACACATACTTCAACTTAACAGTTCTTCTTCTCTGTGTCCACTCTGGAGAGACAAGTGCATGCTGCGGCAGCCGTGTTAACTAGAGCATGAAATCATGTGCGGGATGAACGAGTGTGTGGTGTGGGCTGAAGTGGGGGGAACTCTATTTTCATATTGGTGGAGGCTTTTGTGATGCATTCAGAAACTGATTTTTAAAAAAATGAATTGCTAGGTGAGAAAAGTAGATGAGAGAATGAATTTATGTGTGTAAAAGAGCTACTCTGTATGTGCACACATGTAATACATATACATGCTGGAAAGAAAACCATCAAAACATTAGTGGTGTCAAATGGGGTCATAGAAAATTGTAAGCTTTTTTTGGTTTTGTTTCTCTTTATTTTCTAATCTTTTTTACAAAAACATAAATTATTTTGGTAGTATATATTTTTAAAGGACATCACCGCCCAGGGACTGGGAACACTCTGGGTGGATTTCAGAGCATCGTGAGCTGTGGCAGGGCTGTGGGCAGAGCTCATAGTCTGGTCCACTGGGAAGGGCAGGGAGAGGCCAGGCACGAGAGGGGGTACTCATGGCATTCTAGGGTTCTGTGGGTTATCCAGACCCAGCATCCCTGGCTGGAGATGCTCTGGTTCTTCTGAGGTCAAAGCATCCCTCTCGTCCCTTCACCATGAGCCTGGGGTGTGGGTGGAGACCATGAGCCTGTGTGTCACATGAACCCCTTCATATTCGGCCCCGCTCCATTTGTTTGATACTTTCCACGTGGCTTGGTGGGGTCTTACCTACAGCAAAGCCAGCATGTTTTACTCCAGGGCGGACGCTCCCGAGTTTCAGTGAGCAAGGACCCCGGTAAATGCGCCTCTGTCACGATGACTCACCGCATCCACCCTGGTGGTTCCCTATGGGCGGGCGTGAGTGAGGACCGTCATCAGCTGCCTCACTCACGCACTTGTGCCTCCTCCTGGATTTGCTGCAGGAGGCTTGGGAGATTCTGTGTGCAGAAGCTTCTCAGATTGTGACCGAATGAAGGAGAACCCGAAAAACATGTATGAAAGGAAGTGTTTCCCCAGATGAATATATCATTTGTTGAAAGTCTGGCTCAAGGTTTAGGAGGAGCTTTAGCCGCCCACAGGGAACTCAGTGCCCCAGTCCGGAGTGAGGCACCCAGACCCAGCTGTGATTCCAAGCAGCCTCCACTTCTATGAGATATGCGCCCTCAGTGAGCATCTCCCGTTCCCCAGACAGTTGTCATATCCATGCTCCCTGAGAGGTGGGAAACCAAGGAACCCTTGTTCTTGCTTAACTGGTCAAGGCTGAATGAAATGCAGGCCTCCCAGAGTCTAGCTTTCCCAGAGATCAGAAGCCACCACTAGAACAATAATAAAGGGACATAGTGTCGTGGGGTCTTAAACTAAATTATAAGAAGTGCTGTGACTTCTGAAAGCAGCTTGGGATACCTGAGTCCTCCAGGAGCTTCACGCAGACAGGCTGGGTCGGAAATACTGGTGCTTGGGCAAGACATCTGCTTTGGTTTCCAGCATCAAGGAGATTTATTAAAAAACGGAGCCATGTTCTAGGATTCTGATCAAGCGTGTGATATTGCTATTCAGTGGGTCACTGGGCATCTTTC
>CM052885.1:80135239-80197622 GCA_028534135.1 Potos flavus
AGTGTCTGTTCATGTCTTCTGCCCATCAATAACCAATTTCTAATTAAGAGAAGAAGCCAGGCACCCCCAACTCCCTAGTTTTGCTTCTTCTTCTATAAAGTGATTTCTCTTTTGCTAAACCTTACCAGAACTCTTGTGTATTAAATATTCACAGTGATCTAATCATTGCAGAGCGTTTACACTCAAAGAAATGGACTTTGAGGTGTGAGTTGATAAATCCAGTGACTACATCCTTCAAGAGAGTTACTATATAATGACAGTATTAAATATGAAGAACTGCATAACGATTCCTATCATTCCAGATTCTTATTCTGTAGATTAAACACACACACACACACACACACACACACACACACACACACACACACGAACCAACCAAAATCTGCATGTTATTCTGATTCCTAGGAGAACAGATATTCATGGTAGAAAATTTGAAAATATATACTTAAAAAAGTACCAAGAAGTGAAATTAAAATCTCCCATAACCGCCCTCAAAGAAAGTTGATATTAGCACCATTGAGATGTTTTCCCCAGTGTACGTATACAGCCTTAAACAATGAAGCTGAGTTAGAGTCATACAGCATATACTGTTGTTCAGCCTTAAAACACTTTGTCATATAGTGAATATTTTCCCCTGGCAGACAGAGAGACTGTTCTCGAATGCAGATTTTAATGGCTGCCCTGGTATTTAATTGCGCACAGCTCCCAAATGTATTTGATCTATCTCCTGTTGCTGATCATGATTTCAAAATTTTCACAACTCTAAATAAAACAGCGATGAAAATCAGACTTGCATTTAACTCATTATTTTCTTAAAATAAAGTCCTAGAGTTAAAATAGCTGGGATAGAATGTGTGTACCATGTTCAAGGTTTGGGGATTTGACTTCTCGATGCAGTACTGAGATCTACTGCCTGGTCTCCGGCACAGGCTGTGTCTCTTCTCAATGGTTTTCATGCCTGGAAAGGTCATGTTTTGTCTCCTTTTCTATGATATGTTAGGTGTGGCCACAGGGGGAGACATGGGAGAGGCATACACCCCAAAACCTCCAAAGCTGATTATACTCACAGGTCTTAGAGAGGGGTCATCACACACCATGCATGATCACACGGGCAAGCACCGGGTTTTGGGAAGCAGGAAGTGAGCAGAAGACAGGAGTGAGGGGAAGGTGTTGGCCACGGGTTTCTGTGGGGAAGGCAAGACAGGACAAGGTGAGCAGCATGGGATTGGCGAGTTTGAATAATTTCTGTGGCTTTAACTATGGGGCAGTCTCCAGTTGGTTCTGGGGTGATAAAGACAGGAATTTTGCCTCCTGGGCTGGGTAGGCCCGCAAGAGGAAATCTGGCCTAGATAGCTTAGTTTGCAATATCAAAGCCATGCTTGCCGGGCCCTTTAGAATTGGCCAGCCCAGGGAAGGGCTGTCTCTCCCCAGCTGGAAAGGTTTTTTTTAAGATGTCAAAAGTCACACTGTACAAATAATAAAACCACATACAATTCAGGCAGGTAAAGCAGTGAACCCTCCTCTTATGATTGAAACTGCTGGACTATGTATAGGGCCATGGGCCTCCCTTCTGTGATATTTCCACATGCACATGTCACAAGTCTTGAGGTGATGGAGTAGATTTTGTAGCTTTTGGCTATTTTAGTTGCCAGTCAACATTTCCTGAGTAGTTGATAAAAAAAGAAAGCACTTGCCCCAAATACACCTCAGGCACTAAGTCTAGAACTGAAATGTCCCCGCTCGTTACACATTAAATGCATTTCTGGTTTGGGATGCCCTGAAGAGGAAGGACTTGAAGAGGGGACACAAGACAGAGCAGGTGTGTGAGGGTCACTGAGACACATTTTGCCCATACCTCTTTTGGCCAGGTTTGGCCCTTTTCAGGAGTCCAGTAGCCAGGAAAACCTCTCCCTGCAGCAGAGAACTTCCTTGCTCATGGCAGCATGGACAAGCTGGATTGCAACAACCAAGAAGTCCCAAGGCACCTCTGTCGGAGACCACAGACCACCTGTTGAATGTCCTTCTTGGCTTTAGGAGAGTGACGGAGCTTGCTTAACAAGGGGCACATTATGTAGGTTCTGTATGAGCTTGGCATAGTTAACAGGGGTTTGTGTGCAAGGATACTAATCATAGAATAACAATGGTACTGATAGCAGCAGTTAGTTATGAAGCATCTCGTGGCACCAAGCACAATTGGCAGAGATCCTGAAATATATTGCAATGTGCTGAGGGGGGTTACACCAAGTCACTCCAAGCAATCTCAAACTCACCATCTCATGGTGTAGACAGGTCAAGTGACATTTCCATTCCAGAGTTGAGAAAAATGAGGTGTAGAGAGGTTATGTGATTTTTTTCCCCAAGATCCTAGAGCCAGAATTTAATGGAAACAGGAATTACTCCCACTTTATTCTAACCCTAACCTAATACTCTTTCCACTATTATGTGTTGCTTTGTTTGAAGATGAAAGCACATTTGTTTTGTGTTTTTGTTGACACTGCAAAATCAACAACAGTTACTGATGACACTTAGTTGGAGTTTGGATAACTTGAAACCCTGCCCTGCACAGATTTGCGCCCAGGCCGAAGAGCTTTCTGTCTGAGGTGTATATGCAGAGGATCTTTTTGTGTCTTCATTGGTTATTATTATTATTATTTTTTGACTTCTAATGCAGCTCTCATTTCAGCAACATTCACAGTTCCTGCCTTATAGGAGTTCGTATTCTGGAGGAATTGCAAAGTTTGTGGTTGAGATTTATAGACAAAGAACCATATCTACCAGCCCCATCCATCCATCCATCCATGCATCCATGCATCCGTCCATTCACTTATTTAGGCAGCTCAAAAATAAACAAATCTTGTATCAATCAGGATAAACTTGGTCGTGCTATAGTAATTCACTCTTAGTGAACTGAAACAGGAAAAATTGATTTCTCCTGCCTGGAACGTTGTTGGTCACCATAGCAGAGAGGAAAGTTCTGAAAGCAATTAATGCTCGGGCACTTAAATGCTCTAGCTTGAAAGTGGCAGGTGCCACTTCCATCCTAAGTAATTGTCCAGAGCCAGCCCCATGGAACCACTGGCAGGGGACCAAGAAGGACAGTCCTTTCCTGAACCCGGAAGGCAGGAATGGCCAGTGTTTGCAGAACAGTGTTGCTGACCGCAGATCTCCTATTTCATCTGTCAACAGTGGGTTTCTAATCATTTGGGGATGTGGTGGTTACTTACGTTGGTCAAAACAAGAGTTGACCCTTGGTCTGGCATTGAGGTTAGCATGAGGAACTAAGTGTGGATTTTTAGAAGGTGAATACAGATTTCAGGCCAATGTTTGCTAAATCTCACTGTTTGAAAATGGTTTTCCTCTTGCAACTTAAATTTTTCTTTGCTACATATTTCAGATGAGGGTGATAAAAAGGGGAGAAACAGAATGAAAAACGAAAACCATGCACACACTCGACTGCAGACCAAACACTCATCCCCAAACCTCCTTCTTTGTCCATTTTTGGCTCTGTTTCCCTTCTTCTTCTCAGCTCATGGCATTCACTTTGTTCAAGTCATTTTAATCACTAGACTATTTCCTAAGTCAAAGGAAAAATGAGAATATTAATAGCAGAAATATTTAAAATGTGCTCTTTTTTTTAAAAAATAAATATTTTGGCTCCTTGTCTTTTGAAAGTCTTGGCTTTACTCTCTATGCTTGCTGCTTTATTTATTTAGACCTAGCCAAGAAAATTCCCCTTCCCCATGAGGTATCTGCAAAATCTGCTGTCCTATGTGCTTGTGAAGGCCAGAGAGAGGGCCGTGGCCCCATGGCCATGTGGCCTCGTGGCCGACCGGGTGTTAGTGAAATCCCTCAGAGACCTGTGCCTGTAGCCAGAGACAACAGCTTTTGCCTGTTTCTGGAAGCCACTTACTTTCCCCCTGCACCCCATCCCCCAGCAGGTCATAAATCTCCCTGCTGGGCTGCTTTCCTCAGTTGGAAACACCGGAAGCATGGTGGCAGTTGAGGTCTCACGGCCCTTTACAGAGGAAATCAAGTCCTAATGAGGTCACTAGGGTGGGCCCTAATCCCAAGAAGGTCATCATAGAAAAGGAGAAATTTGTTCACAGAGACGGATGTGGAGGGAAGACAATGGAAAGAGGTCCAGGGAGAAGACAGCCCCCGGTCGTTTGCCTGTCTCTACCTAGAGCATCAGTCTACACGAGGTCTTGGTTCTCAGCCTGGAGATACTCAGGAAAGTCTCTTCTGGCGAATGGTGATTCACATTACTATATGCAGATGGAATGTGAGCCCCCACTGCCCGTGCTGATCTGAGACCCTGTGGGGGCGCAGTGGAGAGGAGCCCTGAGCCTTCTCTCATTCTGGAGGTGAGAGTGGCTGGCGAGGAGGTACAGTCCTGGCCCATCTCATTGTGGGCTTCTGGCAACTGACCCTGGCTATTCCTTAGTCTCTCCCCTGTGAAATGTGAAATGTAATTCTTGCTTTCCTGGCCATGATCCAGGACAGTGCCGAAAGCCCCTCGGAGGAGGGAAAGTGATAGCCCAGAAGGTCACGTTGTTGTCCCATGGGGTGGGGTTGCTCAAACTTCCAGAAGCCTTCAGAGCCTCTTGGAGGCCTGCTGGGGTGAAAGAGCATGCGTCTCGAGGCCAGACAGAGTTCAGATTTGCGGACCCCCCTGCTTCGCAGCTTTATAACTCACCTGAACAATGGGGGCATGGGCAACTTAACCACTGAGTCCCTGTGCGAGCCCTTGGTGCCATGTGGGCACTCTGTAAATGTGGTCATCAATATCCTGAAAACCATGGTGACTGCTAGTGATCTGGGCATGAAAAAAAGGTAGTCATAAGAACGGAAAAGAAAACATCCTGAGCCATAGAGGGTCTAGGCAAAATAAAGTAGAAAGTTCAGGCAAGCATCGGGACTTAGCCATAAAAGTCTTTGGGAGAAAAAGATATCAAGCCTTCAATGAATACCTATTCATCCCTTTGGCCAAGAAGGCATAAGAAGACTCATTCCCTGATGTTTCTTTATTGGGGGGTAGGGGGGTAGTCACACCTCCTGGAGTAGAAGTGAACTCAAGATGAAGGAGGGGAGGGCATGTGGGCCACCCTGCTGGGCCCAGCCTCAGAGATGCCACGGGATTTTAACCAACTTCCTGAGCTGGGCCCTGGGTGACTGAATTCAGGTAGAATCCTATTTTCTCCCTGTTTTCTTTTTTCCTTTAACAAACATGGGTGACATCTCATTTGGGCTGGTGTGGTCTGGGAAAGAGCTGCATCTGTCTTCTGAGAACTAGGTTGTCCTCAGTCACCCTCAGAATGGACTTTGCAAACTAAGGCATCTCTTTTTTTTTTTTTTTTTTTTTCAAACTAAGGCATCTCTTGTCCAGAAAAGGGGAAGGGATTGCCCTGGTCCCATGTCTGATGGGTGCCATGAGCTCTCAGGGTTCCTGGGCGGGGCCTGGTCTGGGTCTCCTGGGGTGGGCTGACCTTCTGAGTGGCTCTCAGCAGGACAGTCCTCCAACCCCCACTGGATGCAGCAACGGGAGCCACAGCACTCAGTGTGTGGTCCAGGACTTGGAGAGAGAAACCTAGGAGGGGGGCTGGTAGTGAGGAGGCCACTCCCCAGTCCCACGCATGGTCTGCCCTGCAGCTGCCACGGTCCAGTGCTTTCTTCTGACCCTCACTGTGACCTGGCTGCTCCCTTGGAAAGGTTTGTCCAGGTAGCTGTCAATATCCAGGATGGAGACTCTGGGGATAGCGTCTCAAAAGTAGCCCACATGCAGTTTTATCTAGGGAAAAAAAGGATAACATTCAAAAAACAAAGCAGATTCCCTGTTGTTGGCTTGTTACAATTCCTATCGCTGTGCTCTCAATGGGGCTCAGGACTGGTCACCTCTAAGAGGGTTTTGGCCCCGTTGGCTCCTGTGTCCTTATAGAAAGTCCACACAGCTCATACGGGTCCTTTCTTCCTCCTTGAGGTCATTTGCCCAGGTCCTCTGCTTCTCTTGGCTGTGGGAAGTGTCACTCTAGAGAGGACAACTTCAGGTGTGTGAAGTGACAAATTTGAGCCCAACAGACCAACAGCCATCATGGAGCTCTTGCTTGTGCCAAGAGGCATGCTTCCCGTAGAACGAACACTTCTCTCAGTGGGGGTGAGGGGGGGCTGGGTTCATTATCAACAACCACCACAGCTCAGGTCAAAGCGCAGATGTGGTTCCATGCCCACAGGTGGTGGTGGTGCTATAAGGGCCTTCCTGGAAGACTTGATGGCAGAACTGTGTTTTGATGGATGAATAGGAGTCTGGGGTAGTGGGAGTATGGGAATGGAGAAGGAAGACATTCTAGGCAGGCCATACAGCATGTTCAATGACATGAGACAGACCGGGGTATTTAGAAAACAGAGTATCTCAGACCCTCAGAGGGCTCATGGTGAACAGGCAGATGGGTCCGGGTGAGAATGCACTAGGGCTGCCTAATTATCTTCTCTGTATATGACCTCTTCGGCCATATAACTTGGACTCCCAGAGCCCTCTTGCTGGCTACCCACTGGAGTCAACTGTGTCTAGTCACCCCTGGTCCCTCAGACTCACAGCTAGATTAAATTCTCTGCCCTCTCCTGACCAGGTGAACATACCCATCAGCATGGCCACATCACCCCTACATTGCAAATAGAATTCTGAATCAGCCAGCACTTGCTGGGCATGTCAGGACCTCTCACCTGAATTATTTCACTTGATTCTCACATTTGTCCCTGAGAAATGGGTTTGCTGAGCCCCATGCCCAGGCAAGAAGATGAAGGCCCAAGGATCACTACTTGTTTTAAGCCAAAGAGCCAGGACGTATAAGCTGGGTCTTGCCACCTGACTCTGGGAAGGGTCCACCTCCAACAAACCCCTACAACCCCATGCACACCCAAAGGTATTATAGCACCCAGAGACACTTACTGTAGGTGACAGTCATCTTCCCTGCAAGAGATGGGGCCTGCAAGCTCAAATTCAAAGGGCTACAATCTGGTGATGATCATGGCTGCTGTCTCCTGGGTGCTGAACACTGTATGTGCCTTCTCTGGTCACCCCTTGGGAGCCGAGGATGTACAGGCTTATTTCCCAGCTCTTCAGGTGAGAACGCTGAGGCTAGGCCCAGGTAAGCAATTCATCCAGGTGCCCAAGTCTGCCAGGTGAGGACAAGAAGGCCGTGCTAGCTCAGCATTCTCCTGCCTTGTGGGTGCAGCAGTGCAACCTCAAGGGGGCAATAAGCTGCTGGATCCTGCCTTTGTTTCCCCCAAGCAGGCGGGAGAGGAAGAGGACAGCCTCTGCCTGCCAACACTCCTGTGTTCTTCAGCAGCAACAGAAGCTGGCCATGTAGATGCCCTCTGGCTGGGAGAAAACACAAATGCAGAACCTGTGACTGATGTCAGGTTGATAAGGAAGGAAGAGCTTCCAGCCTGGGGCCCAGAGCAGACTCGCCCATTCTGTCCTTCATCCTCAGGGCTGCTGGACACAGGAGACTGACACCACTGCAGGCTTTGAGGAACCCCCGTCCTCCCTGGACCCCCTCACTTCTCTCACCTCATCAGCCCTGCACACATCTCGATTAGAGAGTTTGGGTGCAATGATCAAGTAGTATGGGTAGCATAACAATTGACCTTGATTAGTAGTGGGACTTTGGAAACGTTGGCTTTGTGTGTGTGAAAGTGCTTGCTACTGGTGTTCTGTTTTCAAGTTTAAAAATGACACTTGTGGATAGTGGCCACATGGAGGCCACAGAGGCTACCTCCTTACTTTCACAGTTGAGGAGACAAGCTTAGAGAGGGCACACTGTTTGCCCGCTGTGATCGGGGAGCCTGCCCTGTGATAAAGTCATGTATTCAGGAAGCACTGCTGAGCCGTGCTCCTTCACACCCTCACCAGAAAGCAGACTGAGGAAGTGGGTGACAGACTGACAGAGGAAAAGATGATGCTCCCAGGAAAGGAGCATGTGCCAACTACAGGGACAGCCAGGACCTTGTAGCAGAAGAAAGTCCTCAGTAGGATCAGGAAGAAAGTGCAGGTTAGGTTCTCAGGGAGGCAGACCCTGGTGTGGAAATAGCATGCAGGTTGCATCTTAGCCATGCTCCTGGGCTTCCATTCCCCCTGCCCCCTAGAAGGGAGAGGAAGGACGCAGGGTGGGGCTGAAGAGAAGCGGCCCTGTGATGCCATTTGGCCAGAGACCCCAGCACACCCTGGGGGGAGCTCTGAACTTGAGATGATCCTTTGGAGTTGTCCTCAGAGGGACATGTGTCCCCAGACCTTGGGTCGCATTACTCAGTCTTTGGATGCCTCCCTCAAGGAAGGGAGTGTGGCTGGGTGAGGTGGCTCTCTGCAGCTTAGACAAATCCCCGGGGAGCTGACCATGCAGCTGAGGGCTCTGGAAATAAGGGTACACCCTTAATTCCTGAAGGCAGCCGAGGGATACATTTCAGCATCCTCTGCACACCACCGCTGAGACATCAGCCTCTCTCGAGATTTGAATCATGCCTGGTAGGCATTTGAAACCATCTGCCTTTCTGCCAATACCATGGCAGCCTCCCCAGCCATCATTCCTTGTCAGCATCACCCACTCTGCCCAGCCAGAGTCATAGAATTTTGCATAGACACTCCATCAGCTAGTAGCCTTGAGGGGAACTATGCCTGATTCTGCTGGGGAAGTTGAGGCAGCTGGGCCAGGCAGCAAGAAGCCAATCAGGCTAAGAGCAGCTGTCTCTGGTGTAGTTAGAACTGAGTGGTTTCCATTATGCATGGCTCTGCTTGGACCCGCGTGGCAACAGGAACACAGGGCACCACACAGAGAGGGTCCCACGGGCAGCTCTCAGGTGTAGGCACTGAATACTCCTGAGCTGAAGCTTGTCCAGCTCCAACATTGGTCCCAGGACCATCCTGTGGGGACAAGAGAAAGTCTGGTCCATTTTTTGTGTGTAATAGTCTTCTGATTGTCTGGTTTTGTCATCAGGGTCTGTAAGGTGGGAGCATGCTAGAGAGGTAGCCAGAGGCTCATCATGGGGACTTGTGGACCTTGGACTCCTGAATTTGTTTCCCCTCTAGGTGTGATGGGAAACCACTGGAGGTTCCTTGTTTTTTGCTTTTACCTTTGTTACTCAAATGCAATGTGCATCCAGAAAAGTGCACAAATTAGTAGGTGTATAGAGAGCATTGCAGTGTATTGCCATCTCAAGATATTAAATCTTCTAATCCATGAACATGGGGTACCTTTTCATTTATTTAGGTCTCTTTTAATTTCTTTCAGCAATCCTGTACTTTTCAGTGTACTAATTTTGAACCTCCTTAGTTAAATTTACCCCCAAGTATTTTATTCTTTTTGATGCTATGGTAAATATAATTGTTTTCTTAATGTAATTTTCTGGTTTTTTATTGATATTGTATGGAAATACAACTGATTTCTGTGTGTTGATCTTGAATCCTGTAATTTTGCTGAGTGCATTTATTGCCTCTATCCCCAAGAGGGAATGGAGCCTCAGTCACCCTCAGTGGTGACCTACTTACCAGCACACCCTTTGTGGGCTCCCTTCTCTTTCTGGCCTCACTTCCCTACTCCTCCACTCCTGTATCCTGGGATCAGATAATCTACTCACACCCACATCCTTGTCTTGAGTCTGTTTCTAGGAGGACCCAAACTAGAGCACATCACCAAGTTTGGTTTTCTCTGAACCTTCTGGCATCCTGAAGACATGTCATTTTGCAGCTGATAAGTGGGCGGGGGTGTTAAGGACTGAATGTTTGCACCCTCCCACCCCTCCAAATTCACATATTGAAACATATTCCCCCAAGGGGATGGGATCAGAAGGTGGGGCTTTTGGAAAGTGCTGAAGTCATGAAGGGTGGAGCCTTCATGAATGGGATTAGTGTCCTCCTAAAAGCCAGAGAGCTCCCTCACCGTCCCCACCATGCGGAGCACAGTGAGAAGATGGTGGTCAATGAACTAGCAACAGGGTCCTCACCAGACACCTGGATTCTGCACTTGCAAGTTTCAGAACTGTGAGGAATATATTTCTGTTGTTTATAATCCACTTAGTCTATGTGACCCTGACGCCCAAACCGACTAGGATGGGATTTGCCACCTTTGGCTGTCTGAGGTCATTGCTGGCACAGTCA
This sequence comes from Potos flavus, assembly GCA_028534135.1. Lineage (NCBI taxonomy): Eukaryota > Metazoa > Chordata > Mammalia > Carnivora > Procyonidae > Potos > Potos flavus. Next base: position 80,145,387 of record CM052885.1, read on the forward strand.
ATGTCGTCACTATCTTCTGATCTGACTCCTGGGTCTTAGGGGCACTTCTTGTGGTTTACATACTCAAAAATTCCAGGTTATTTTCCAACAAAGAGCTCATCAGCTTTGTCACGCCGCAGCCATGTGGTTTAGTCTGTCACTCCGAAGGGAAGCCACTTGTCCAGCTGGAGTGTGGCGAGAGGCTGCCCTTGGAGTCCTCTGCTCAGATAAAAAGGGATTTCAGCTGGGTGCTGCCAAGAGTTATGCACGGGGGCAGGAGTTGGCTTAAATGTATTAGCGAAGTTCTAGAGAGAGGCAAGTCTGCCGAGTAATGGAATTGCTGCTATAATTTGCAGCATTAAACAAACACGGGAACGCAAAACACAAGACCAAATCAAACCAAAGCCTCCCTTCAACCTGCTGTGCACCCAACAACTGCTGGTTTTCCTTCTCTTCGTCTGCAGAATGGCCATAGCCTGGGAAAATTCTGTTTGTGGAGACAGGATGTCCTGCAGGGGTTGTTCCTCGGGGTCAAGGGTTGAGCTATCTCCCGCACGTCGGCACATTCACACTCCAGATGTCAAGATGCGATTTTGTTTGTTTTTGCTGGGGAGACTCAGGGATGTCTAATGATGCCAGATGTTTTCTGCCTGCATTTCTCAATTAGCATTTTCTAAAATAAAATTTCTAAAAAAGCAAAACTCAGAGCACCAGAGCTGTGGCAGAAATCACATGGGACACTGCTCACTGACTAGACGTTTTCTAGGCGGCTCGACCTTCCCGCTTCCCTCACTGTGGCTCAGTGGCAGCATCCTGCCCACTTCTCGGTGGGCTCCGACTTTCCAGCAGCACGGGGGCATTCCTGTCCCTGTCGGCTCTTCCAGGGGCTGTGAGAAGCTGTGCCGCCCACAACTCCAGGGGTCTGCAAATGTGAGACTCACCCTGAGAGCATCCCTCCCCCAAGGCCTGAGGGAGCTGGTTGGCCCACACCCTGCAACCTGGACTTTGGCTGGGATAATGCTGAGCCACACGATTTGCAGTATCTAGAGTTTCTCTAAAGCCCATTGCCCACCTGATGCCACACTGGCTTGCTGGTGCCCATTCACTGGCTACCTTCTTCACAGTCCTTGATTGAGATTTGGGGAACCCAAACCAAGGCACACTGCCCCGAATTCATTTCCTAAAGCAAGTCGGACCATGTTATGTCCAGGATCAAACACCTCAAGGATTTTCCCACCACTTCCAGGAAAAGAAAAAGCCCTTTGTTTGGTGTGCAGACCTTTCTTCATCTGTCCTCAAGCTTCCTTGCCAACCTCGCCTTGTACCCTCCACCCTCGAGGCCCTGCAGGTGCCCCGGCACTCCACTGGCTCCGACCTGCCCCTGTACGCTTGCACACTCTCTTTGTCAAGAATGAACGCTGTTGGCTAGTGGCCCCAAATCAGATGGCATCTCCTTGAGCAGCCTCCCCTGACTTCCCCAAAGTCCCTGCTGGCTCCTCTCTGCTTCCACAGCTTTCAGTGCGATGCTCTATACAGCTCATGCGCATATGGTGCTGCATTCCCAGGCTCAAGGTGGGTCCCCTCCACCAATGATGAGTGCCTGTCTCTTGGGACACAGTCTTACCCTTCCTATAGCTCAGAGATGACCAAAACAGCCGACTCTCCATAGTGTTTTATTTTTATGGAAGAATAAGCAATGCATGGATTTGTGTCTTATTCTCCCTGAAGTTCTGCAGTCGGGTTGTGGGGCGGGGGGCTTTTATAATGTAACTCAAACCCGGCTTGGATGTGGCTTGTCAGCTTACCGACACATCTCCAGCACCCATGACTGATGCTGTGACCCGGCCTCTACCCAGCTCTCCGCTTCCCTTCTTCACTCGGCCACACTGACCTTTATTGTCCTGTGCACATACCGGCCTCATCAGGCTCCATGGTCACGGGCTTCACTGCCCTCTTTACCCAGGAGGCCCTGCCCAGGGACTTTGCTGCCGGCTTCACCCTAACGGCAGGTCGGAGGTCACCCTTTCCCCGGCCGCCCTGCCTAAGGAAGCACACCCCTCAACAGGCACAGAACACTAGTTGGAGTGAGCACTGGAGCCCAACTTCCTCCTTGGTTGGTTGTTTGCTCGTTTGCTGTCTGAATCCCCCGGTAGAGCATAAGCCCCACGAGCACAGGCACTTTATCTCACCTTTATCTCACTCCCCTTTGTTTCTCCACCCCCGACATCTACCCAGAGCTGGCCTGCCACACAGAGGAAGCATTGGCGCCTGAATGCATATTGGTTTCCAATTCTCGAAGCATTCCATGCATCCAGAGATAAAACACAGCCACCTCGACATGAATACTACACTCAGGTCCCATTGTCCGGCCTCCGTAGGTTACGAGTGAAACTTTCCACACTGTTGAAGTTTAGACATTTAAGTACATTTGAAAAAGTACAGGGCAGCTTCCAGACATTGTTCTCGAATATATTAAACACAGACTTCTCCGTCTTCAGGAAATAAGTGTACCACACAAACATCAGCCTTTTCCTGAGCCATCCATTTCAAGCACGTGGCTCTCCTGCCATTGGGCAGGCCTTGTTGCAGACTGGAAAAGGCTGGCAGTTGCCTGGTCCCGATCCACTAAGGTATTGGTACCAAGCAGCATAAGGGGGCTGGAGGTCCGAGGTCCCCGGGCTCTGGCTCTGGAGCCAGAGCTGAGTGCCAGCCATTTGGCTGGGATGCCGAATGAGAGTCGCTGCTGAAACAGCTTCTGCGGGTGTGGGCACATTCTGGCAATGCCCCGGAGTGCCTCTGCCCAGAGTGCATGACTCACGGTGGGTCCCCGCCCGCCCCCACTGGGGACGAGTGCCCCCGCCCCCACTCCCACCCCTGAAGGTTTCTCCTCGCGGGGAAGGGCCACCTCAGGGTTGTTCTGATGAGAAATTTCAGACCTCTTTCTCCTCAAAGACTGAGTGCTGCAAAAGCAGTTGAAAAATAAATAGAAAAAGCTACTTTTTGAGTCTGCACATGACCGTGAAGAGAGACAGAGAGAGACAGGAAGGCCTGGGACAGAGTGCAAAAGGAAATACAAATAGGTATAAACAGGGAGATGAAGAAGGGGGACACAAGAAGGGAGGTGCAGGCTGGGATGGGCCACTTGGCCAAAGAGTCAAAGGGGACAAATCATGGCCCGCAGTCACCCACGCTTTTTGGTCAAGTGGGATGGATAAAGGAAAAATATTTGTTTATCAGATATTTCAGGAATGTGTGCTCTTTCTCCCAGTTGATAGCTTTCCCTGGAAAACGTCCCACGCGGTCAGAATTGGCAGGGGCAGAACACAGAGCGGCCAATGTGCGACCACCAGGGCACGGCCCATAGGGCAGCCCCACGGCCTCCGCCTGGGAGGGGAGGTGGCCCTGCCTCGCCATGGACTGACCAACAGAGATCAGCAAGGGAGGCATTTCCAGAAAGGCAAAGTGCACAGTTCCGAGCCTGTGCCAGCCACTCACTGTGGATGGGAGTGAAAGGCAGGCATGGCTTGGCACAGCACAGGGGCTCTGCTTATCAGCTGCCAGAACATTTCCCCAGGATGGATTTCGGAATTGACGGTCTTGAGCTTCCTTTCCCTCCACTTACTGTTCTGCCACCAGCGGAGCTCCAGAAAGTGAGAGCAAGAAGCAAGCAGACTCGAGGTCCTGTCGAATGCATGAGGGAGACGTCTGGACCCCGCGGTCCCCGGTGGCCACGAGGGCCATAAGCATCTAGAATTCCTGTTCCCCTTTGCCACTTGCTGCCGCTGCCCAGCCTACAGGTGCCACCTAGCCCAGGCTGGAGGAAACTTTAGGGGACTCCAGGGCAGCGCTCTCAAGCCTTGGTCCTTATCGGAATCATCTGCGTTAAATCCACATGCCCAGGGGTCCCGGCATCAGCATCCTGTGATGCTTGCGGGTGATTCTGGTGTGCAGACAGGCCGTGACTCACGGCTTTGTAGGGAAGAAGAACGGAAAGTGCCTTTCAGACTTAGTTTCTGGGCCCCATTCATGTCACCTCCCTGGTGTTTCTCGAGTCCACCTGCCAGTGTCCATCCTCTTCCAGGGCCAGCTGCTCTCCCTAGGCTGTGACAGGCCCCTCATCTTTGGTGTCCCAGTTCTGCTCTGTCCCTTCCCCCAGGCTTTTTTTTTTTTTTTTTAAGATTTATTTATTTTAGAGAGAGAGAGTGTGTGTGCGCGCGCGCAAGTGGGGGGAGGGGCAAAGGGAGAGAGAGAGAGAATCTCAAGCAGACCCACCGCTGAGCATGGACCTTGACACAGAGTTTGATCTCAGGACCCTGAAATCCCAACCTGAGCCTAAATCAACAGTCCGAAGCTTAACCAACTGAGTCACCCAGGTGCCCCCTCCCTTCCCCAGTCTTAATACACTTGCTTTCAGGCCAAAGACCAAGATGCCAAGAATGGCCTCCAGGGCTCTGGCCTCCTTTGCAGCCTCCTTCTCCTTAATGCCCTCCAGCCATGGGGGCTTTCCTTTCAGTTCCTCAGTTGTGCAGGCCTGGGTTTGCACATGCTGATCCCCCTTCCGAACACTCTGTTCCCCACCCTAGATCATTCCTCCTGAGGATCGCAGTACAGCACCTCTTCCTCTGGGAAGCCTTCCCTGACCACCATCCCTCCACCAGTCAACACTAGACGCACTCCCCTTTTTCACTTTGCGTGCATGCATGTGCAAGTGTGTACATGTGTCCATATGCACGTGTGCATGCTTGAGTGTGTGTATGTGACTGTAGGACGATTAGGCCTGGCGCCAGCCCCCTGGCTCAGCCACCAGCTCCACGCAGTGGAGAGCAGATGCGGTGCCTGTCTGCCTGCTGATGCAGCCCCAGCCCTTTGCGGGGGGCCCCGCCCACCGTAGGTGCTCCACAGATTTGTGTTAACTGAAGAATGGGTTCTCGTACCTGACCTGGCGAGAAGGCACTCACTGACATGCCTCCCCATCCTCGAACCACTCCTTCTGATCTTTCTGGTCTCCTTTTCCCAGGTTGGAACTATCCTGCTGCCTGCCGGACTCTAACAGATGTGGCTTTCAGCTCTGGCCCCAGCTCTCTGGCCTGGGGTGGTGTGACGTGTCCCTGTTATTTTCTCCTAGTGCCGGGGGTGGGGCGGTACCTGTTTTCCAGTGAAGGGGCTGCCCCTCACCATGACCGTGGGGCTCCCCTTGGGACCGGCTGTCAGGTGTGTGGCTTCTTCTGATGTCCAACTGGGTTCAGCCTTTTTCCTTGAAGCCTGGATTTACTTTTTGGGTATTGCCATATATGATTGGGTGTCCAACGACTGAGAAAAGGTCAGCTGTTTGATCATAAAGCATTGGTGTGGCTTTTCCACTGAGGCTTGTAAATGGGTGCAAAGGCAACTCCAAAGTGAAAAGACAGAGGGTGTGTGTGCTTGATTCCCCTTCAGCGGGCCCACCTTGTCCCCTCCGCCACCCCACAGAGGGTTCTGAACCCGGTGTGTCAGCCTGGGCTACCTCCTCCTCCTTGCCTTGCTAACCTGTTCCTACAGAATGCTCCAGACTTCCCCTGGCCCATTTCCCAGGGCTCTGCAAGGCCTGGCCAGCAGAGGGCATGGTCCCCTACATTCTAGAGACAGGAGGCCAGGAGAAGCCTTGGGGGCCTTTGCAACTCTAACTTCGCCCTTTCCAAGCTATAGGGAGCCACAGAGGGGCCTGGTGGGAGCTCAAGGAGGCATGGATGTCCCTGAGGGAATTTCACAGAGGTGGTCCCATCCCCCAGATGGGGGTCCCCTAGCACAGCTCCCCCAAGCTGGGTGCACAGATGCCCCCTCTGCCATCAATCCTGGCCCAGGCCCAGGCTCCTCTGTCCCAGAAACAGACCAGAGTCCTAGACCAGGGTGTTCCCATGGGGGGGCAGCCAGGAGAACCCCCTGATCTACTGTCCGTGTTTGCCTTGGGCAGGGCAGGGTGAGAGGCAACAGCTCAGGCCATTTCATGTTTATGTTGACAAATGCCGCCAAGTACCTTACAACACACCAGCCACAGTGACAAGCACTGGGTGAACCAAAACGTGAAGGCCCAGCCCTTGTGTGCTCTGCTGTCTGGTGGGGAAGACACATTCAACACGTAATTGCATGAATTACTCCAAATTACAAATGTGGTCAGTACAATGAAAAACTAGAGAGGGAGCCATGGGAGAGAAGGGTGGGGGGTTCTGCCTGCTGCGGGGGCTGGGGGTGGTTCCAAGAGGCCCTCCTGCTCCTGAAGGTCAAACACCGGGGCGTGACCTCCCTCATCCCTCTGTTCCAACTCTCCCTTTAGAGAGGATGCCCTGGCCTCACTTTGGCAGAGAAATGTGTCCGCCTCCCTCTCAAGGCCTAAGTTAAAATGCTTTTCTTCTCTGATGCTGCCCCTCCCATCGGGCTCCGTGCACCTGCACCCACCTCAGCTCCGGGGAGGCTCCTACTCAATTTTTACCATTTCCAGCACCGTTTTCTCTTTGCATCATGTGCGTTCCTCTGCTCTCTCTGTACTGGGTGTGAACTCTTTGCGGAAAGGCATTCCATTTTGGAGGGCATCAGAATGTCTTGGGATTAACCTGTCACTCAGCACGTTATTTATCTATCGGGGTCCTGCTATCCCTGTGGTGTCCCAAGGATAACGATGACGAGCCAAAAAGATGGAAAAATGGGGTGAAATGTGCACAGTGTTTTAGAGGAAATGCCTGGGTGAGAGCAAGTTGGGGTAGAGCTGGGATGGAAGCGGCGCCGTATCTCAACCTGGGCACTCAGAAAGGCCGTGCCCTCCACAGCCAAGAGGGGCCCCGATGTTGCATATTTGCACAGAGACTTCCTGCACTTGAGCTCACTCACGTGCTGGTGTTGCTCAAGGACTTCCAAGCTGCTCAGTCACAGTGGATTCACCCTCTGTCTCAATCCCTGTAATCAGAACAAAACGTGAGTCCCTGCTTACTGGTCAGCCAGGCTGGAGGTTTCGGGGGCTCTCGGCCTCAGCCTGGGACACCCCAGCAGGAGACAGCGCCTGCACTCCAGCTCACCTGCTTTGTCTGGCCTCACCCGTCCCCACCTCCCACCTGCCACAGTGGCAGCTGAGGTGGCACAAAGGCAGGATGCTTACTTGGTGGCACAGCCTCTTGTGTACATTTTTGCACAACTCTGAGACTTGTGAGAAAGACTCAGGGTGTGCAACTTTTGAGGGTCTGAGAAAGGTCCCCGAAGGGTGACAGGCTTCTGGGAAAAGGCTCCCCGTGCATGAAGAGTTCAACCGTGAGTGGGAAAGGCCCCTGCTTGGCATGTGTGGATGCTAGCTCTTCTTTCAGAAGCCCACAGAGCTGGGCCCGAAAGGGCTGCGGTAGCAAGATGTATTCGCACGAGAAATGGATTCCTAAATCGCATCCCCTGCTCTTTCCCCGACACAGCGCCCAAGAAAGAGCATTGTGAATGCTGCACCCCAGCCTCAGCCCTCCTTGCTCCCAAGGAGGGTCGGAGCTGGCCAGTCAGCTTTGGGAGGCAGCAGTGTGGAGCAAGTCCAGCCTGGGTGGGGCGGGGGGGACAGGAAGCGGGGAGAGTCTGGGTTCTGGGATCAGCCTCCAGGCCAACTTTCGTTTTGAGGACTTCAGGTAGTAGATAAAGAGGAGACACAGCTTTGCAGGCAGTGCGAGAAGCTGATAGAGGGCCCACAGCGATTAAACCAGCAAAGACTTAAAGGCTGGAAGTAAGGAGAGCTTTTGCCATTTAAAGTGAGAAGCTACGGAATTCTGGAAGAACAAGGGGATCAAATAGAATTTTAAGAGGTGCTGCTCTGGGTCATCCCCCTTGGCATGCTTCCAGATACTTGAGTGAAAACTGAAACGAACTTTTCATATTTTGGTTTTGGGGCTGTATTTGTTTGAGTGTGATTCCATGTGTAGACCAGGCCATATGAAGCTCCAGGTTGTATTTGGGTTACACACACACCCCACACATATACCACACACACATACCACACACATCACATACATGCCACACACACATCAGATATATGCCATACACACCACACACACACCACACCTCCCATACATACCACATACGCATGCCACACACACACCACACATACCACATACACATCACACACATGCCACACACACCACATACACACCACACCATGCACACACATATACCACATCTCACATACATACCACATGCGCACCACATACACATGCCATACACACCACATGCATACCACATACACAGCACACACATGCCACACACACCATGTACACACCACACACATGCCATACACACCACACACATGCCACACACACCACATACACACCACACACATGGCACACACCACATACACATCACACAATGCCACACACATATCACATATACACTACACACATAATATACATACCACACCCACACATACCCACACATACCCACACCACACATGCTGCACACACACCACAAACACAACACAATCACACTACACACACACCACACACACATACCCTCACACCACACATGCCACACACCACACACACATCACATACACACTGTGCACACACTACACACACAGACCACATATACTGCACAAACATACCACACACACCACATATGCATAAATACGCTGCACATATACTGCATATGCATCACATACTACACACATACCACACACACCATACATATCACATACCACACACACAATAGAAACACATCTGAGAGATTTACGTCTCCGATAGGAGTTGAGATTATTCATCATGACATGCAAATACAATTAATCAATTGTTCATCCATCTATTAAACCCCCATATCTATCTTCCAGATGGATTAAAGTACAGTTTTATTCCCTTTTCTGACTCATTTCTTCTCTCCTAGGCAAAGTCATTTGCACTCCAGCTCCCTTCCAAAGGCATGATGCCCAGGCTGAGGAAGTAAGCCTCCTCTCTGGTTGAAATTTCACACTGAACCCTGGTCCAGAAATAAATAATAAAAATAGTCTTTCCTCATCTGCTGTAGACAGCAAAGTGTATCCAGCCCTGTCAAATTAAAACTGCTTACCAGGGACCATGTCAGCTCTGGGTGAGACTATTATAGATCAAGCTTGCCAAACCCCTCAGCATTTGTGGACACAACAGCCGCCCGGGCGGCTGAGAGCTGACGTGCCAGGAAAGTAAAATCCAATGACAAGACAGATGAGCATTTCTGGCTCTTGTTTTGTACCTAATTACCCAGAGGAAAGGCCGACAATGGGGACTGTAAATTGTGCTTGGAAAACAATCCTGGGTGTGGCTCTCCTCCTCTGTGGTCTCCCGGAGGCCAACCCCATGGCAGTTTACTGCTTTTCTAGGGCTTTCTCCTTGGCCAGGAGGGGCCTCCTTCTAAAACAACCTCTTCAAACACGCTTTCCTGCTCCAAGTGCCCTGCCCACACTTCCTCAGCATTTCCCTTCTCCAAGCGAGGCCTCACCCCCTTCCTGTTTTCCTGGCCCCTAATGACTCCAACCCAGGGAAGGGAAATGTGACACTGATCCCTCTTCTTTGTTTTCACTCTCCGTACCTGCCTTAGCTCTAGATCCCATCCACGAGAGGAACAACAGCTTCGGGCTTTTAAAAAGGGGGTTCACTCAACCACACGACTCATTCCAGCGTGCGTCTTTGGCCAGTCTCATGATGCCCTTGGAGGCTTGTCTTTACATACACACACGCACAGGTGCAGAAGCTGCTGCCAGGGTAAAGTAGCTGGGGGATAAATCACTCACCCACACAGGCTTTCGTCGTGTCTAATGAGACAACAGCTTAACAGCGTCCAGATATTAAAGTAAAACATTGCGAAAAAAAACAAGAAACGAAGTGTGATTTCTAGTTTTTAGGTTACGCTTCTCTAAAACACAAATATTGTCAAAGGGAAATTTTGGACGTTTTAGGCAATGTACTTGTCCCAAATTTTGGAGACCGCTGCTATGTATTTTCCCCAGATGTTGGCACTGGTGCAATGTAAGTTTTCCAGAATTGCTACTGTGTTGGGTAGAGAATGACAATAACTGGTTTCTTACCCAAAGAGACACAGCAGGGAGTGGGGATAGTGTAGGGGGCCTGGCCCCATGGTTTGGTCTCCCCCACTCAGGAGAATGACGAGATAGGTCCTCCGTGGGTGTCCTTCCTTGAGTGCAAGCAAGGGTGAGTGGCTGCTTCTGACATGGTTGGGATGCCTATGTGCCATCTGGCCTTTCCCCTACTGCCCTCTTGACCTGAACTTCCATCCTCAGTGTAGAGACACAGGCTGGAAGGAGCTTCAGAGGCAAGGAGAGGCCATCCAGGACTTCTCTTTCCCTAATCTCGCTGGATCAGCACAATTGTATTTCCATCAAGTAAATATTTAGGTACATTCTCGAAACAGAAGGTGCTCCTGGATCAGTGGAGATGCAAGTCAGCAGGTGGAGGGGCCTTCCTGGGCATCGGTGGCTATTTCTTGACCATGAGTCACAAAGGCTAATGGTCACATGCTCGTTCTACTGCTGAGTACATTGCAGACATTTTTGTGTCCTTGAATCTCATTTCATCCCCTGGATGTTGCTGGAAGGAAGCCAAAAGCTAATCTTGCCATTTTATTGAAACCGAGGTTCAGAGAAATCAAATGATTCACCGAAATTGACACATGCATCCAGCAAATATTTACAGATCACCTGCTGGGGACCAAGGACTGTAGTTGGCCGTGGGCACATGGGGATGAAAAGCAGCTATGTCCCTTGTTCTTCTGGCTCCTATAGGTTGCGCCCAGGGTTTCTTGAGACTGGGGAGGATTTGACAAGCTAATCAGAATGGAACGGGGAACAAAAATAGCATTTCTCTGGTGTCACTTTCCAAATGAACTGAGCTGCCCTTTCGAGACTGCTGCCTCAACAAGATGCACCTTGGAGCTAGGGCTCCCTTCAGTCACGGGAGGGAGTAGGTGCTGGGCTCTCCAGCAGCACCACCCCGAGTTTCACAGTATTCCAGTGAGCTGCAGGCTGCAGAGAATAGGAACACGGTAAAATATGCTTAGCTCTATGACTGGAGGGGAAGATTCAGGAGACATGGGGACTTTGCACGACTTTGGGGGAAAAAAATGAAATAATGTATATGAAAGAGATTTTAAAAAAATTCTTTTTTTTAAAAAAAATTTTAAAAAAACTATTTTTTTTCATTGAAATTAAAAGTGCTTTTTAAGGAAGGGTTAAAACATTCTTCAAATGCAATTTGTACTCTTCTATTTTCTACAAAGATTGAGGAACATTATAATAACAGAAGTAGATTAATACGAGTAGCATATAAAGACACAAAGTAAGCATCATGCCCTGAAAAGGAAAGGAGACAAAACCACAAGATAAAATCTATCCTAAGGATGACTGTTGACTCAAGCATGTAACTCCCATCTGAGATCCCTGGTAGCCAGGGGGAAAGGAGGAATGCTATGAGTTCATGACTTTCTTCATTAGCTGACTAAAGAAAGTATGCCAGGCTAATCATGAAGAGACATACTTCCCTCTGCACTGGATTCCAGAGGGCATCCTTTCCTGAATCTCCGTATAAAGCACTGTAAATACAGCTGGGCTTTTCAATAGTGTTTTATTTGATGGGAAGTACTGTCCATCTGTTCATTTAATATAGCCAGGCATTATTACTAAGAACCTTTGAATTCTCATCATTTCTGAGTCTGCTTAAATGTTGGCTGATAGTCTCTGCTGGTAATGAGAAAACCAGAATATGGAGCAACTACTCTGAGGGACAGTGGTCAGGGTGACTTGGCTTGGTGTGTCAGGGTCTTTGCTGTAGGTGAATTCCACTCATGGACAAAATTCTAATGGCGCATCTAACCCACATCGCCTGCCCACATCTGACTTGATGTCTCTAGTTGACATCTCACTCCAGACACTTCTGCCTCTAACACTGCCGCGTGTCCTCAAATGCATAATCAGATGGCCCAAGGACACCCACCTTCTTCCACTCCTGATACCGTAGACCAGATGCCTGTCTGTTACTTCTCAGCTGGGTGGTCCCGGACAAATGCCCGGTTTCTCTGGAGAAATGGAGGGGCTGCGTCAGTGGCTATAAGTTCCCTTTCAGCTTGCATTTCTGCCTTTCCTTCAACAATAGATGCTAGTCCCGGAGATGAAGGTCCCTGCTGAGACCCGTGGTGGCTGACAGTCTGAGAATGACTGAAAGCACTTTGTTCAGAAAATGGTGCCATTTCCATGGGTCTCCTGCTCTGGCTTTTGTTATGGTACAGTGATGAGGCTCAGGCTTTCATATTTTAATCAAACTGTGGCCCGTGTTTATTTGGGAATGGTGATGACAGGCAGACACTGTCTAGTTGGGTTACTACAGATGGTTAATTGCCTTGAGAATGGATTTGGGACAACTTCTGCCAGACTCAGCTCAGCTGAAACAACAGGCAGTCTCACCACAGGCTGGGGTCAGGGTGGGGGACAGGGGGCAGGATCCCAACTTATTGCAGTGAGCCCTCACCCCAAGGCAGCTTTTTCCATGCTAGTTGATGAAATCTTTTTTTTTTAAGATTTTATTTATTTCCCCCCCAAATACTTTTATTTTATTTTTTCAGTGTTAGAAGATTCATTGTTCATGTACCACACCCAGTGCTCCATGCAATACGTGCCCTCCTCAATAGCCACCACCATTTTATTTATTTATTAGAGAGACAGAGAGAGAGAACAAGCAGGCAGAGCAGCAGGCAGAGGGAGCGGGAGAAGCACACTCTCCACTGAGTAGGGAGCCCGATGCAGGGCTTGATCCCAGGACTCTGGGATCATGACCTGAGCTGAAGGCAGCCGCTTAACGACTGAGCCACCCAGGCGCCCTGATGAAATCTTTACAGTACACATGAATGAGAAGAAATGGGAGCTCACGTCCTTGAAGACAATAGCATGTCTTCAGCAAACTCACCCTCCGGGGGGCTGCTTGTAGAAGGCTGGCTCTTTGCCACAACCTGGCTGATGGGAAAACGCAAAGAAAAGAGGCCTGCCCTGGCTCAGTCCTCTGCTCTTGCCAGCTGAGAACTCCAGTGGGGATGACATGACCAAGGTATTAAGACCTTTTTACGAAGAAACGAATCCTTACCCACTTCGATGAAGTTGGAGGCCAGAGTGGAAAGAAAAAAGCTTCTCACTATTTTCTCTGTTACGTAGTAAAAAGCAGAGAGAGCCAGGTTGAAACCTTTTCTATGAGCCACGAGTACACTTGTTTTTAGACTTAATTGTCTCAGTGCCCTGGGGGTTTGAAAGGTCTAGGGAAATGTGGCTGCCTCACCAAGAGTGGTGGGAGCCCTCACCAAGAGTGGTGGGAGCCCATTCCTTTTCTTTTAAGCTCATCGAGGGTGCACTGACCCAGCACTCACTTCTTGCCCTTCAAATTCCCAGCCACACCTGCAGGCATTCCCATGTAGGGAATTATTAAGTCCAATGATTTGAATGGGGCCACCTCTAACTAGTATTGTGGTCATGTTGGTGGCCTGCGTGTACTGGGGGCTTCTGCCTCTCAGCACAGGCTGACCCAGGACAGGACCGGGAGGGAAGTTGCTTCGGATGAGCAAGGCCTTCTTTTCTGGGAAGAGGAAGAACATTAGCCTGCTGTTTCTTCAAGACCTCTCCCCACCCTTGAAGCAGGAGGCTCTGTCTGGCTTGCTTTGGGGAGGGTTTTCTCAGGTCCTGGGAGGGAGAGAAGAGGTTAAGAACTGGTGTCAACTACAATTTATCTTAAATCCCATGGGATCTTGCAGATTTCAGTCTGACAGCAGTCATCACCATGGCATGCAGGCTTGGGCTGGGGGTGGGGAGTTGGTTTCCTTCTCCTAATGCCTCTGTAGAAAGGAAGGCATCTTGCTAATACTTCTGGAGGGAAAAAGACATTTTAACCCCATTAGCATGAAAAGTGGTTTGCATGTTTCATGTTGGAGGCTGATGGTACATAGGACAGAAGCAGGAAAAATTCTACCTGTGTTATTTATTTATATCCCACCACTGTAAGGACAAAAGACACAATTTCTAGGAGGAAGTTATGTTTTTCATGTGTTTCTTTGGGTCATCCATGAAAATTTTAATAAGACTCTCATTCTGATATGTCTAATTCTAATATAACCTCAAGCTTGCCACAAAAAGGCATTTTCTATTTATGGACAAATGAACATTATAACACAATTTGGCAAAACAGTGCAGCTGTAAGCCATGATTTTTCTTCTGCTGGTTGTGGGTTGGGATGCCATTGTTAGAGATGTTCTCAGAGGCATTCTGGCAAGTGTGCTAGGACTAGTGAAGTCTCCTGCCCGCTCCCCCCACCCGCCCCTCCCTCCCCCCGAGCCTTAGGTTCCAGGATGTAACCTCTTCCCATACTGACTTCCAAAGAGAAATCAGAGTCACTGCCCCAGAGTTTTGAGGTAGGTTTTAAGTACATGACCCCCCTCCTTTTTCAACAAAATGGTCATCTAGCATTCACTGAATACCACTCATATATGTCCTAGATGCTTAAATTTTAACTCCTAATTGAAAACAAAAATTGACTCAACCATTTTACTTAGAGGGGACATGATTAATGCTTATTAACCAACACACGTCTCCAAAAGCTGAATTCTGAAGCCTTTGTCACACCTCACAAGGCACTGCCATGGGTTTTGGGGGGGCTACTCTTCCATAGGCAGACTCTGGGCCCTGGGGAGGCATAGACATCAGGGTGACATCTGTGACACAAGAGCCTGTGTTTTTTACTAACAGTTACTGTTTTTAGCCAGTCTCAGCTAAATGACTTCAGATCCTGCGCAAGTCTGGCCAGTGACCCAGCTGAGTGCAACAGGCTCCTGCTGCCCCATTGGGATGGGAGAACTACGTCAGAGGGTGACACGCGGTGATGACACTAGAAAAGAACAGTGTGTCCCCCGATGCAAGGGCTTCCTGTAAAAAGGCAGTTGCTGGTTTGGTGGCATTTGGCCCATAATAATATGCTTTCCAAAGATCCTGGTCAGGGTCTTCAGGAGTATAATGAGACTGTAGTAAGATCATTAAGTACCTAACATGAGAAATTATCTTTTCCTAGTATTTTTATGCTCCCCCTGAGGAAGCAGAGACCTGTGGCGATGTTGCCTCCCTCCCAGGCCTACACAGTGATCATCCTCTTCGGTGGAAACTGAGGTTTGTTCTGAGATTTGAGACACTGAGAGGAAGAGGATCCAAAGATGGCTTTGGGTACTGACGCTCGAGAGTCGTCCCCTCCTGCAGTGAAGCTGGGCTGGCCTCATGACTGACGGAATGCATGGCAGCAGCTGTCATTTCTGGGCCTAAACCTTTAGAGGCCCCTAGAGGCCCAGAGGCCTCCATCTGTGCTTTGGGTGTCCTGAGCTGCCATAAAGTAGGTCCCTGTGGAGAGGGGGAGATCCAGAGATGACACAGAGTGTCCTGCTGAGGCAACCTTCTGACTGTCCCCCGAGGCCCCATGTGTGTGATGGAGTCATGTTGAATGTTCCACCCCAGGCGAGGCCCTGAAGGTGCAGCCACCATCAGCTTTGCGCACAGCTTTGCTCCTGCCACATGGTCAGTCAATTCACGCTTGTGAGAAACAATAATTTCTGTTGGTTTAAGCCACTAAATCTGAGGTCGTTTATTTTGCAGCAAGAGCTAATGGAAACAGTTACAGATAAAACAGACAAGCCTTGGGCCCTAACTCAATCTCAGCGCCATGTGGTAGTGCAGTAAGCCCGACTCGGCTGCTGTTCACGCTGCCTCAGACGATATGGCTTCCTACCTGTGGCAAGGCGAGGCTCAGCTACCATGTTAGACGAGAGGCGAGGTCAGGCCAATAGGGGTGAGGCAGGTAGCTCTCATGACATAACTGATATCAGGTTCACAGTGGGTGTGTCCCCAGCCAGGCTCCATGATGGTGGGCAGGACTGCAGCAGGGATAAAGACCAGAGCCTTGGTTTTACTGGGTCACAGAGCTTCAAGAGTGTTCTCCAAGGTCCCAGCCTCCCCAGCTGAGTCTACCCTCCTGGGAAGACCTCATGCCTAGTTATTCAAAAGCAGGTGGACTAATTTTTTAAGTGTTTTCAATGATCACTGCAGAGGGCAAAGCCAGATGAGGAGTGTCTGGACAGGGTGTGGGATGTGTGTGTGTGTGTATGTGTGTGTGTGTGTGTAATTCTTCTCTTGGTCAACACCAGTCTGATTAAAGACCGATTTTTGAGTTCTAAGGATGGGACTAAGAGCAGGTTCCTTTTCCCCTAGCTAAGAAGGCCTTCAATAAAGAGCAAAGACAGGCTTCAGGGTTGCCTTTGTCCTCCCTGGACAGGGAGAAGCATGAAGGACTATAGCTTCTCAGCACTTCGGTGAGGAATGTCTCTTGTAGTTACAAAGAAGGGGCTGGCTTCATCATGCTCATCTCAGAGGTGTTGGTAGTGCTTCTTAGTGAGCTGCCTGTGGGGAGAGGGCCGGACTCCTGCTGCCCACTAACTGGCTGGACACTGGGCGGTCACAACCCAGTGGCAGGAGAGTGGTGATCACTGTTCCCATCTCTCTCAGCTCTGAAGACTGCCCCAGAGGCATCATGGACCCCACGCAGCTCACCTCTGGGACGTGAGCTGGGTGGTGGCTTCTAGTTAACAGAAACTCACGCTGGTGGTCCGTGCACACAGATCCCTGGTGTTGGTGATGGGGCAGCATCCCGTCTCTGTGTGGTCAGCCTCATGGGATGGCAGATGTCCCTGGTTGCTTGTGGGTTAAAGCAGCTCTGGGACAAACAAAACCCCTCAGCCCTTGAACCTGACTGGACCTCCCTCTATGGCTCAGCCCTCTGCTTCTTCATCCTCCTGCCTTCCCTGTCCTCCACAGTCATCTTCTCCCCGGCTACATTCCCACACTACCTTCTGCCCTCACCCTTGCACCAGCCCAGATCCCACCCATTTTACAAGGCATGTTTTCAGGGCCACCTCTTGCTCAGGGTCCTTGCCTATAGATGGGCCCTCTCTCTGCCTTTTGAGATCTCTCATACTACCTTTTAATTCTTCCCCTATGGTTGTCTATCTTCCAAGTTTTAGGAGGATAGGGCTCCATGTGCCCTGCATGGCCCCTGGCATAGTAGATTCAGCTAGATTTTCAAAGGTCTGGCAAAAGACATGTGGCTTCTCTCAGGAGCCAGCTCCAGGAGACAGGAGAAGAAGCCTGGAGCTGAGTGTTGAGAAGGATTCTGCCGGACAGAGTTAGTGCTGCCTGCTGGGGTCTTGGGGTCCATGAGAATGGGGACAGGCACTGGATAGCCCTGCTGCATCCAGTCCTCACCATCTAGGTCAAAGCCAGATGCTCGGCCTTCTTCTCTGCACTTTTCTCAGATTTTTTAGTCTTTAAATAGAACTGTAGCAGATTAAGACACACGTCACATATGGAAAACCAACTGTCAAAAGCAACCACCCCTCTCTAGGACATTTAAATACAAAGAGGAGCTCAGACACACAGGACCATATGAGATAAGACTGGCCGGCTCGCTCAAGTGCAAATCTTATGTGAGAGTTAGCTCTGTCCTGCACGTGGGTCCCCATCAGTTGGCAGCTCCCAGGAGGGTGACCTGAAGCTCAGGGACAGAGACTGCACTTCCTCTAACAATGATAGTGAGTCAATTTCAGGTTAGGAGAAACAAATTCCTGAGATGTAAAGGTTAGACTGGCCTCTCTGTGTGTTGGAGGACATGCGTTTTGGGCAGGGCTTGGTCCTAGGCCTCGAGGATGTTAAAATCCATGCAGGTAGAAAGTCCTGTCTTTGGGGGCCTGCAGCCCAGGTGGGCTTGACTCTGCCTAAAGTTCCCTAGAGGACATCAGACAGAGAGTTCGAGGCAAGTCACTTATTTGGTCATTCATTCATTTAGTCAACATTTACCAAGACGAGGACTTGTGAGAAGCTTATTTGGGGGAGGGGAGCATGATCTTAGGAAGCAGAAGCCAGAGGCAGGGAGAGCCACACAGAGAATGCAGCACAATAGGACTTTTTTAGGGACCTACGAAATCATGCAGATCACACCCGAGAACTGTCCCTCCCACCTACGCACCTGTAACCACTAACTCCTGATGTGCCCCCCCCCCATAACACACCCCTCAGTGTGACACCTGCTCCCAGCTGAGCAGGGGAAGGGGAAGTATGCGGTCGGGGACCACAGAGGAGCCCACCACAGCTGTGTGGACCAAGGGCGGAGCCATGAGGGCCATCGCTACCCCAGGTCCCCATGGCTGGCCGTAAGGTCCCATCCTGAGACTTCGCCCCTCAGTCTCTAAGCCCCATCCTGACCTGAGCCTTTGGAAGACATAGTAACGTCAGTGTTGCGCCACTGGCAGAGAGATGGGTGGTAGGTCATTACTGAGGCAAAGACAGAGGCCTTCGTTCTGGCCCCAGGGAGGAGGAAGTCAGGGCAGAGGCAGGCCCACTGACTTGGCGTCCTAGCCATGCCCAGACCGCGGTGGGTGGGTGTCGGTCTTCAGGCAGAGCACGCATCTTCTTCCGGCTATGGTTTCCTGGCCACATGGTTTGTTTTGTAAGAGGTCTCGTAGGGAAGCACAAAGAGGACATGGGAGTCACATCCCTGTTTAAGTAGTTCCGCATGGAACAGGGAGGGATCGTCCTGTACTGTCACAGAGGATGAAGCTAGGGACACGGGTGGGGCATGCGTGCATGTATTTGTGAGAGAGTGCGTGTATCAGTGTGAGCGCATGTGTGTTGTTTTGGGGGACCATGCTTTTTCTCTCTAGGCTCTACAGTTGGGATGGAAGGAAAGGAAAACACGACATGGTCTGTTTGAAGCCGGAATCTGGTGTGAACTTGTTAGAAGGGCAAATTCTTGGCCCTGCCTCAAATCTGCCGGATCCAACACTCTGGGGGCAGGCCCCAGCAATCTGTGTTTTAACAAGCTCTGCAGGTGATTCTGGGAGGTGCTTGGGTGTGAGAACCACTCTCCTAAATATAAGGAGAAGGTCTTTCTAGCAGGTGCAGCTGTGAAAATTGCTGTGCCTTACCCTACACAGTAGTGAGTACCACATGTCCAGGAGCATTAGAGGGAAGGATGAATATCCATCAGTCAGGCATGTTGCAAAGGAAATTACTATGCTTGGTAGGGAGTTCAGTGGAAGTCCCTTATTGGGTCAAATGTTTTCATTTAGCAAATATGTCCTGAACAGGGTGACCAGGCTGCCTCCAGGGTGACAGCCCACAGGAATGGAAGCACTCTGAGCCCCCTGTCCCCACCAGTCCTGCACATGCCCATGATTCTGTGAAGTCCCCACTGCCTTTCTTCCGTGCCGTCTTTCTAGTCATTGCCCTTTGTTTTGACAACCAAACATTGAGTTGTCCTGGATGACTACTTATTGTCATTACAACAGACTCCTGCCCTGACGCTTCTGGATGGAGCCCCATATAAGAAAGGGGGGTGAAGCCAGGGAGCCCTGACTGTCCAGACCACATATGAAACCCCAAGTGAGAGGACTGGAGCAACTTCCCGTTCAGCACATGACGATGCTACTCTCTTGGTCCTGATGAGTCACCCCTTGTCACCCTTGTCATATTAGTCACTCGCCAGAGCACAGAATCCAGCAAAGGACTGCTCGGGCCCAGGGTAGGGGACAAGGCTGAACGTCTCATTAGGGGGTCAGTTCCGGGGGGACAATCTCTCAGACAAATGAGTGTTCCAGAATGACTGCTGCTCACCACTCTAACGAGGTGACAAATAAAAACTATAGTCATTTCAATTTATTTTAAAAAAATGAATTATTGCACAAATGATGCACATTTATCCAAGGAAAATCAGCAATATAAATGAGCAAAACCATGACAAAATCAAGAAATTCCCCTAAACTCCACCACCCAGAGACAGATTGTTATTAGCATATGGACGTGGTTCCTTTCTGGGTATTTATGTGAGTGTATGTGTGAGCGTGTGTGGGTAGGAGCAGAGGCACACTGTGAAGCTTGGCTCCAGCGTGCTTTTTCATATAAAATATATCGTGTCTTTTTATGCCAACAAACATACATCATCAATTTAGAACTCCTAGCATTCTACTAGCGTGGATGTGGATTTTCCTAAGACAGTAACTACTTTTATCTATCTATCTATCTATCTATCTATCTATCAACTATCTATTTATTGCTTTTCTTTTTTTTAAATTTAATTTTATTTTTTCAGTGTTCCAAGATTCATTGTTCATGTACCACACCCAGTGCTCCATACAATACTTGCCCTCCTCAACACCCACCGCCAGGCTCAGCCAACTCCCCACGTCCCTCCCCTCCAAAACCCTCAGTTTGTTTCTCAGAGTCCACAGTCTCTCATGCTTTGTCTCCCCTTCTGATTTCCCCCAGTTCACTTTTCCTTTCCTTCTCCCAATGTCCTCCATGTTTTTCTTTATGCTCCACACGTAATTGAAGCCATGTGATAATTGACTCTCTCTGCTTGACTTATTTCACTCAGCATAATCTCCTCCAGTCCCGTCCATGTTGATACAAAAGTTGGGTATTCATCTTTTCTGATGGAGGCATAATATTCCATTGTATATATGGACCACATCTTCTTTATCCATCTGTCTGTTGAAGGGCATCTTGGCTCTTTCCACAGTTTGGCGATTGTGGCCATTGCTGCTATGAACATTGGGGTGCATATGGCCCTTCTCACTACATCTGTATCTTTGGGGTAAATACCCAGTAGTGCAATTGCAGGGTCATAGGGTAGCTCTATTTTTAATTTCTTCAGGAATCTCCACACTGTTTTCCGAAGTGACACTAACTACTTTTAAAGAAATCTTTCTAAAATGTGTCCCAACACACTCTTTTGCTTCTTCCCCCTCCTATTTCCTAATCAGAGTCGGAACATGACATAAGCTTATTTCTAGGGACTTTGGGTTCACCATTATTCAATGAACCCCAAGTACAATTTCAATAAAGAGGCAGTTTGGTGGAAAGAAGAGTTCCAGATGAAGACTTGGGAGTCCCCGTGGTTTAGCCACAGGTCAGGGCTGGACCTTGGGCATGTTATCTAACTGCTCCAGGCCTTGCGTTCCTGATTTTATGGAGCGGGTGACTTGCTCAATTTGAGGCATCGGCACTGCTTCCCCAAGGCTTAGATGCCCAGTTCCAGCACTGAGGGTGGGTGGGAACACATCGAGGCAGCAGGGCCTCAAGTCTAAACATGAGGTGTGCTCCCAATGCCCGGTAATACATCCACCATATCAGGGTTTCCTGAAGTTTGCTCCATAGAACAAAATCCCTTGTGATGCTCAGGGAGAAACAAAATGCTCGTTGGCCTAAAAAGCTTTGGACAATACAGTCTCTGGGCTTGGGCATCCATGCCCATTCCCCCCGTCGTAAAATGGGCCCAAGGACACCTGCCACACCTGGTGACGTCACCTATATTCAGGCTTATCACAGGCAGGATGGGTCCGGAATATGGTCCTCAGCATCGAGGGTCCCTCAAACCCCTCTGGCAGGACTGGCTCACCCCAGCGATTATCCTAGGGAGAAGTGAGAGACCAGGAACAAGAGATGTCACCGAATTAGAATCTCTCTCCGGCTCTACTTTGAAGTGCGGCCACAAAGCTGGGTGCATCCATATCTCCCAGGATGTGTTCTAAGGATGCAGATTCCAAGGCCCCAGCTCAACTCCTGTGCATCACGACCTGTGTGGGTGGACCCCTGCTGGCATGTTTCTAAACAAGCACCCCTAAAGTTTGCCAAAGAGAATTAAAGGGACCTTAACTCACTCCCCCACTTTAAAATGTTATTTCTCCTAAAGTTTCAAATGGTTCTGGACTGGGAAGCACCTTTAACTGTTGATTGCTAGCTTGCCCTGGAGTGAGAGGGTAAGTGGGAGGAGAGGAAGACAGATGAAAATTAATATTTTCCCCCATCTTTTCCACTCGAAATTCTTCTTTCCATGTTTTTCTTTTTCTTTTGGGATTCCACACAGTAAATGTGTCCCCTTGCTTTTCTTTCCAGAATGTACTTTCCTCTCCATATTCTCGCTGACCCTAAAGCCCATGCCACCACTGGCACAGATGAAACCCAGGCCCTGACCCTCAGAATTTGTCCAGCCCTACTCCTTGTCATGGAGACAGGACAGTGTATGCACATTTTTAAAAGACAAGAGAAATGGCTATAAATGTGTGTGGAGAGCACTTAATACTACTGCTTAACCAGAGTGGATGTTCCCCGGGTGGATGAGGAAGATTTTGCAAATCTGTGTGGTCTGAACGGACAAGTTCCTGTAGATTACATTGGGTTTATCTTGGCTCTGCCCAGAAGTGATTTGGCTCTGATAAGGAGACCTCTAGCAGAGTCTTTTTGGCTTCTGAGGAGTGGAAGAACTGTCAACCTAATTCCTCAAGAGAAAGGGCCATGTCTTATGTGGCTCTGTGATTTCCTTAAGACTTGGACTAGTGCTTCAATTTGTCCAATAACGTTTATTTATTAATTAAACATCTGTTAAACTCTGGAGAGCTGCCAGACACTGTAGTAGGTGGTCATATGTTAGAATAAATAAGCAATGGGCTCTTTGCAGATGACCTTTATCATTCTTCAGAGAATTAAAAATATGATTTAAAATCATTCAAATGAAATGTAATCAGCATATAGATATCATATTAATACATAATTAAATATATAAAACCATCGTTATTCATTACTCACTGAAGAGCTGTTCTTCATAAGTCTGTTTTCCATTTAAATCACACTCTCCCGTCTCTATAAAAGCTATTTTCATGGAAAGCTTTCCCGAACAAATTGTACATTTCTGTTTCTTTAAACAAGATGTTCTTGCTTGGATTTTTACTTCATTTTACTTGTTTTATATTGTGCTGTTGGGTCAAATGAAGCATATAGCTCCTGTCCCCCCACCCCCCAGTGACCCTGCCTGGCCAGGTTTTGGCTTGACCACACACACATACACACCACACACATGCTGTCCGCCTGCTAGCATTCTTCCTTCAGGTCACAACCTCTCACTCACTCCATCTTGACCCTCAGCTTTGCTGCTGTCACCTCCTAGCCTCTAGCACCTTCCACCTGCAGTCTTTCCCCTGGCCCAGCCCCTGGGGTGCCCGCTGAGGACTGGGCTGCTTATTGACAGGAACGGCCCTGGAATTTGGGGATTTGGGTTGTCTGAGCAACACTTTTCTGTCCTAAGGGCTTAATTCTTTCCAACCAGTCAGCAGGGTACCCCCAGCAGTGGGAGGAGAGCTGGCTGCCATGTAAGGAGCTGTGGCCTCCTTCCTGGTGCTGGCCTGCTTCCCGGCCCCAGCTGACACGGTGCTTGGGGACCCTGTCATAGCAGCCTCTGCCTGGAGTCTCAAGGAAAGGATGCATAGCAGTGGTTCTGAGACAAGTGATTTTAATGCACTGAGGTCTCCTTGGAGCTTTAGCGAGGCTTGGGTGGGTCTGGATCCTCAAGCCCAGAGACTGTATTGTCCAAAGCTTTTTAGGCCAACAAGCATTTTGTTTCTCCCTGAGCATCACAAGGGACTTTTGTTCTATGGAGCAAACTTCAGGAAACCCTGATATGGTGGATGTATTACCGGGCATTGGGAGCACACCTCACGTTTGGACTTGAGGCCCTGCTGCCTCGGTGCGTTCCCAACCACCCTCAGTGCTGGAACTGGGCATCTAAGCATTGGGGAAGCAGGACCGATGCCTCGAATTCAGGAAGTCACCTGCTCCACCCCCTGCCTGCAGCCCTGCTGGGCTGGTCTGTTCCCAGAATGAGCAGCCCTGACATCCCAGACTCTGAAAGCCAGGACATAGAGCACTGCAGCTCTGGGGAGACAGCTGGCTCATAGGCTCGAGTCAACAACAGGCCTCCGTGTGAGGCAGAGCAGCCCGTCTGGGTGATGACATTGCTCGTTGCTGGGTCTCTCAAGGTAAATTCCTATAAAACTGCACTGGGACATGCAGGACAGCCTCAGGATGAGGAGGCTGGGAATCAGATGGACATCATGTGAGCAAGCATGAGATATGAATTTGTCAGAAGTCCGACATGAACCTGCCAAGTGAAATCTTGCTTCATTCTTCTGCCAGCCTTGCAGCCAGAGCCGGTTCCCGAGCTGGAAGGAAGGGCAGCAGGTGTGATTCAGACAGGAAAGGGGGCTGGTGTCGGGTTAGAACAGCATCTCAAGGAAGCACACATACGTGCACAACATACACACATGTATACACAATATGTACATACATTAACGTACACATGCACACACACATGCACACACGTATATACACACATTACATGCGTATATATTCTTTTCTTTTTTCTCTTCCCTCCTTCCCTCTCTTCAAAATGGAATTTCTCCTAGTATTACTAGCTTCTAAGAATCCAAAGGCTCCTAGATTTTATTGCCTACTTGACCTTCACTTTGGATAGGATCATTCCTGTTCCCCATGAATCATGGACTTGCTATAAAAACCTACAATTTTGCACAAATCAGACTTGGTTCTGCAACTCATAAAGGAAAATAGATTTTACATGCAAAGATATGGATTTTTATTTGTCCTTTAACCAGGTAATAGAATCCTAAGGACAATGGAAACTTTCTGATGATTCAAAATAGTTTCATTTCAAGATACCGATTTTAAGGTTTTCCACACAACACCATGAGTTTCCTCATGTTCCCTCCTGACTAAAGGTGCTTTTTGTCTGGGTTCCCGGTCCTTCCTGGGAAGACACACAGCCATGTGGTCCTTGACTTTAGCCGACAGCCTGTGTCACCACACGCTGGATGGTAAGCAGGCCAGCATGTCAGAAAGCCTGGTCTCAGGAGGGCTAAGTCATCTGAGGTTTTCCTGATCATTTAACACAGGGCTGCCTACTTTTCCTGCTTTGGGAAGGTGCGTTATGAAAATCGGGAATGTTAGCATTTGGGAAATAGAGCCTCCCCATGAAATGATACATGCTGAAATAAAAATCTCCAATAATGTGGGGAAGTACATAGCACAAAGTAGGATATTACTTTTTCATTTAACAAGAGACAGAAACTGGGAGCTCATAATCAGCGCTACCAAAGCGAAAAAAGTCCAATTACCTTCAGAGTGGTCACATTTTATTGGCTCAATTTGCTACAATTATACACAATGTTCTGCTGACAGGGACTCTGCCTCTTAACTAATTTGTAAGCCCTGATGTAGGGAATACATGCTACTAGGAGGAAAGAGAAAAATCTATCAGCCAGTTGTCCAGCAAATATTGATTGAACCCGTTTATGCCATGTCAGGCCGTGGGGGCAGGCTGGTCCTTGTGCCTCTGGCCCTCACCTGGAGCTCCCCCTAATCTTGTTGCAGCACCCCTGGGAAAGTCTGGGGCTGGACACTCTGGGCTGGGGCTGGCGGGCTGTCCTGGCCGGGCCAGACACGGCCGCTGCTGGTCTGGGGCCCGCCTGGGGGCACTGCTCTAGCGTGTGGACTGCCATGTGTTGACCTAAGGCCCCTCCCCAAGGGCCTCCACGTCTGGCCTACTCTTTCTCCGTGACCACTTCCTGCCTTAGGAAGCCAGATATTTCACAAAACTTGATTTGAAGAACCTAAGACTTAACACTTTTAGCAAGTTTTGCTACTCACTCTAAAAAGTCATATCAGGGGCTCCTTTTTGAGGCTGACTCGTCCAACCTAGAGCTCAAATGGCCCCTCCTCAGGCCTTCCCTGACCCAAAACATTGGCACTCATCCGTCTTGAGCCCTCCGCCTTTTGGCATTTCTGTTCACAGCATTTACCTGCCTGTCCCAATACCCATGTCTAACTGCATGCTGGCTGCTCCCTGCTAGCAGGTGAGCCCTGCACGAGGAGTGGCAGGAGTGGTACAGTCTGTTCATCACTGCATCCTTAGCCCTTTGCAGTGAGCACTGGGTCAGACACTTTGAAGGAGTGGGTGCAGGAATGACTGCATCAGTCAGAGAGGACCCTTCGCTTTGCTCCCAGCTGTCCTGAGCTGCAGTTCTGAGTCTGTTGACTTTGAAGAAAGGGGGCTCCAAGTCCTCATGAGCTGATTGATCTGGCTGAGGCCATGTGAATACTTTTATCTAGTGCCCTGTTTCAAAGGGTTGCAGCAGCAGGTGTGAAAAGTGGGAAAACTGTGGTCCTAGGGCTCAGGCAGGGGCGGGCGGCAGTGGAGCCCAGCCCCCACCAGGACCTCCTGGTCATCTGCCCACTTGGCCGTCAGGCCTCAGCTCAGATTCCAGTTCCTCCCTTCCCCTAAGCAGAGTCACATCTTATCAGTGTCCCCACCCTGCACCTGCTGCTGCCTTTTTGCCTGGCAGTCACTCACTTAGGTGTTCTCTCAAAATACTGTGAGCCCTGAGAGGGCAGAGGCCTATGTCATTCGTCTTTGTGACTATGAAGCCCAGGACACGGAGGCTCTGCCAGCGTCTACAGGCTCTCATTGTCCCTGGACAAGAGCGGGTGGCTGATGCCAGGAAGGCAGGACAGGCGGAAGGGAAGTTTACTCTCCAGGACAGTTTTTCTCGTGAGCATTGATGGCATGCGCATCATTGACTGAGGCAGGGTGGAGCCTTGGTCCAGCTCCGTGTCCCCGAATTTCTCGCCTCTGTGGCCCTGAGGACCTCCGACAGCTCTGTGACGATGCTGTCTCGGGCTGACGCACAACCACCAGCCTGGGGGCTGAGAGGTCAGGGAGTTCGGTGGATGGACATGCCCGGAGTACCTGCCCGAGGCTGGGCCCACGAATCATGACACTCAGCTTGGGCTGACCCAGAACCCTGCCAGGTGGGGGGAGGCCAGGCCAGCGCCGGTTCCTGGAAGATCTTACCCCGAGGCCACCTCCCAGCTTGAGCTAATAACATTAGGTCATTTGGTTTATGCCATAATGCGTCATGTCTCCCAGTTTACCCGTTTTTAAAGTATGTTTTTTGATTTTCCTTTTAAATAGGCAAACTTGTGAGCTCTTGGTTACAAGCTGAACACCCTGGAGATCACAGAACTGAGTCTTGGTTTCAAAAGAAATCATTAAATGCTAAGAAAATCAAGGAACAGTTAAGTGCAGAAGCAAACACTAGAAGAATACTTTTTTTAATAAATAGTATAATAAACTAAAATTGGATAATGAAGGGAAGTCGAAAAAGTGGCAGAGCTCGGAGAGGAGTGATCAGATCTGTCTAAACAGAAGATATGTCCCCTTGCGGAGCAATAGAGTCATGAGTGTGAATGAGAACTAGAAAAAGTCACAGCTTGGAAAGAACAGAAGGACACATGTATCCCCAAACAAAGAAACACAGGACACAAACAGGCAGTACGAGAGAAAGCAGGCAGAGAGCAGGAAGGCAGAGCTGAGACCAAGGAGGTTTGACCAGCCTGAATTAAGCCCTGAGATGTAAAACACAACCCCTAAAAAGTTGAACCACGAAACTTCTAGAAGGAAATGTAGAGGAGTTAGAAAACTATGGAATAAGCGATTTTGAGCGGAGAGGACACGAGCAACCGAGGCACAAGAGGCCATGAACAAAAGACAGATGCAGCTTAAAAAGAACGACCAAGTGTGAAATATATTTGCATCACGTGCCAAATTCAGAGGGGGTGCTTTCTTTAGCTACTATTTCATTCTTACACGTCAGTTAGGAGCAGACCAGCAAGCCCCTAGCATGATGGGCCGGGGACAGAGAGAGAAGGAGAGAACCCATCGCCTCACACACAGGAGGGTGTGCCGGCGCCGCACAGCCCAGCACAACCCTTACGCGGGGCAATCGGCAGCAACGGTCAGAACCGAAAAATGCTAACGCCACTTGCCTCCCAGGCCCCCGTGTAGGAGCATTTCCTGCACCTGTCCATAGGTACACATGGGCTTGTGTGTTCGTAACAGCAAACATTCCACACGATGGCAGGTTTATTGGCCAGGGCTACCTAAATCATGGCGGAGCTGCTTGACGGTCCCCTCACGTGGTAGCGGGAAGAGCGTGGGGCTGTGGTTTTGCTCAGAGAGAAAAGCCAAGTGTAGAGCACTGTCCTGAGTAGACCAGTGTCTGTGCAATAGGCACGGAGAGAAATTGTTCTGCATCTACATGCGTAAATGGGACAGCGGGAACCTCCTCTATGTGCGTAAATGGGACAGCGGGAACCTCCACTGCAGCTGAGGAGGGGGTGCCTCCAAATTCTGAAACGCCTCCTAATTAATCCCTTGTGGCAAGCACGCTTCACAGGGTAGGGTAGGCATGATTATGCACCCGAGAGTCATAGGTTGTATGTCGTAGGTCCTCCCAAGGCCAAACTCCCCACCCCCCTGACCACATGCCACATGTTATGCAAGTGGGATGCTACTCGTAAGTGACCAGAGTTTCTGGTTTCCGGCCTACAGGATAGGGTCGGACAGACACAGAGGGAATCTGTAAGAATGAAGGACCTGCATTTCTATTACCAGGGAAGCTGCCTTGCTGGCAGGCACTGGGGAGCACACTCTGACCTCCCACGGATGCTCCAAGGCTCTGCGCAGCCCCTTTCCTTCACTTGACTTAGGTTTCCGTGCGTTTGGAAATCTTTAATCAGACAGGATTTGAGCAGGATATGGAGATGGAGCCACACGGTGGTGGCCAGGACTTTACCCCATTCAAGCTACTGTGTACTTGCCAGGAAAGAGATGGATTAGTGTATAGATGTCACAACTGCCACGTCATCCCAGCAGTGCAACCCTCCCTCTCCCCCCAGCAGGGGTGGTGCTGGGCTCCAGTCTTAGCTGGTCGCCCTGACGAACTTGAGAAGCTTAGAAACTAGATTCTGGACAAATTGGACTGAAAGCGAGCCAGGTGTGGCTGGGTGTGTCTGCAGGAGCTGGAAGCCTCTGGCAGATCTGTGAGGGTGCAGGAAATATTCAAAATGTGAGTTCTGCAAACCTGCTCTGACATTTTGCAACATCGATATTGCAAATCTGCCTGTCTGGATTCCTAAGTGTTTTTTTTTTTTTTTCTTTTGTGAATTATTAATTATTTGGTTAGATCATAAAGAATGCAAGCAGATCTCCTCAGTCCAACTCTGATGATTTTGGCTATTACAGAAAGAAATATCGGTCTGAGAACCCAAATGCAGGATGTGGCCAGCTCACCTGAGCAGAAATGCTGGTCTGGAGACTTGAGAGTGGGATGAGTGAGGTGGGACTGAGACAGAAAGTCCATCCCCCATCTCACCTGCAGCTGTCCTGCCAGAACTCCCCCAGGGGACAAAGGGCCAGCATGCAATACAGTGCCTCACCCACTTATACCACCTACACAGCCTCATGACCAAGGGAAAACTTTACCTTTTTTCTTTTTTTTAAATTAAATTTATTTTATTTTATTTAAATTCAATTAATTAACATATAGTGTATTATTAGTTTCAGAGGTAGAGTTCAGTCATTCATCAGTTGCTTATAACACCCAGTGCTCATTACATCATGTGCCCTCCTTAATGTCCATCACCTAGTTACCCCATCCCTTCACCCCTCTCCCCTCCAGCAATCCTGTTTGTTTCCTATGATTAAGAATCTCTTACGGTTTGTCTCCCTCTCTGATTTCATCTTATCTTATTTTTCCCTCCCTTCTCCTATGAGCCTCTGTTTTGTTTCTTAAATTCCACATATGAGTGAAATCATATGATAACTGTCTTTCTCTGATTGACTTACTTATTTCACTTAGCATAGTACCCTCTAGTTCCATCCACATCATTGCAAATGGCTAGATTTCATTCTTTTGATGGCTGAGTAATATTCCATTGTATATATACACTACATCTTCTTTATCTATCTGTTGATGGGCATCTAGGTTCTTTCCATAGTTTGGCTATTGTGGACATTGCTGCTATAAACATTGGGGTGCACGTGCCCCTTCAGATCACTACATTTGTATCTTTAGGGTAAATACCCAGTAGTGCAATTGCTGGGTCATAGGGTAGCTCTATTTTCAACATTTTGAGGAACCTCCATACTGTTTTCTGGCGTGGCTGCTCCAGCTTGCATTCCTACCAGCAGCGTGAGAGGGTTCCCCTTTCTCTGCATAAGGGAAACTTTTCTTTTAAAAGGCAGATGAGGGAAGAGTCACTGCCCCCCCCCCCTCCCGGCTTCCTGTAGAATGAGAACCAGCGGCAGGGTGTTTATATTGATGTGAATCTCCACTGGCTTCAACCTCAAACACCCTCCCTTCCCCAAATTAGGCATTCCTTCCCTTTATCCCTTCTTTAGCACCCCCATTGGGAGTGTCCTCCCTCTTTCTCCCAGGGACAGACCTTGGCTCTGGGCAATGTCCTTCGCACTCTTAGAATCTGCTCAGGCTTTCCTTGGAGTTCTCGCTGGGCTACTCTGCACACCCTCCTGTGTCCTGGTTTTCCTGCCTGGGTACCATATGGAAGGCTTGCTAGGAGAGTCAGCTCTCCCTGAGAGGCACTGTCAAATATCCAGGTAGCTGTTGTGCTGTGCTCTGCTCAGAATGATCCGTGTGGTCCCCCAGGGGCCCCTTGGCACTATCAGGTAGTGAGCAGAGGAATGGAAGGCTTATTGGGCTGGGTTTGGGAGCTGCCCATGACCTTGGACAGGACCCTGGGGTGCTTCCTCATTGTCTCCTCCTCAGTCCTGCAGGCCAAGCAGAGTGAGTGAGAGTATGAAGGGGGAGCCACCAGTACAGCTTCCTTATTCCCTCGGGCCCCAGATGTGGGCACCCCCCCCCCAGCCCAGTGCCATTGCTGCAGGCTTGGGGAGCAGGCGCTGGCTGGCGTGGGCACAGCGTGGTTCGGACTCTGGGCTGGGGCATACAGGGTATCTAGTCTCTACAGAGGGCCCCAGTGAATCACGCTGCCCAGAGTTTACCCCCTCTTGGGGCCCCTCCTATATGGAATCTGGGCTGTGTTCTGACTCTATCTAATCAGAAGAAAGTGGCCGAAGGGATGCTCTCGAGGACAGACAGCTTGTTTCACTGAGTGGTGGGCCCATAGTCAAGAAATGGTGTCTCCTTTCTCTCTTACGGTTGCCCTCAGCCCATTCTGGGCCCATGGCGGGGGTATGGTTTCCCCAGGTAGGGGGAGCATGGGCCCAGGCCTGACTCACGGCCAATATGGTGCATTTCCTTAGAAGTCAAGGTTTCCATGAGAACTTTCTTTTTGTCCTTACAGTTTTTATTTCTTCCAATCGTAGTAAAATAGGCATAACATAAAACTCACCATCTTAATCATATTTAAGTGTACAGTTCAGCGGTATGTAGTACCTCTGTTTTATTGTGAAATCAATACCTAAAACTTTTCATTCTGCAACACTGACCTTTTGTCCCCATTATCAAGCCGCCTCCCCTTCCCTCAAGACCCTGGAAACCATCCTTCTACTCTCTGCCTCTGTGAATTGAACTGCTCTAGATACTGCACGTAAGTCCAGTTAATCCAGTATCTATCCTTTCGTGACTGGCTTATTTCACTCCACACAATGTCCTCAAGGTTTGTTCCTATTGCAGCAGGTGTCAGTTTCTTTGCTTTTTAAGGCCAAATAATATTCCATTGTATGTATATACCAGATTCTGCCTATTTTATTAATCTTTCCATGGACATTTGGGTTGATTTTACCTTTCAGCTATTATGAATAGTGCTGCTATCAACGTAGGTGTACAAACACCTCTTAGATCGTGAATCGGTCCTATAGATATATAGTAAAAAGTGGAATATGGAATTGTGAGAGCATGGGGTAATTTCACTTTCACTTTTTGAGGAACTGTTGTACTGTTTTGTAGAGCAGCTTCACCATTTCACATCTCCACCAGCAGGGAATACCTTCTAACTTCTCCAGATCTTCTCCATCATTGTCGCATTTATTTTTTTATAGTAGCCAACCTAGGAGATGTGAGATAATGTCTCATAGTTTTGATTTTCATTTGCCTAATGATGTCTTTTTATGTGCTTATTGGCCATTTGTATATCTTTGGAGAAATGGCTATTCTCATTTTTTGCCCATATTTTCATTGGTTTGCTATTGTTGTATTGAGTTGTAGGAGTTCTTTATATATTCTGGATATTAAAGCCTTATTAGATATAAGATTTGCAAATATTTTTTCTTACTCAGTAGCTTGTGTTTTTCACTCTGTCAACTGTGTCTTTGACATACAACCATATTTAATTTTGATGTAGTCGGATTTATCTGTTTGCTTTTGTTACTTATACTTTTGATGTCATATCCAAGAAATCATG
Organism: Potos flavus; assembly: GCA_028534135.1. Classification (NCBI taxonomy): domain Eukaryota; kingdom Metazoa; phylum Chordata; class Mammalia; order Carnivora; family Procyonidae; genus Potos; species Potos flavus. Next base: position 80,177,533 of record CM052885.1, read on the forward strand.
CCTCAATGGAATGTCATGAAGCCTTCCCCTTGTGTTTTCTTCTAAGAGTTTTATAGTTTTAGGTTTTTGATCCATTCAAAATGGTATTTAAATATGATGTGAGGTAAGGGTCCAGTTTCATTCCTCCGCATGTGGACACCCAGTTTTCTCACCATTTGTTGAAAAGACTCTTCTCCTCATTGAATGATCTTGAGACCCTTCCTGAAAATCATTTAACCATATGTATGAAGGTTGATTTCTGGGGTCTCTTTTCTATTTTGTTGGTCTATATGTCTTTCTTTATGCCAGTACCACACCATTTTGATTACTGTAGCTTTGTAGTAGGTTTTAAAATCAGAAAGTATGAGACCTCCAACTTTGTTCTTTTTCCAGTTTGTTTTGGCTAATCAGAATCCCTCATTTCATATGAAATTTAAGATGGATTTTTCTATTTCGGCAAAAAAAAAAAAAATGGCGTTAGGATTTTGATGGGGATTGCATTGAATCTGTAGATCACTTTGGATAGTACTTATATCTTAACAATATTGCGTTCTGGTCCATGAACACAAGATGTTTATCTATTTCTGTCTTCTTTTACTTCTTTCAGCAGTGTTTGTAGTTTTCAGAGTACAAAAGTCTTTCACCTCCTAGGTTAACTGTATTTCTAAGTATTTTATTCTCGTTGATGCCATTGTAAATTGAATTATTTTCTTAACTTCCTTTTAGGGTGATATATTCTGTATGGATGGGCCTGGTGATGGGCATGGAGAATGTGATCCGTCTATGTTCATGAGATCTTAGAACTCTGTCTTTGTAGAGTTGGAAAAGCCCCACATAGCCTTGGTGTAGGGCTCAGACTTTTCCAAAGAAGGGACTCACATCCAAAGAGGTCAATTGCTCACAGAGAGCATCCACTGAACTGTGCCCCAAGGGCAGGGCCCTGGTCCCAGTCCTCTCCACACCCTGCTCAGCGCCTGAGCCTTCCAACTAATGGTACCGAAAACTTAATGTCCACATCCGCCAATGTCTGCTGACATCGAATCTGCAGTGGAGCAATGATGTCTGTGTAAGACAAGTGTAATGACTAGATTCCGGTGTTTCCTAAATCTTGGCCTCAGTTGGAATAAACTGAATTGATAGAAAAGCAGACATTTTAAAAAGCCTTTTCTGAAATCATGGTGTGGCCCCATAGAAAAGGCCCCCACCCACTCCATCCACAAAGATGATGATAGCCATGGACCTAGTGGCTTCACCTGGCACTCCTCCTGGGCTCTGAAGGGCCATGCTTTTGCTGTTATTGAAAGTGTTTGGGATCCTCACACTGCCTGTGTCCTCAGAGGCCTTATCTCCAAGACACCCACTCTCTATTGTCATATCCCTACTTCTCTAAATTTCGCAGAAGCCTCCGAGGGCAGACTGTGTGGGCATGCAGCCTGGAGAGCCTCTGCCCCAAGAGGCCTCATCTTCGACCACACTTCTGGAGCCAGGCCAGTGACCCAGCTCCACCCATGACCTTCCCACTTCCTGGAATTGTCAGGAAAATCCCCATGGAAATCTGAGGACAGCTGGGCCCCTTGGTGCTGCTGCTGTGCACTGAGAAAGGGGAGAGGTCTGGCCTGACTGCAGGGCTCTGTGAGCCCAGAATCCCACCACTTGCAGGGGCCTGTAGGGAAGAGACCTATGTTCTGTCTTCTTCTGGTTGTGGTTCCCAGAATGTAAAAACGAGCCCAGGTCCTGCTGATATAGACTGTTGTCATGTTCTTGGCCCCCAGCCCTCCAAAGAGGAAACTTTAGGGTGAGGACCTATATGCCTCATTAGAAAACCCACCAACCTTTTCAATATGAAACCCAGAAATGAAGGAAGGAAGGATGAAGGAAGGATAAGAAAATATTTAAAGTCAGCACCTTCTAGCTCTTATTATGTCCCTGGTGCCATGCAAAGGACAACATTCAATGGTCTTCCTGAATTATTATGATGTCTATGAGATTGCTATTCCTGTGACCCTCATTTTACAGATGAGAAACTGAGGGACAAGGCAGCTGCACGTTAGGGACCAGCCTCACATTCTCCAAGTCCTTGTCATTCATTTGACAAGAACTGCCCCTGAACTGGGGCTAATGGCAGGATGGGAAGCAGTGAGAAAACTCTCGCCTGCTCCCTGCCCCTGGTCTGACTGTTCCTCTAATGCCTGCCAGGTCTGAGGCTCCCCGTTAGAGGACCTGGAGCCGGCCCTCCTCAGGGTTCCTGCCCTAGCTTCTCCCTTCCCCCTGGAAAGAGATCTGGAGGGTTCCAGACTGGGTACATGGTACATGGGTACAGCTCCCCACAGTCTCAGAGCTGCTGGTTGGTTACTCATGCTTTGAAAGAAAAGTTTTTTGATCCTCTTGGAAAATGGGTTAGGAAGCACTTTTACTGGGAACTGGGGACTAGTCTTTCCTTTCCTGGAAGTGTGTGGCAGGTGCTTGATAAATGCTGTCCCCGAGGCAAAGTGAAAACAGGGGCAGGAAGGATGAACTGTGGCCTTAGCTCTGCATCCCTGCCTAGAGCTCTGTTTCTGCTATTGCTGGAGGAGCGATGCACCAACTGACTCCAGGCCCGTCCCTCCCCTGGGAGACAACCAGGGGCCAAGCCGCTCCCTGAGGAATGAATGGGAGGACTGTGTCTCGGGCTTAGACTCAGTTGCATGGTCCCAGGGCAGCACACACATCGCCCACGAGCTCTGTATGAGTTCCCCAGGACTCAACTTCCAGGCAGAATCAGTCCCCACTGAACTGAGGCTGACTTGATGTATGGGCTGTTTCTCTTGGGTGTGGACAGAGAAGATAAGAGCCAGGAAATTAAATAGTGCATGATCCACACAACCAGAAAATAAACAGTCATCGTGCTGACAATATAATGACAAGAAGCAGGGACTTACTGAGAAAAGGAAAGGGCCACGGTAGCATTATCTGCGCTTGCCAAAGAGGGCAGCCGGTCACTTGTCAGCTCCTGGTGATTCTCAGAAGGCCTGATCCGTCCTTTCATGTGTTGAAGGAATTGTTGGCTGTGTTGAGATTCTCAGATTATCAGAAGGCTCCTGAGGGTTAAGGTCAATTTAAGCTCAAGGGTGCCATGTCGGTCTGATGACTATGACAACTGTGCCCTGTAGCAGACACAAGCAATGCTTGTGTGGCTGAATCCTTCAATTATGGAAGAAATTACCAACTCGAAGAGAAGTAGAAAATTGGGCTATTCTCTAGTGTGCTTTAGGAATGCCTAAAAGAAGTCACTGTACCACCCCGCAATAGCACAAACACTGGATGCTTGCCTCTCCACGCTGGTCAGGTTGCCAAACATCTGGATTAAGACTGGAGAATTGGTCTGAGCACTTGCAAATGGCTCTGGTTATCAGCCCCAGCAAGCCGAGCCCCAGGCACACGTCGCATGGGGCACTCAATGCGTGATCTGTTGATTGACTCGACAGCACGACCTGTGAAGCCCAGGGCTCCCCAGACTGCATTTCTTGGAACACCAGGGTCCTATAGGACATTAATGGTGTGACTTTCTTGTAAGTTTTCATCATAAGAGAAAAAAAAATGTAAGTTTTTAGGAGGATGATGGTATAACCAGATTTAGCAAGGTGATCACTGAACAACGTATAAGAATATTGAATCATTGAGTTGTAAACCTGAAACTAATATAATGTTATGTGTCAATTACACTTCAGTTTTTAAAAAGTGTTATTTTAAAGAAGGAAATGGTTCCACGGTCCATTGACTTTGGAAAACACTACTTTAATGTGAAACAGTTGTCTTGATTTAGGGATTGTTGGTGACTTTAATATGATAATCTGTGTTTAATCAGCCAGTTGAACATACAACTACATGCAAGTTTATTTGACAAAATACTGAAACTTTATTTTTTTTTAATGGACTATCTATTGACTTACTGTGGGAAATACATGATTCAAGGACAACTTCTTGGCCAATCTTGCTGGAAAAGTGAAAGATAACTCTTTCACACTTAGTTGTATTGTTAGTAGGCCTGTTTTATTTTGTTGTCTTCAAACTCTTGTCAAGGAAATGGAGCCAAAGGAAATTTTGTCAGGATCCACATTTTCTGATTTCTCTAACCCTGTCGCATGTTGCTCAGAAAACAAAGCCCGGCCTACATTTTCCCAGCCTATGATGTGGGAAGCCTGGAACGTTGGGCCACCTGAAGATGGCCCTCTGAATTTTGTCCCCCACACTACTGTTCTTCTGGGGCTGTGGGGAAAGTGTGTCACAAGAAGGTGAAAACACTGAAGAAGCAAAAGGACCTGATAAGCCATGTGGTGGAAGTTTTGGCAAATCATTTTGCCTTCCTAGTTCTTTTTACTTCTGCTGATAACAACGTTTGCCCCTCCCCTGTGTGCGAGCTGGAGGGCCTCCTTCCCTGAAGGGCGAGTAGCTGGATCCCACAGTGGCACCCATTCCATCCTCTGGGCCAGATGCAGGCTGCGGGGAGAGCTTGACTCACAGAGGACCTGTGTCTCAGCCTGGGACCCCCTAACATGCCCCTAAGACAAGTTTGCTTAGGAGTTGAACCCGGGAAGTGGGGAAGCTAGCTTCATTGGGAAGTGAAGGGATGAGTTGGGGGTGTAAGAGAGCTCAGACATCTGCTTCCAAGAGCAAAGGACCCCTGGGGCTCTGTCCTGCTGGGCCTCAGTGCTGTTGCAGTGACGAGGTTGGGATATTTGTCCCCAGGCCCTCATCTCTACTGGCTCAGGCCTCCTGCCTGGGATGTTAGCCTCCTGGGAGAGATGGGCTCCTCAGGGAGCCCAGGGCATTCCGGGTAAGGAGTGCTGAGGGGCTGCAGATGGGGCCCAGGACAGGGAGGTGACACTCATCATCTCCACTGTTTTTAGGTCAGAGCTTCTTGATCACAGGTCACTTTGCCAGTGGAACCCTCTGTAGCTTCAGTGTCACCTAAAACATGGGCTGAGAAGCTTAATGGCGTCCAAACTCTTGTGACTCAGAGCTTCTGAGCCCACTCTCTGTGTTCCATCTGCTTCCTAAATCCCTCCTTAAGACCTTGCCCTGCTCAGAAAGGCTGTTTGTACCTCATCTCCTCAAAAATCCTGCCCACTGCCCCGCCCTCTGGAGCCCTCCCACCGCGTGGCCTAGAGAAGGGCCAGGTAGCGCCTTGGCCCCTGAGTTATGCAGAAGTGTCTCCAGGGCGGGCTGCATCTCCGCCTCCTTCTGCTTCCTTCAGTGCTCGGTGGCCTGCGCCTCGGGCTGAGAAATGAGGGGAGTGGCTACCTCCAGATTCCGCACAAGGGCGGGAGTGGGGTCTGCCGAGACCTGCCACACAGACTGTGCACCAATCCCCTGACACTGAGGCAGGCAGTGTTATCTGCCCTTCAGGGGCCAGGATTCCGGCTCTGAGGTGAGCCCCATCTACCCAGGCCACAGAGCGACCCACAGTGCCCGACATCTCACTGCCACGCCACCGGCCTCACCATTGGAGCTTTGGTGTACTGTCCGCAGAGTGACACGGTTGGCTGGGATTTGTTTTTTCCCACTTTTTTTTTTTTAAATCATTAATCTTATACTTCTTCACCTTACTATTTGCAGAAGTCCAGTGTAAAAACACATAAACATAACATGATCTGACTGGGTTGAGAATGGGGCCTTGGCCTTGCTCACCTCCCCCAACCCCGTTCCCAGCATAGTCCCTGCAGGGGTCTGAGCAGCACAGCTGGAGACCCTGGGACCCACCACCTAATGGTCTAAGTCTGGCTCTTGAGGTGTGGCCTAAGGTAACGTGCAGAAGAATCCCCTGAAGTCGATTACAAAGACCCCTTTCTGGGCTTCTTACTTTACGTTCAAATCAGATGGGGTATGGGGGCAGGGATGGGAAGCAGAAATCTGGGATTTTAACTAGAGCCTGTGTCCATTTTTGGGCAAACTTCTCTTTGAGAACCCCTCTCTCTGACCTCCTGGATGTGTTTTATAAAAGCAGAGAAGGAAAATATCCCTGCTGGAGCTCAGTACATGGAGACAACTGAACGGGGTGAGGAGATTGTGGCCAGTCAGTGGCTTCTCTGCAGTCAGGGGACATGCTGACTGTGTCTTCTTTGGATGGAATAACGGTGGGGACCCTGTGTTTGCAGGGTGACCACAGGCCTTGGCGCTTGGCCTCTGTGAAGGGCCCTAAAAGGGCTGCTTCTCCTTCCTTGTCCCTGCTTCCATCTTTCAAGCCCCCTCTTGCCCCCCAAGGTCACCCTTACTTCAGGGACATGTCCTAGGCTGGGTAGGCAGTGGGCATCTGGGACAGAGAGGGCCCTCCATAGCCCCTGGATGCTTGTTTGTGGGCCTGCTCACGGAAACCCAGTCCTAAGGTGCTACAAGGAGGTCTCTGGTCCTCATGTTCACCACCACACTCTCCCAGGGCCGGCACCCAGCACACAGTGGGACCCTTATGGGCGTCCTTCTCTGCAGCAAGTGTTAGGCAAGGGCACTCCACATCCTCAGCTTTTAGATTCCCATCAAGGTCATTACACGGGGAAAGGGCAGCCACCCTAGCATCCTCGGTGAACCCACCCTTCCCCTGCAAGTGAGAGAGAGCCGGTTGGCCACATGTGGTGGGTGAGTGTTGTTCTTCCATCTGTCCTCCTGTCCTGATCAGCTCACTAAGAGAAGATGGGAGAGAGGAGCCCCAGTGTTCATCTGCACCAGGGGCTAGCCTTTCTGAAGAGGAAATGCATCCCAAGCAGTGGCCTTAACTGATGGGACCAAAATAGAGAAATACATCTAAAGATAGGGTCCACTTGGGCCTCCAAGTCTCTGGAGTCAAATGCTCATCCCATGAGTTATTTATTGAGCAGTGCCAATTCAAAGCTTGGCTGCTGATGTTTGAATCCTGGCTCTAGTGCTAATTAGCTGTGTGATCTTGGGTAAGTCACTTGATGTCTCTGTGCTTCACTTACCCAGTCTGTACAACAGGACTGGTAACATAAGCTTCCTCGTGGGTTGCTAGGAGAACGGGAGGTGACACGTATAAGATATACTCAGTGCCTGGTGCAAAGTAAACGCTAGGTAGCTTTTCGCCATTATTACTATTATTACTATTGTAATCACTAATATCTGTCTGCTTACAGAACAGGAAGATGGGCGCTGCTCTTCCTGTGTCTAGAGCAGATCATTTTTTTTTCCTTATCAACTTTATGGTGAAATAATTTACAGCCAATAAATTACATCCACTTAAAGTATACATTTCAAATGTACCATTCAGGGAATTCAGATGGCTGTACACACCTGTGGTACCACCAGCCCCGTCAGAATACTGAACATGTTCATCAACTCCGGAAGATCTCTGTGCCCCTTTGGAGACCAGACCCTGTCATTCCCGGACACAGATGACCCCTGACCAACGTTTAGTCCTTCATTCTACGTGAATGAATCACATGGGCACTTCTGTTCTGACCTTCTTCACTCTGTATATGATTTTGAGATCCAAAGTGCTGTTGTGTGGGTCAGTGGTGCTATCTACTGAATGTTCCTCGTCCCCTCATTCACATGTCAAAATCTCAATGCCCAGTGTGACAGTTTTAGGAAGTGGACCTATGGGGGGTGCTTAGGTCATGAGGTGGAGCCCTGGAATTGGAACCCCCTTAATGCCTTGTAAAAGAGGTTCCAGAGGGATACCTAGCCCCTTCCACCATACAGGGATACAAGGAGAAGCCTGTGACCCAGAAGAGGCCCCTCCCCTAAATATGCTGGCAACTTGACCTCAGACTTCCAGCCTCTGGCACTGCGAGAAATAAGCTTCTGCTGTATAATCCTCCCTCCAGCCCACCAAGTCTGGTATTTTGCTAGAGTAGCCTTAATAGACTGAAGTTTTGTTTTTTTAAATTACTCAGTTGTATTTTTTTTTTTTATTAACAGATAACGCAAGTTTTTTTTTTACAATTGGGGTTGAATATGCAAGTTTGTTAAAGATAAGTAGTTTGTTCATTGTTATTCCTGAACAGAAACTGGAAGTCACAGTGAGATGGCACCATACCCATCAGCATGGCTCAAACTGAAAGATTGCCCATCCAAGTGCTGCCAAGACCAGGGAGCAGGTCTCTCCTCCGTGGCTGTGGTGGATGTACAGACAGATGTCCAGCGTCTCTGGAACACCATTTGAGAGTGACACACATACCTTCTACCCCAGCTGAAGCCACCCAGACAGCTGGGGAAATAGATGAGTTCCTGACTTTATCATGCACGCAACTGGTGTTATTTAGTTTTTCTTGTGAAACTAACCACATGCGTCTCCAGCATCCCAGACAGCTCTTGCCACAGCACAGCTCTTGCCTGGTCTTTAACACGCCTTGGTGACGCACTCAGTGGGGTGCTGTGTGGGCAGTACACAGCAGTGGCACCTGGCCTATGCGTGCCAGATGCTGAAACTTAACAAGGGAACCACATTACACAGTATTTCCTTGTAGAGCTACGCACAAGATACACAACTGAAATCAAGCACATTGGCTATCTATAAATATTCCAGTCCCCCCCACACTACACAATTTTCCACAGCTTTATCACTGCAGACCAGTTTTGAAGATAAAGTTAACACAAATCAAATTAGATAACATTCAAATTTTTGCAATCTATTGCCGGAACACAGATGAATTTTCCCCATTGTAGCCTACAACGTCAAAAAGTCTTGCTCATAATTTATAATTGGCAGTGAATTCCCAGCACTGAGGCCTCTGCGGGTCACTCATCTAAGGACCACACTTGATGTCTGGCAAGCTACCAAGGCGTATCAGAACACATCACATGCTCCTGAGATCCAGGGAGTGATTGGGCTCCTGCCTCAACTCCAGGGCCCTCTCACCTTCTTGCTATAGACCTTGGTCAGAACACCTTCTTTCTCTGGCTGTAAGTGGCTTCATCTATAAAATGGTAAAGTAACACAAGAAATCCTACCTCACCAGCAGGCTTGTGAATGCCCAGTGTGAATTAAAGAAAACTGTGCTGGTCAGCCGCACTGTCTCCCCCCCATCAAGGAACCGAGGTTCCTAGATGTAGTGGGTGCATTCCTGGCCAAATTCTACACTCCTCCCTGGACCCCATCTGCCAGGTGACTTTGCTAGGCCTTCCAACCCTGGGCAGAGTGACTGCCCTGACTCCTGACCCCCGGCATGGCCATGAGATTGGTTTTGCCAGAGACGTGTTCATGAACATGATGTGACAGAAAGCACAGGATGGACATGTGCACTTGGGTTTGGCCTCAGCCAGCCAGCCTGGAGCAGGGCCCCTGACCCTGTGGAAGTACACATGAGCCCAGTTGATATTGGCCAATGCCCCCTGACCCTCAGACATTCAGGTTATAATAATACATGAGGCTGTTGGAGTCTTGGGAGGGTTTGTTACACAGCAATTGCTGACTGATACAACAGGGGTATAAGACATTGCTGTGTGCAGCTATATTAGGAGGGAGAAAATGAGCAGGGTCCTGAGTTTCCAAAGGGGAACATATTTGCCATCCAGTTTAGAAATCATGGAGGAAGGATGTCTGGAGTTGCCCTTTAGGGCATGTAGGAGAGGTCATGGTAGGGAGCAGGACAAGGATGAAAACCATCCTGCAGGACAAGGATGAAAACCATTCTGCAGGCACAGGGCTGGGGCACCTGTGTCCTCAACTGAGAGGAAGGGAAGAGGCCATGAGGGAGTGGGAGTTTTTACCTCTACGGTCTCTGAGTGCAGCCTTTCCAAGCCCTGCCCGCAGGACAGCATCCAGGGCCGCTGGGACCAACATCCAGCACCACCGCACATGCTAAGCTGACCCCCTCCCTGCTCAATTCCCCCATAAACAGACCATTACTTCCTGAAGGAAAGTTTAGATTCTGGGATTTGGGGAAAGCTGCTCTCATTTTTCTCTATCAGCTATCGTGTTCCTCCCTCTAGCCTGACAGATGGAGAAGGGGCTCCAAGGAATTGGAGGGAAATTGGGAGCAGGTCCAGGAAGCCGAGAGAAGACAGCCTCCTGGGGAGGAGGGGGATGTCACAGTGGTTCACACTAAGACACTGAGTGAGAGGGCACAGAGCCCTAACTGTGGTTTGGGTGAAATCAGAAAGAAGTGGCAGGATTTGGGGATGTTGAGAAGAGAAGGGAGGAATTAGGAGCAGCATATATAGATCATCCCAGAAGGTGGCCTGCCATGGTTCTAGGTGGTGGGACTCATCTGTTCAAGCAGCAAATGTGTCCTGAGTGCCAGCTGCCTGCTATGCCAGCCTGCTGCCCAGCGCAGAGCAGAGAACATAGCCTACCCGTGCGCGCCTAGCCCAGGGACACACAATGAAAATGTACCATTGAGTTTGGTCACTCCTGCATGCTTACTTCTCCCTGTTCCATGGGAGGTGCTGGCAGAGCCTTTAGGAATCTCTTCCTTCCACAAGCACTCACAAAGCATGGCGGCATGGCAGGGACCCTCCTAAGAGAAGCAATGTTGAGACAACTGAATTCTGCCCACAAGAGGCTCACATCAGAGCTGCCAGGAGCCCTGAGACCACAGGGAGCCCTGGGGGCTCTGGGCATAGCCCAGTGCTGGGGGCTTCTCTTTGTCAGCCCCCATCAACCCCCACAAAGCAGACCTGGGACAAGGGCTTGGGTGCAGGTAGCTTATGTGGGAGGGGGTCCCTGGATGCACAGGTGAGGGAAGCCAGTCTGGGGAGGGAAGAGGTGGTGAAGGTGTGTCAATGAAAAGGTTACTCCTGGGCTGGGTGCCACAGGTCCCGCCACAGAACTGGGTGGGATGCATCTCAGGGTCATCTCAGTGATGGAGAATTCTCCACTGATCCCAGGCCCTTGTTTGAGTGTTGTCTGGGGGGCTGAGAAAAGCCCCAAGCAGAGGGCCTCAGAGGAGGCTGGCTTCTGCCTCCATCACAGGGGCTGGTGGGCAGATGCCCACTGTGTGATGAGGGAAACAAAAGCAAGAGAAATGTAGTTTAAATTAAATCTCCTTATAGCTTATAGCCCACTGACAGATACCTGAAACCTGTGGAGTGCGACCTTCCTCAAGGAACTAGTGGCTGCCTCAGTGCCTTAATGCCTATGTTTTATTAAAGACTAAAAGTAACCTTATCTTAATGGTAGCTAGCCCCTCACAGTCCTGAGAAAGTCTTGCTTCTAAATTCCTTAGAGATTTGTGCTATCCCTAACTCCCACTAATGTAAAAGTATATAAGCAGTCACTCCTCACAATCCTGGTACAGCTCTTTCTGCCTGTGGGTCCTGTCCCTTGAGACGTCTGCATTCTAGGATGGCAACAGACAGCAAGCAGAGAAAATGAGGCCTATGTAGGAAAGCAAAGGAGAGTAGGGGCAGAAGATTGGCTCCTCTGGGCAGGTGCTGTGTCAGGAGGTAGTGGGGCAAGGCCGTGAGGGTTCTAGGAACAATGAGGAGAACTTGTGTGCTGTGGGAGTGGAGGGTGGGTGGGGTAGGAAAGGGACTCGGGGTGGCCCAAGGAGGCCACCAGAAGGACTTGGGATTCCGACCCTAGTGTGAGGGAAGCTGGAGAATTTTGGCACAGGGCTGTCACCATCTGAGATGTACTTTGAAAGGACCACTCTGCATGCTGCTGGGACACAAGCCACAGGGCAAGGGGGAGTGAGGTGACCCACTGAGTGTCCACAGCCGCCATCTTGGCAGGTGTGGGAGGTGGGAGCAGGGAGAGGAGTGGACATGCAGGGTGGAGGGACTGGGTTGCTGCTAGGTGGATGGGCGGTTTGGTGGATGGGCACGCCAGAGAGAAAGCAGCCCTGGGTGGGCTGGCAAAGCAAGAGCTGAGTATCATCCTGGGGAGGTGGGAAAGCCTTGAAGTATAGAGGGGGAAGTCAGCGTTGCTTTGTCCCACATGCGTGCTCTAGGGGGTCACGGGGAGCCTGTGGCAAGCTGCTGGGTCACCAGCGTGCATGCAGACACAGCCTCGGCTCCGGAGGGGAGGGGACAATGGGCAGACGCCAACACACCATTGTGCTGGGTGGCGCCCTCTCTCCTGACATGTTGGTGGTTTGTGGAACTCAGCGCTTTGACAGATGGGCCTTCTGGGATCGTACACCCAGCATGGAGACAGCTTTATTGTTTCAGGCACAGGAAGGAAGGGGTGTGATCTTACCGAGGAGCCTGCCTGCTGGCATCTGCCTTGTCCCCTCCAGCTTCACAGAGCTCCTTTTGGCCAAGACTGTGCAGAGGTTGGTTTCACTTGAAGCTTAAACATCTGAGAGAGGTCTGTTCTTCTGAGAAGTAGACATCAAGATGGGATTGACACAGTTATGGGTTAAACGGTATCCCCCCACCCCATAAAAATTCATATGTTGGAGTCCTACCTACTAGTACCTCAGAATGTAGTAGGGATTTTAAAGAGGTAATAAACTAAAATGAGGTCCTTGGGGGTAGCCTCTAATCCAATATGACTGGTGTCTTCATAAAAAGGGAAATTTGGACCCAGAGATGCACAGAGGGAATGACGTGAAGACACAGAGGGACGGTGGCCACGTCAAGCCAAGGAGAGAGGCTGGGGATTGGTCTTCCTGTCACAGCCCTCGGGATGAGTCCCTCCTGCCAACATCTTGATCTCAGTCTTCCAGACTCTGGAGCTGTGAGTAAGTAAACATCTATTGCATAAGCCGCCCAGACTGTACTACTTTGCTGTGTCATTCCTTAGTTGCCCAGTGGGGATGCAAGAGCTTTACGGGGGGGCAACAACTGTGAGGAGTACAGAGGAGGAAGCAGGGTGGCGGGGAGGGCATTCAGACCTGATGGGGTCTGACCTTGTGAAGGTCACAGAGTGGAGGGAGCCTGGGAAGGGAGGGCCTCAGACCCCAGGTTCTGAAATCCTCATCAGAGGTATGCCCAGACGTGGGTGGGACGCCTAGTCATTGGCTGAGACCAGTGCTCGGGAAGCGTGACCTCAGCTCAGACCTGGTGGTGGGTCCAGAGGGCAGCAGCTGAACCGTGGGTCAAGCAGGCTGCCATGGCAGGAGATCCGAGGGGCCAATTCCCCCGAACACTCCAGCGTGCCGCAGCATGCTACAACAAGGAGGCAGCTAAGGGCGTGTCTGCCTTCCCAGGGACAGCATGATCTTACGCCTGGGTCCCTGCCCTGCTCATCCACCTCCAATGTCCCCTATGTGTAGTGAAGTAGTCCCATTTCCTCACCTGGGCACAAGGGAGTCCAAAGTCTCACCTACTCCCCTCCTTGACATAGGGGGAATCCTCCCTCCTGCACCTCTACCCCAGCCAGCCGCCTCCTTGTGACCGCTACACCTAATTGTCCAATGCCCATGTGCACCCCACTCAGACTCGCTGTCTCATTGGCAGCCAGCATCTGTGTCCCCACACTGTCCCTCTTTACTGCTACCTTCTCTCAGTTTCTGGAGCATCCACCAACTAGAGTGGGCCCCATGGGCTGGCCAGCCTCTGCGGTGCTGCTGCCTGGCCAGACCACCAGGACGTGGGAGCAGAGGTGTGGGGCTCACCTGGGGCAGGTCCTCATGGGTCTCAAGTGAGGCTCATGGACGACCTTTCCTGATCTTGGTCTGAGGCCCTGAAATCCGATTTTACAATGATCTATCAATTCCAGAATTATTTCTCCAGTGTAGCCTCATGGTCCACTCATTGTTGTTATATAGTAAACCACTCTGGAATACAGTGGCTTCACACAGCTGCTATTTCCTTATGGGTACAGCCCCCAGGAAGCTGCTGGGCTTTGCTGGGTGAGTCTTCTCTTCCTCAGGGTGCTGTTGGAGCTGTTCCATGGTGTTCCTGGGACCGGGTCAGCCTCACGTAGGCTTAGGGCACTTCAGTGGGTTTTGCTGGATGGCATGGGCTGGTGAGGGCGGTACTGGTGACCTGAGTAGTGAGGTTTTCCTCAGGGTTTTCCCCCAGGGATGCCATCTCAGGTGGCCTATTCCTACAGGTGCTCAGAGGTCTGAAACCTAGTATCCTGGGAAACTCAGGCAAAGCCGCCGTCTTCCTTGGACCTCACCTTGGAAGTCCCGTAACATCACCTCAGCCATTCTCTTGGCCAAGCCAATCACCACGGTCAGCCAGGATACAAGAGAAGTGAAAGAACGTGGAGTGACAAGTGGGGAGCACTGAGCTCAGTGGATGGAAGGGATGAGGAAGGTCATGCCTACATCCAGATGGATGCACCTGGATGTCCAGAGGAATCCCAGGGCCCCTGGGTCCTGGAGCCTGGAACCCCAGATGACCCCATGGAGCAGCGCTGCCCACCACCCTGGCCTGCTGGCCTGCACTGTGTGTGAGAGCAATGGACTTTCATTCTGGAGGACACGCTGGCCTTGTGAGTCTTGTTTGAGCAGCTTGGCTTGCTCTTGAATCTACGAGGCAAGAACCACAAGGAACTGATGCTTGGCAGGGCTACGGAGAGTAAATTAGAAGATAATGGGAATAAATAGCAGGAGGAGATGCTGTCTGGCTTCCCACCCTGCGTCCTGGGGTCTCATCCAAGTGTCTGTCACTTGACATTTGAAGCTGGGATTCTCACTTGGGTCATCGAAGTCTGCAGTTTCTCCCATTGGTAGAGGGAAGTTGGATGTTCAGATCTGTGGAACGGAACTAGAAGACAGGCCCTGGCACATACCAAAAGTGCTATTTTGAGAGTTTTGGCTTATTATCTCCATAGTTACTGCTAATTAGCTTCAGCGTCCCAGAGACTGTTTCAGCATCCAGAAGTTAGGGAGAGGAAGCTTCTGATGGAGGCCACAGGATTGCATTTCAGCCTGTGTAGATCCAAGCCCTGCGGTCTAGGAGGGTCTCCCCGAGGGGTTGGGCCAGGTAATCTGATTGCACGCAGGTAACTAGATGGTGATGCCAAGAATTGGGAGGCCTACCCCGTAACACGCCATAAGAACCATACAATGCAATGAGAGAAAATTCTGCTCAGCAGAGTGGCTTGAAGCATCTGGAAGAAAATCTGGGGCCCAGGAGCAAATATCTGGGCCACATCCTCTCTAGCTTCACCGCCAGCTCTGCAGAAAATTGGGAGGCTGGTTAGCTTCTCTGTGGGGATATTAATAGCAGCTCTCCTGTGCCCACCGAGTTGGTCTTCTGAGAACGCACTTTGTACACAGCAGGTATGTCTTCGGATGACAGGGAGTGTGGACTGTGGACTGTGTTGCGTCTCTCTGGCCATGCATGTGTGGGCCGTCAATACTTGCTCAGTCTCCTGCGTCACCCCAGATCTCTCCACTTGCCCTTTCCCTCATGCAGAGCAACATAGGGCAGGGTGTGATGGGAAGAATGGGGCTTTGGGTTCGCACACACTAGAGGTCAGATCTTTCCTGTGGTGTGACCTTGAACAACTTAGCTCACTTTTCTGGACCTCAATGTGCTCCTCTTTAAAATGGGCACAGTGATGACAATCTTGCAACATTATTGTAGAATCAGAGTGATGTATGAAGGTGGTAGACTGGTTAGGTGCTGGCACATAATGAGCACTCAATAGTGAAGACTTAGAAATGTACGCCTCTAGCTCAATTTTTATCTATACTTTATCCATTTATCTGTCCATCTGTCCATATCTGTATACTTACACCGATTCTCACAAAAGGGGAGGACGGGTGTGGGGCCAGTCTGGTGTGTGGGAAAACCAAGAGAAGGTCTAACTGACTGCCCTAGTTTATTCGGGCTGCTATTGTAAAATGCCAGACACTGTGGGGCTTACAAACAACAGAAATTTTTTCTTCCAGTTCTGGATGCTGGAAGTCCAAGATCAAAGTGTCAGCATGGTCAGGTGAGGGTCGACCTTCCAGGTTGCAGACAGCTGCATCTTCACATGGAGGAAGGGGGAAGGGAGCTCTCTGGTCTCTTTTATGAGATCACTAGTCCCATTCCTGAGGGCTCCAGGTTCATGACCTAATCACCTCCCAGTGGCTCCACCTCCTCACACTCTCACACTGGGGGTGAAGCTTCAACATATGAATTTTGGGGAAACACAAACATTTAAGCCACAGAATTATTTTTTGGCAATGCAGAGCAAGGGTGATGGTATTTTCCAAAAACTGACTCCAGCAGTATTTCTGGTCCCACGTGTTCCTCCAGGGACTTGTCCTATCACTGCTCATGTCCCTTCTCCTTGCCCCACAAGTGGGCCTTTGTGCCCACCTCAGTGAACAAAATGTGGCAGAATGAAGTGATGTTGCAAGACTTCCAAGACTAGGTTGTGAAAGGGCACGAAAATTCTGTCTGTACATGTTGGGTCACGTGCCTTGGGTGGCACCCCTGAGTGACAGCCCTGGGTGACTGTAGGAAGTCTGCCATGCTCTAGCTCCAGAGACCACATGGAGGGATGCCCAGGGAGGCTGTGCTGATACAGCACTCCCAGCCTAGCCTGGGCACCAGTGGACCATGCTCACAGTCCAGCCCCCACCATAGCCCAGTGGACCAGACATCGGAGGTCCCCACAGAGTGCCCAGATTTCATACCTGAACAAAGTAAATTTGTTGTTTATATATTAGACTTGGGGAGGTTTGTTAGGCAAAAATACCTAACTGGAAAAAAAAAAAAGACTTTCAGAGACACAATTGTGAATGGGTTTCTAATGTGCCAGTATAGAATGTTTCTTCCTAAAGCCAACTTTATATATACATAGCATGGTGCATGATTTGAAGGACAATGGGGAAGTCTCTGGCATCAAAATATTATCTCCACCTGCCTTTATTGATGCATTTAATATAAGTTACAGAATTTCGTTCACTAGGCTGATTAGAATTTCACTAGAATTCACTAGAATTTCGTTCACATTGTCCTAGTCTGGCCCCAGTTTGCCAAAACTATAGCAAGTCATTTACACTTTAGCATAACTGAGTGTGGAGGCGACCTTTCCAAAGCAGAGGCTGTGGGTGCCTGGAGAAGAGCGTGAGGAGTCTGGAGTTGCGTGCAGTACTAGGGGACCTCAAGGATAGTGTGATAGACCTAAACATTGCTTTTATCTTTCCCAACATTTCCTAGGCTGGCCCAGAGAACACCCCTGGTTTGGTCAAAGCTGGGGCCTCCTTTGGTGGAGAGCTGTTCTGAAAACCTCACTCAGCCTCCCTGGCTGGCCACGTCCACTCAGTGCCAGCTGGGGCTCCCTCCTGCTCAGGGTCAAGCCACAGCTTTTCTGAAAAAGCTTCACACCTAGCAGGCTCAGGGACCACTCTTCCTGGGGACCCTGCTCACTGTCCTCCTGCTCACCTTTTCCCATGGGCCTGCTCCCATATGAGTGCCTCTTCTCTGCTCTCCCTTTAAACTGACAGTGTTCTTGTTTCAGGCTTTCTGCTTTTGATTTCTCAAGTAAGCTGCCATTCACCCCACGCTCCGTACTCAGCTGCCCCACCAACCTTCCTACGTAACGTGGCCTCAGGGTGCTAGGTATAGGTCTGCCTTGGGCTCCTTGATGCCTGCTCTGCCCTCAGCCCACGGCCCCACCAGAAGTTGAGTGTCTGCTCCCCAAAAGTCAGGCCCCACGCCAGGGCAAAACCTGTTTCTCCTCCACCATGCTGGTTGTGTTAGGACACCACACAATGGGACGCAGGTGCTGCAAGAGAATATTCTTAAAATCGCGGTCTGAGTGAGGCTCGGGCATGGTTAGAAGGTTCTAGTTGGAAGCCATGGGCTGAGGTCTGTGGTAAAGGCCCAACTGAGGTCTGGCTGGCAGGCATCGAGGCTGCCACCATGATGGGGAAGTCTCCCGATCTCCTCTGCCTCTCTTCCCTTCTGCCCAGGGCTCTCTCCAGCACAATGAGGGCTCAGACCTTGTTCCAGCCCTTGCTCCTGGGTTGATGCTCATGGCCAACAGGTGATTATTTTTCATACAGACTCCTGGATATCAGCAAGGCTATGACCACAGAATACCAGATCCCCCAATGGTAACTCCTTTGGACTCACAGCAACCTGCCACCCCAGCTCAAGCAGTGAAGGCATTTCCACTTTGCACAAGAAAGACGCCCACATGCAAGCCTTCAGTTATGGTTTCTGCAACATTCCCTAAGCCCACCATTAAAATAATGCTGTTCCCTTCAAAAGCCAACATGTAATGCAGTTACACCCCCCCTTACCTCCTAGGGACATGGAAAGGCCAAACTCAAACAGGAAAATGCCTGTGGCAACATGATTAAGAACATGAAAGGCATACCTGCCTGTGGTCAGTGGCCTGCTCAATACAGTTGTGCATGCCCCAGGGCAGATGTCCCCGTGGACTCACATGTCCACCAACTAGCCCAAATGTAATATGATCACATAAGCCAAGTTCACCCCACCACTGGCATACAGGGTGTTCAAAGTCGACCATGACCCCCCCACTGCTGGGGAGAGAAGGGCTATAAGAGCACATCAGCAAAGCTACAGAATGTAAGTGGAAAGGGGACCTTTGCAGTTTTTGGAATCAGAGGATCATCTGAGTCTTCTTCCTTATTTTCTAAGTGGCAAAACTAGCCCCAGAGAGGTCAAGTTGCCAGTTCAAGGTCACCAAACCCAGCATCCCTTGTGTGAGTGGTTGGCCCAGGCAGGAGGAATGACGAGACGAAGGCTCACAAGGTCGACACCCAAGGCCAAAGCAGGAGACTTGGGGCCAATAAGTGAGTTATGCATAAACAACAGCAACGGAACTTGGAGTGGTCTGGTCACCAGAAAACTCCCAGGCGTGTTCCACATCCTGCTTAGAGGTGCTCATCTGTGTTGACTTGTCCCTTCCCTGCCTCACTTCTCCATGCCCCCTCACACTGCTTACTGGGGTCACCCAAGCCACTTCCATCCGAAACAAGGCTGAGGGCCCCATGTCTGGGATCAGCGTGGGCCTCTGTGCTTTTCTCTTCATTTTGAGTCACTTGCCCCACGTCATACAGCTATCAAGAGGTGGAGCTAGGGTTTGAAGCAGATCATTGAGCCACAGAGCCCACAGTGTTTGCAGTTATAGAGAAATCATTTCCCTGTGTGGGGTGTGCACTGAGTCACCAGCTGACCTCTTCTATGTGCAGCCAGATGACCTGGCAGCACGGCAGGATTTTGGAAAGGATGGCAGCTGTTTGTGCAAGAAACCCCTTGCTTCTGTAAACACTGGCCTCTGGATTAGCTCAGGCAAAAGCATTATGCTGGAATCAGCTGACTGGAGCTGGATCCTGACCCACGCTATCCATTTGCTGTGTGACCTTGGGGGGCTTGCTTGACCACACTGAACCTTCATTGCTTTGTAAACTACACAGTCACCTTCAAGTATAATCAGAGGTCAAAGAAACCCAGGAGTGCTTCATGGAAGAGTCTCTCCTGGATTTAAAGCTGCAATGTTTATATGGGTGCCCAGGAATGCTGTGGCCCCGACTGTAAATTATCCCATAGCCAAGATCACCACCTCAGGGAACTCAGAACCTTCACTCGGTTTGGGTTTTGGAGATTTGTTCTGAGAGAAAACTTTTTGGAGAAATGACTAGAAATTGCTCTCATACAACAGCAAAGAGTTTTCTAGTCAAATTTATAGTATTAATATAAGTAACTTATTGAAGAATTATTTGATTTGGATGACCCTTTATTTTTGTTTGGAAATTAGCAGAGGTAAGTTGATATTTTTGGTTTGAATTTTTTTCCCCCTGCATTAAATATAATGTTCCAAAAGTGACATAACAGATATGTGGGGGAAAGCTTGAGGTTAAAACTTCAAAAATACTAAGAAATCTAAAAGTCTAGATCAGTGCCGCAGAAACTTCAACCTTGGGTTCTGTTTCCCACAAGAATGTTTCTGCCTCAGGCCGGCTTTTGGTGAAAATGGAGAAATGGGAATAGGAGTCAAACCTGTTCGGTCTGGGGGCACCTGGGTGGCTCAATCAGTTAAGTGTATGCCTTTGGCTCAGGTCATGATCTTGGAGTCCTGGGATTGAGCTTTGAGTTGGGCTCCCTGCTCAGCCGGGAGTCTGCTTCTCCCTCTTCCTCTGTCCCTCCCTCTGCTCATTCTCTCTCTCTCTCTCAAATAAATAAAGTCTTTTTTAAAAAGTCTGGTCCGGAGGCTGCAGTGCAGGTCAGAACTGCTAGGGACCCTTGGAGCTGCATTTCCTTTGTGGCGCTCACGCAGGACTGCTTTCTTTCTTTCTTTTTTTTTTCCC
>CM052885.1:80197722-80214603 GCA_028534135.1 Potos flavus
CACCCCCCTCCCCTCCAAAACTCTCAGTCCATTGCTCTGGGTTCACAGTCTCTCATGGTTCTTCGCCCCTCTGATTTCCTCCAGTTCATCTCTCCCTTCCCTCTCACAATGTCCTCCATGTTTTTTCTTATGCTCCACACGTAAGTGAGACCATATGATAATTGACTCTCTCCTCTTGACTTATTTCACTCAACATAATCTCTTCCAGTCCAGTCTATGTTAAAATAAAAGTTGGGTATTCATCCTTTCTGATGGAGGCATATATTCCATTGTATATATGGACCATATCTTCTTGATCCATTCATCTGTTGAAGGGCATCTTGGCTCTTTCCACAGTTTGGCGATTATGGCCATTGCTGCTATGAACATTGGGGTATTCTTGGTGGCAGAGAAGCCAGAGGCGGTCCTTCAGGTAATATGATGCTTTCTTGCCAAGAGAGGGCTGTGCAGGGCTGTGGCCACTGCTGGCAGATGGGGGCTCCTAGTGATTCAAGCAGGAGAGAGGGGCATCCCCAGATTCACAAGAACCTGCCCCATGAGTCCTCTGCAGGCATGATGCTAGTTGAGATTGAATTTTAGCAAGGGACACTTCCTCTGGTGTCCTACTAAGTCAATGTCACTAAATCAAGCCATTTTGGCTTTTGAGTCTTGCTTGTAGCTTACTTGTAAGTATTTTGGTTTGATAGATGAGAATTAAAGTATACAGTGATGGTGGAAGTACTTATTTAAGTACATGGTGGGAAACATGACCTCCTATAGCCCACATATTATGGTGCATATTTTAGTGGCTAAAAAAGAGCCTGGCACCTCAGATTAGAAAAAAAAGAAGAAGGAGAAGGAGGAGAAGGAGAAGGAGAATAGGAAGAAGAAGAAGTGTTCTTGGTTTTAAGACTGAAGGACCTAGCACGGGAGCCATGAGCTGGCACTGGAGAAGGGTCCTCACTGCAGGAACATTGCAGGTGGTGCTCTTGGCAGGTGGGAAAGGACGAGAGGCAGTGCCACACAAGGGAGCTCCCTTCCATTGGCTTCCAGCACTCTGGACCAGGAGACACAGGGGCTCTCCTTGATCCAGGAACCAGAAAGAAGGTGTTGACCTTGGGACATCTGCTCCAAGGCAAAAGGTGGTAAGCGACTTCCAGAATAGCTTCTAGAATGGCAGAGGGAAGCGAGGAAAGATGCTGGTTTGGAGCCAGAAGAAGCTCTACTGCTCACTGAGTGCGAATGTGGATAAGGAAACCTCTTTCCCAGTGCAAGTCTTAGTTGTTTCATTTGTGCCATGGGGATTTAAACACGACAACAGCAAAACTCACTGCCCCGCTGGTTGGAAGGAGGCAGTGCCACTGCGGATGTAAGTGGGGTGTACTGCTTGGCACAGAGTAGGTGCTCAGCAAATACCATTCGGTCCCCTGGTCCCGACCTGTCGGTGTGCAGCGGAACCCACTGGCTCTGCACACAGCCTGAGGCCCCACCCTGAACTCTGGGAATGTGTGTCCTCTTCGTGGTGTCCCCTGCTTGCACGTACTCTAATGTCATTAAGACAGAAGTGGTGGAGGGAGGTCCAGGCAGGAGGAGAATGAAGTGCTCTGTAAGATGTCCAACTACAACTATTCTGGATTTTTATTTTATTTTTTTCAAATTCCTAGGGGTATTTTATTTTATTTTTTTTCCTGTGCAGATTGGCTTATTTTATTTTATTTTATTTTTTATTTTTTAATTTAATTTAATTTTTTCAGTGTTCCAAGATTCATTGTTCATGTACCACACCCAGTGCTCCACGCAATACGTGCCTCCTCAATACCCACCACCAGGCTCACCCAACCCCCACTCTCTGCCCCTCCAAAACCTTGTTTGTTTCTCAGAGTTCACAGTCTCTCATGGTTCGTCTCCCCCTCCTATTTTCCCCAGTTCACCCTTCTTTTCTGTCTCCCAATGTCCTCCATGTTTTTTTTTTTTATGCTCCACATGTAAGTGAAACCATATGATAACTGACTCCTTTGCTTGACTTATTTCACTCAGCATAATCTCTTCCAGTCCTGTCCATGTTGATACAAAAGTTGGGTATTCATCTTTTCTGATGGAGGCATAATATTCCATTGCATATATGGACCATATCTTCTCGATCCATTCGTCTATTGAAAGGCATCTTGACTTTTTCCATAGTTTGGTAATTGTGGCCATTGCTGCTATGAACATTGGGGTACATGTGGCCCTTCTTTGCACTACATCTGTATCTTTGGGACAAATAGGGCAATTGCAGGGTCATAGGGTAACTCTATTTTTAATTTCTTGAGGACTCTCCACACTGTTTTCCAAAGTGGCTGCACCAACTTGCATTCCCACCAACAGTGTAAGAGGGTTCCTCTTTCTCCACATCCTCTCCAACATTTGTTGTTTACTGTCTTGTTGATTTTGGCCATTCTAACTGGTGTGAGGTGGTATCTCAATGTGGTTTTGATTTGAATCTCCCTGATGGCTAATGATGATGAACATTTTTTCACGTGTCTGTTAGCCATTTGTATATCTTCTTTGCAGAAGGGTCTGTTCATGTCTTCTGCCCATTTTTTGATGTGATTATCTGCTTTTTGAGTGTTGAGTTTGAGGAGTTCTTTATAGATCTTAGATATCAGACCTTTGTCTATAGTGTCATTTGCAAATATCTTCTCCCATTCCTTGGGTTGCCTGTTTGTTTTGTTGACTGTTTCCTTTGCTGTGCAGAAGCTTTTTATCTTGACCATTCTCTTACACCATACACAAAGATAAACTCGAAATGGATTAAAAGACCTCAACATGAGGCAGGAATCTATCAAAATCCTAGAGGAGAACATAGGCAGTAATTTCTTCAACATCCGCCAAAGCGAAAATTAACTTTTGGGACTTCATCGAGATATTCTGGATTTTTAAAAACTGAAAGCCCCCCACAGGCTGGAACACCGAGGCATGGTTTTTGAAGGCATTGCAATGGCGCTTTGCTTTCACGGCCTAACACAGCTCCCCAAACAAATGATTCCACAATCTCAATCCGGCTCTTCTCTGGGCTATTCCTCTTGCCTGGCTGCACACCAGGTCCTGCTTCTCTTGGGGATCATGGAAGCCATGTCTCCAAGTCCTTCAAACAGCTACAGCATTCCAGCCAGCAGCTGGTAGGGGAAATTTAACCAAGAGCTTTTATTGTCTACCTTAACTGAAATTATTCATATTTTTTGCAGAATCTTGAGGTTAAGGTGGCCAGTCCATCAATTGACTTATCAAACTCCTACTGTGAATCCCGGACATCAAAAACAGCTGGGGATGAGCGCAGAGAGGGATGATGTAGATGTTTATTTATTTAACGTGTGTTTGCCAGTTGGTGTGTGTATCAGCTACTATTCCTGGTATTCAGGATGATCCAGGAACACTGCAGGCAAGCCCCCATCCTGGGGACTCGATATGGTGATAAGTGCTCTGGAGAAAGATATAGCAGTGGACTATGAGCAGGAGTGTGGGGTCTTGGGATTCCAATGAATGGTGTGAGGAAGGAAGTCCCCTCTCAGCAGGTGCAGGGAGTAAATGCCTGCAGGAGCTGGTGGCATTAGCTATGACAATACCTGGAGAAAGAACATTCCAGGCAGAGGGAATAGTAGGTGCAAAGGCCCTGAGGTGGCATGTGCTCAATGTATTCTAGGAAAAGCCGGGAAGCCAAAGGGGCTAGGAAAGGGTAGATGATGAGGTCTAAGAGATGGTGGGGCCCAGATCATGCCTGAGCCTGGGAACAAACATATGTAAAGCACAGGATAATAAATGATGCAGGTTTTAGAGCTACGGAGGCTCTTGTAAGTTTCCAGTAACATATTATGGCAGGTGGTACAGGTCTCTGCTCCTATCCCTTGGGTTGCCTTGAGATCCGACAGCCTGGCTGTGAAGTAGAACACTCCAACTTAACTTTCAAATTCAGCCCAGTTCCCATGCTCCTGGAACAACATGCCTGCAACCTCTCTCACCATAGAGTTCATGGTCTGTGCTGCACTGAACCTGCTGAGCATGCCATTGCCATGCCCGCCAGTCTTACTCTCTGCACATCTACTTCCCCATCCACTTGGAATTTGGCTGGAGCCCGTTTACCTGGAGGAGTCCCTGGCACATTGTGGAAACTTGCCAGTGTTTCTGGAAGCACCAGGAGAGCTCATCAAGGACTGTGTGTCCAGAGTCGTCCAGCTGTCTGCTGCTACCCAGGGTATATTTTCCATAGTACACAGCAGGCACATTTTCCTAGAGTATTTCAGAGTAGTTTGGTTCAAGGTTGTTTTAAATAACTTCCGTGGCACTTAAATGAACTTTTTTGCTGTCTCTCCCTTCGGTCTGCACTGTGAGGGCTGGTTATTACTGCAGAGACCTGGGTCTTGGGAAATGCTGTTGGTTTAGCAGACAAGAGCATCTGGGCTTGCCTTCCAGCAGTCGACCTGGAACCACCATGCAACACGCCGTGATGACTAATAAATGACTCGGGCCTATTGCATGCCCTGAGCAATTCTTCCAAGGACCGAATGTGAAGAGCAGAGACTATGGCTTCACTCAGCTTCCCTGGCCCACCCAGACCTCAGGAAAGGATGCAGTTTTTACTCAGCAGGTGGCCAGAGTCTGAACTGGCCGCTTTCTACGTCAAACTCATGTGCCCTAAAGGGAAAAATATTGTGTGTGGGGCGGGGGGGGGGGGGAGGAGAAAATCCAGTTTCCTTTAAACGCCTGAGGCCAAGGGAGAGGTGGGTGGGAACCGCCTGAGTCAACCTTGCTTCCCCCTCCCTTCTCCTGCGAGCTGAACTTTCAAAGACCACTGGAGGTCACAGTAAGTGTCACGAGACTTGTGAAATGTCAAGGTGCTTTAGGGAAATAAACAAAGAGGAATTCACGGTCAGATGTTTCCGGTAGCCCCGTCTGCTCCTGAGGCATGGGTAGATGTTTGCCTGAGGACCTGAGGCCATGGCCACATGTGGTTGCTGAGCTGTGGCAGGGAGAATCCACCAAAGGAAGTCAGGAAAATGGAATTTTCAACTGCAAAAAAAATGGGGCTTTGGCCCCCAGAACCATCCTTGTACGCCAGGCTTGTGGAAGGTGCAGAACAAACACTGGGGACTTTCTAAGCAAAAAGCCCACGTCAGGTGGGGGGCCCCCTTTCTGCCTCTGTGCGCCTAGGAGGGCCCACGGCGCTAACAAGAATCTGGAACACAGGCTGTGTCGCCCCGAACTGCTCCAGGTCAGGAGGCAGTAAGACAAGTCTCCAGTTACCAAGTCTCATTTTCTTTCCAGTTTAAAAATGTACGCTAGTACTTATCACAGAAAGTTGGAAAAGACAGGGAAGAACTTGGGACAAAAAAGTCATCCATATGCCACCACCCTGAGAGGCTCCCCACCGGCAGATGGGTGGATTTCAGTGCAGTTTCAGACACACTGAGGTCACTCTGCAAAGAAGCTTAAACCTCGAATGTTAAAAGATAAACATTTCCCTCTATGTGCATAAGCTCTTTGTGAACATAATTTAATTTATGCATAATACATCATCATGTGGTTACATGATAGTTTACTTAACCAGAATATTATTGTTGGGTAAATACAACCAACACCCTATTTTTTTTTATTTCAATAATGATTCCTCAATATTAATGCAACACACTGGTTTGTAATTCAGATATTCCCTTAGGATAGATTCCCTTAAAAGTGAATTATCTGTCGGGGCGCCTGGGTGGCTCAGTTGGTTGAGCATCTGGCTCTTTATTTTGGCTCAGGTTGTGAGATCGAGCCCCGCATTCGGCTTCGTACTGGGCATGGAGCCTGCTTGAGATTCTCTCTCTCCCTCTTCCTCTGTCCCTACCCCCTCTTCCTGGTAATGTGCATGCTAACTCTCTCTTTAAAAAAAAAGTGATTATCTGTAGAAAAGCATAAGTGATTTTAAGCATGTGCACATATCCCCACACATCTGCACACACACACATCTTGGCTTCTAGTTTGGCTTCTGCTGCTAACTAGATGTTTCAGCTTGGTCAAAATGATTCAATCTTTCTGGAGCTAATTTTTTGCCTTTGTGAAATGAGGGGTCAGAGCAAATGACCTCTAGGTTCCTTGCAGCTGGAGTGTGAAAATGATTGTTCACAAATGGCTTTGCATGGATATTTTCATGGTAGACTTTAATGATGCAGGTAGGTGTATGTCTGCACCTATGTTCTTTGAGTATTTTCTGAACAAAATCTTTTATCCTAAACATTTTTTTTCACATGTGCCCCCAGTGCATGTGAATTTGTTTATGAATTACAATTATGTGTTACTGTCAAGTCAATATGAAGATTTCATAAAGTTTTGTTTTTGTCTTATTTTTTATTTTTATTTTTTAATTTATTTATTTAAAGATTTATTTATTTGACAGACAGAGACACAGAGAGAGAGGGATGACAAGCAGGGGGAGTGGGAGAGGGAGAAGTAGGCTTCCCGCTGAGCAGGGAGCCCGATGTGGGCCTCGATCCCAGGACCCAGGGATCATGACCTGAGCCAAAGGCAGATGCTTAACGACTGAGCCACCCAGGCGCCCTGTCTTATTTTTTAGATAGAAAATGACACAGTCACTGGCTTGGGCTCCCTGCCAGGTGACCTCATTGCTGTTGACATCTTCCTGATTTCCGAAAGCTGGGCCCAGTGTTCCCCTCATTGAGTGTTGAGGGACAAGGGTTTGGAAAGGCAGTGACTTTAAAATTATAACTGCAGAGTATATAAACTAAGGCCCAGTTTTGTCACACACTTTTGAGCATAAAGACCCACTTGGTCTGGCTCTGGCTTATCCCAGCCTGCCCTCCCCAGGCAGATCGTGAGGACCATCTCGTATGACTGCCATCTGTGACTCTGCCCATTCTGGTGAGGTGGCTCTCCAGCTGGCGTGGTAGTTGCTGAATTGGCAGGAATGACTCAAGTTCATGTGATATTGCCTAGAGCCCCCTTTTGTCCTCTTTTGACCCAATTTTTTCACAAGGCCCCAAATTAAGGGGTCAGAAATGAAAGAGTTCTCCAAAATTCTCCAGATGCCTCACTTCAAACCTGGAAGAGAAATTAACAGTTGAAGTAGAAGATGTGTATGGTTGTGGATTTGTGTTAATTTGGGGAGCTTCACTGACCAGTTTTAGGGCAGGAAGCCCACATTCCAGTAACATCCGGGAAAGGTGGGAGATTTCCATTCTCCAGGGATTTGGAGCAATCCCTCAAAACTCTGGACTCCAACTACCATGAAGCCCCTCGGCCCTCTTCTGACTGTCCACCTGTAACCAGCTCTGTGCGCCAAGAGCCTGGGCCACCTCCTTCCGTCTTTTTTTTTTTTTTTTTAATTTAATTTTATTTTTTCAGTGTTTCAAGATTCGTTGTTTATGCACCACATACATGCATACATGCTCCATGCAATACATGCCCTCCTTAATACCAACCACCAGGCTTATCCATTCCCCCACTCCACACCCCTCCAAAACCCTCAGTTTGCTCCAAAGGCAAAGGAAACAAAAGCGAAAATGAACTTTTGGGACTTCATCAAGATAAAAAGCTTCTGCACAGCACAGGAAATAGCCAACAAAACAAAGAGGCAACCCACGGAATGGGAGAAGATATTTGCAAATGACACTAGAGACAGAGGGCTGATATCTAAGATCTATAAAGAACTCCTCAAACTCAACACCCTTCCCTCTTAACATAACACAGTTTAAAACCTGTTTGTACCTTGCTACTTCTCCTCTCACAGCATCATGGAGTTAGAGCTAACTAACATCTTAACCTGGGTATCACTGAAGACAGGCTCTGAAAGCAAGTGAGCCTCCCCTAAAGTTTTAAAATCACCATCAGCTTGGTGATAACCCAGCATTCCTGCTTCCCAATCTAGTAATCTTGCAGAAAGTAGATTCTTAACAAGTGATGTTTGAGGAGAAGATAATTATGCAGAGTGAATGCCCTGTGATTTAGAGCAGCACCAGTCCCCAGGGGCCAGAGGGGGCCAGAGCATTCACACTAAGCCACACACCCCTGGCTCACATAGCTGCTTCTGCTCCGGAGACAATGACGAGGTTCTTAAGCCACAAGACACGTGTGGTTTGCAGTGTATCCTGTGAGCCCTGTCCCTACTTGGTGCCACACCTTCTGTTTGCTTGCTTAGGTGGTCCGCAGGCAGCAGAGCCCTAGGGCCCCCGGCAAGGTCAAGCCAGTCCCCACAGTCAGACTGAAAGATATGTATTGTGTGTGCTCTAAATAATCACTGACAGGCAAGGCCCACACAGTTTCCTGGTCTTTGATTCTAATTGAACGAGCAATTTGACAAGCTTCCTGCAATCCCTCTCTTTGTACCAGCAGAACACCCTAGACTTCCATATTAGGCTCGAGCTGGAGCCTCTGAGCCGAAGGGCAGCTGGCTTTCCCACTCTGATCTGCAGGGGTTGAACTAACGGTGGCCTCGCACGAAGATTCAATCATTGCACACTTATGGGTGTCTACCCCCTGCCACCCAGCACCGAACAGGCTCAGCCCTTAAAGGTCCTCTGCCTCACATGCTACTCCTCTTTCCGACTAGGTTTCCAGAGCTGTGTGCCTCAGTCATGGTGAGCCAGAGCCTGCACCGGCTCCCATTTGCTTGTGAGAGCAGATTGTAAAGTCTGGGGGAATGGTGCAAGTTGGTGGTTCAATACGGCCATTATTAAAAATAGACTATGTAAATATCAATAAATGAATTGTTTTGGAACAAAGGTAACCATTGTTTCAAAGTTACCAGGGTCTGGTTATTTCTTTTTAATTACTTACTTAATAAAAAAAAATTTTATGGAAAAAAATTTTATGGTATTTTATTTTTAAAATTTTTTTAAATTTTATTTTATTTTTTCAGTGTTCTAAGATTCATTGTTTATGCATCACACCTAGTGCTCCATGCAATACGTGCCCTCCTCAATACCCACCACCAGGATCCCCTAACCCCCCTCCAAAACCCTCAGTTTGTTTCTCAGAATCCATAGTCTCTCATGCTTCATCTCCCCCTCTGATTTCCCCCAATTCACTTTTACTTTCCTTTTCCTAATGTCCTCCGTGTTATTCCTATGCTCCACAAGTAAGTGAAACCATGATGATTGACTTTCTCTGCTTGACTTATTTCACTCAGCATACTCTCCTCCAGTCCCGTCCATGTTGATACAAAAGTTGGGTATTCATCCTTTCTGAGGGAGGCATAATATTCCATTGTATGTATGGACCATATCTTCTTTATCCATTCGTCTGTTGAAGGGCATCTCGGCTCTTCCCACAGTTTGGCGATTGTGGTTATTGCTATAACAATCTGTGTTCTGCAGGTTATTCAGCACCCATAGGATGGAAATACTTTATGATAGTGTGTCCTCACATACCTTCCCTGCTCCCTGTTCTGTGTCATTTGGCAGACAGAAGTCAGCCACCGTAGAGGCAAATGCTACAAGTAAGGGTTTTTGTTGTTGTTGTTGTTTTCTGGAGAGGAGGGAGGTAGTCATTTCCCAGGACCCCTCTGCGAGGATGTTCCCAGGCCATTACTATGCCTCATAGAGCCCTGCACAGTGCTGGACACTTGGAGGCCTGGCATTCCCTGACAACGTTCTGCAGAGAAGCTCCTCTGAAGGCTTCTCTGAAATCTCTCACTTCGGGAGAACTTGCTGGGTGTCTCTGAGGGCAGGGCCAGGCCAAGATACTTGCAGATCCATCCCCACCTGTCTGGTGACCCTTCTGCTTGTCCCCAGCCCTGCCTCCCCATCCCATGTTGCTGGGCTTCCTGCTCCGGGAGTCATGGGCCAGGTGGCATAAAAGGCAAAGGGCCTGGAGTTCAAAGCCTGCCTCAGTCGTGACCTTGGTGCTCCTCATCTGTTAATGGGACGATCTTAGGAATCCCTTTCCAAGGTTGTCATGAAGCTAAAAAGACATAAAAAAGAAACGATCAGAGTAGTCATGACTGGTCTTACAGTTGCCCTGGCCTGACGCCCTGGCCCCCCTCAAGGGTGCTGCCTCATCTTGTCTGAGTAGGCCTTTCTTGGCTTCCAAGGTTGTGGACAGGGATGCTGGAGGTGTGCAAGCCTGGGGGTCTAGCCAGGTAGAGCACACCACGGGGGCATCCACGGTCTACCTCAGCAGGCCTGGATAATATCAGAGATAAAAGTTTTTGTTTGGGGATGCCTGGGTGGCTCAGTGGGTTAAGCCTCTGCCTTCGGCTCGGGTCATGGTCTCAGGGTCCTGGAATCGAGCCCTGAGTCCGGCTCTCTGCTCAGCAGGGAGCCTGCTTCCTCCTCTCTCTCTGCCTGCCTCTCTGCCTACTTGTAATCTCTCTCTCTGTGTCAAATAAATAAATAAAATCTTTTTTAAAAAAAGTTTTTGTTTGATCACAGAGCTGGGAGGGCAAAGTGTCAACCAAATGTCCTATGGACACTCTTGCTGTGAGTCACAGGCTGACTGGGCCAGCCTCCACCCCTCGAGGGCTCTGGAGCCAGATCAGCGCAGAGACCCTCATTCTGCATTCTTTCCCTGCCCTCCGCCCCCGCCCCGGGCCCTGGTCTCACCTCATAGCCGCCTGGCTCTGTGGCCATCCATCCAGGCCTCTGGTCGTTTCTATCCGCAGGGAGTTGACATGCAATCAAGCACTTCAATCAGCACTCAGCTTCTAAAGCCGAGCAAACAGAACGTCTCCCAAATGCCTTTTTACTTCAACAAAAGTGCGCTTCATGCTGAAGTGAGAGACTGCAGAGACGCGCTGCTGTCTGACAGGCCCTTATCAGAATCAGGCCAATTGGATGATGCGGAAACTAAGGAGTTCCAAGCAGGCTGGAAAGGGAGAGAAACATTTCACTGTCATCACCTAATTCCGCATGACAACCGCAAGTCGGTCTCTCCTCGTTTCGTGTAACGAACGTGTTCCAGTGCCTTTGGCCACGTAGAGTTGTCTCTTCGTAGCAAATCTGATTTCTCTGCTCATTTTCTATGTTGACGTGTAGGAGAGAGTTTTCATGGGAAGAAATGAGCAGTCTCTTAAACTTTGGTCTTAAAGGACTGTGCCTTTGCCAATTTTTCCCTTGCAATTCTAACTTTTTATTTTGGACATTTTCAATCACATATAGAAGTCAAGGAAATGATTTAATAATAATTTAATAAATTTTGATAAAGTGTTAATAATTTAATAATAATCAGTAGCATATGACCTTCATGTGCCCATCACCTGGCTTCAGTAACTGCACAGCCAATCCCATCTTGTCTGCACCCTGCCTATCAAATCCCAGGCGGGGCCAAATCTTACCCACAAATATTTCAGGAAATATCTCCAGCAGATAAAGGAACTTTAAAA
Organism: Potos flavus; assembly: GCA_028534135.1. NCBI lineage: Eukaryota > Metazoa > Chordata > Mammalia > Carnivora > Procyonidae > Potos > Potos flavus. The sequence continues at coordinate 80,209,055 of CM052885.1, forward strand.
ATACATAGTCTAATAGCAATAACATACATTAAAAAAGGATAATTATCATCAAACATCCAACTAGGGTCCCTATTACCTTAATATTCCTACAACTGATCTCTAGGACTTGTTTGAATCGGGACCCAAATAAAGTACAAAACAGCAATTGGCTGATAGGTCTCTTAAGCATCCTTTACTCTTATAAGTACCCCCCTTCCCCTCACCACCATCCCTGCCATTATTTGTCTTGTAGAGCTTTCTATAGTCTGGACTGTGCTGATTGCATCTCCATGGTGTTTTTACCATGTCCTCCTAATCATGTGTATTGTCTTCACATTGATGGTTAGATCTAGAAGCTTGGTCAGTTTCAGGAATGGGTTTGTTGGTTGGTTGGTTGATTTGCAAAGCCAGGTCATGAGAGTTGTGGAATACTTCTCTCAGGAGGCACAGACTATCCCCCTGGTCTCTCTTTTTTTGCTCTGTTAGAAACCATTGATGACCATTGCCATTACTCAATGGGAAGACAGCCAAATCTTGGTATTTTAATTCTATTGTTATTATCTAGTTCATTAGCTGAAATATTTTCATAAAGAGAAAATTGGCTTCATCCACTATTGTGTTGCCATAAGGTGAAGCTCTTCTAGGAAAGGCAGGACAAATGCTTTCTTCCGTCCTTTTATTCACCTTTTCTTTTCTTTTTCCTTCCTTCCCTCCCTTTCTCCCTTCCTTCCTTCTTTCCTCCTCCTCCCCTTCCCCCTCCTCCTCCCCCGCCCCCTTCTCCCTCCTCCTCTACCTTGTCTCCCTCCTCCTCTTCCTCCTTCTTCTCCTTCTTCTTCTTCTTCTTCTCCTCCTCCTCCTCCTCCTCCTCCTCCTCCTCCTCCTCCCCCTCCTTCTTCTTCTTCTTCTTCTTCTTCTTCTTCTCCTCCTCCTCCTCCTCCTCCTCCTTCTCTTCCTCCTTCTCCTTCTCCTTCTCCTTCTTCTTCTTCTTCTTCTTCAGGAGGTATTTCTCTAGAATTCTCCAAAGGTAGAAGTATCCGTTTCTATTGATGAGTAACAAATGACCACAAACTTAATAGCTTACAGCAACCTGCTTTTAGTACCTCCAGTTGCTGTGGGTCAGGAACTCAGAATATGTCTGAGCAGCAGGTTTTCTGCTCAGGGTCTCACCAGGCTGCAGTCAAGGGTTGGCTGGAGCTGCAGTCTCATCAGAAGCTTGGCTGGGGAAGGACCTGCCTCCCAGTTCACTCAGAATGTTGGCAAAACCCATTTCCTGGGGTGAGAAGACTGAGGACCTGGCTCCAGGGAGAGGCAACTGCAGAGTCACCCTGGAGTCTGTCCACCGGTGTCTAATAATTTTGGTTTTCAGTTTGTGTTTAATATCATTATGAATTTAGATATCTAAACATTTCTGGTGTTTCATTCCATGCTTACTTCTTGACTAAAGAATCCATTGCTACCTGGTGCAAATTTCTTCCTTTCAGCTTATTTCAAAAACAGATTTTTGTCCCCAAAACTTGCCCCCACCACCTCCCTCTGGATGTGACATAAACACGGGGGATGGTGCTATCTCTGTGCATTTCCCTGGCATGGTTTGTGACCAGCTTCCATTAGAATCACCTAAGGTGCTGCTTAGAAGGCCAGCCTCCCCACTCTGGCCCTCAAAAGTCAGCCCTTGTAAGTCTGGGGTGGAGGCCAGGCATCTGCTTCTTGCAGGAGCCACCCTGTCATTCCGATTCACGCTGATATTTGAGAACCTCTGACAGAATAATCCCCAGTGTGAACATTCCTAAAATGTTAGGCAGGAGGCTATGAAAATATGTGACTGTTTTGTTGATATTTGTAACTTCAGTTCAACCAAAAACCCATGACCTTATCTAGACCTAGAAGAATACTTATGTAGTCAATCTTTCCTTTAGAAAGTTAACTCATGGGAGGTAGAACTAGTTTACTATGAAACATCTTGGGGAGGAATGTGTCAATTGTCACCTGCTAACCTTCTCTCACACGTAACAAAAGACCTGCTATAAGCAGAAGAAAATGCATACTTTCTGCTAAGATGAGGGGCTGAATTCCACCAGCAGAGAAAATCTCCAGTGAAGTCATTTTAAGAAAGGGAACAACAGAAAATTGGGGGAAACTGGAGGGGGAGATGAAGCATGAGAGACTGTGGACTCTGAGAAACAAGCTGAGGGTTTTGGAGGGGAGGGTGGTGGGGGGAAGGGTGAGCTGGTGGTGGGTATTAAGGAAGGCACATATTGCATGGAGCACTGGGTGTGGTGCATAAACAATGAATCTTGAGACACTGAAAAAATAAAATAAAATAAAATAAAAATAAAATAAAATAAAATAAATCTTAAAAAAAAAAAGGGAACAACAAGGCCAGAATGAGCCATTGAATGGAGAGGGACCTGTGTGCACCACAGACGGCTGGAATCAAAGCCCGATTCACTCCAAGAGCCTCTGTCGGAGTGGAGGGGTTTGCCAGACTCAGTCTGGTCATTCATCTGGAAGCAGTCTGTAGAGTTTCATCATTTATTTTTTTTTTTTTTAAGATTTTATTTATTCATTTGGCAGAGAGGCAGGCAGAGAGAGAGGAGGAAGCAGATTCCCCGATGAGCAGAGAGCCCGATGCGGGGCTCGATCCCAGGATCTGAGATCATGACCTGAGCCGAAGGCAGAGGCTTTAACCCATTGAGCCACCCAGGCGCCCCGAGTTTCATCATTTCGTTCAGCACCACGATGATGTGTGCTATGATTTCCAGCAGTCAAGAAGTAGCTTCAGCTGATTTGTGAGGGGTGATTTTCTCCTCACCCTGCAGGGTATCAGTCTCCTTCTTCACAAGGCGGTGCTGTCTCAGAAAGTCTTGAAGTCCCTGGGGAGGTCACAAGCCAATGTGACTTCCAGAGCTGGTCCCGCAGACCCATGGATAAGGCATTGCCGACGTGGGCAGAGCCAGCCAGCTTGGGCTACGGTGACAGGCAGGGCACTGGGGCTTCTGAAAGCTCCAGAAGCTTCTCTGTGCTCCCTGTACCTATTGTTCACTTTCCCACATCTCCCAGTCTGCCCCTGAGATGTTGGGGCCTGAAGCAAGAGCACAATGCTTGTTTACTGCAGGTTTAAATATTTAAAATACTTAAATCAAGTCAAAAACTGTTAAAGAAAACACGATTTATCTTGCTATCTTGACAGATATGCCTTCTTAATGACCTAGAAGCCCTAAGTCTGAAGTTAGGGCTCTCAGACTCCTCCATGTTTCTGGTGGAACATGGCAGCTGGGGCAAAGCTCCTTCTGGCCCTTGGCCTATGATCACCTCCTTGCTCCTCCTGCCTTGCTGTCCTGTACCTTGAGGGGTTTGTGTGCATGTGCATGATAACCCAGCCACCTACGTGTGCAGACCCACCCCACAAACACGCTACAAACATCCAAGGCCACCTTTAGTGTTAAGTTGCACACACAGGAGAACAGGCCAGCCAGAAGGAGCCCACCCAGCCTTGGACATGTCAGGTATCCAGAGTGTGTTCTAGAACCAGAGCTCACAGTTTCTGGGTGGATGAAGCCCTTACCTGTTCTTTGGGGAGACAGCCAAAGCACAGCCCTCTAATCTGTGGGGCTCAGGACATAAAGGTATAAGGGTGAACCTTATAAGACTTACTTCTCAGAAATGAGTCAGGGAATAGTCTCCTACCAGGCTGGTCATCAGTCAGCTTGGCTGAGGAAGTCAACCTTGTGAATAAGAACAGAACCTTTCATTGGGGCGGTGTGCCTCCATATTGTGAGGGCCATCATTCCTGAATGATCTGGATCTTTTCTACAATTTTTGTGCTAAGGTTCTTTGAGTTTCTTCCTAGAATAATCCCCCCCTTTCATTACTCAGACTAAAGGATATAATGAGACACTTTTAGCACAATATCTGGCATTGAAGCTATAAACATCGGTAGCTTAAAAAAAAGTAGGAAGTGAAGTCACCATCAAGGCAGAGGGGTAATGCTCCGGAAAGAGTCGCTCCCTGGGGAACCATCACCTGCCAGGAGTGGAGGGCTGCTAAGGCAGACACATCTCCTAGACTTCTCTTTCCCCAGGGATGGGGCCACATGCACAGGTCCCTGAAAGGTTGTGCATGTCTTCATTTGCTCGGGAAAGGAAGCAGTAGAAAGAGCTACCAGTAGGTCATCCCTGTGGGAGCTGGGACCTCGTCCTGCTGGAGAACCTGGGAGTGGGCTAGTGCACACACCTCAGAGAGTTCCTGCTGGAGGGCCAAGCAAGCTGAGGTTATCACTGACTGATGCCTTGGCACTTCCGGCCTGCCCTGAGCACAGAGGGGCCATTGTATGCAGGTGGAAGTCAAGATGGCGTGAGGTAAGGGAAAGTCCAGGTTGTAAGGGGTAGGGGTGGGGGGCACTGGCAGCACTGGCTACTCCACTGTACTGTAGCACAGATCCAGCCACCTGAGAAGAAACTTCTCCATCTGGTAACGGAAAATACCTTTAACTATCAGCTAGCCTACTGGTCTGTAAGTGGAACAACTTCTCTGCCCTTCTGTGATGTTTAGAGGCCCACTGACAGGCTCGATGAGGGGACAGAGGAGCACTTTCTTGCAATGTCTTCCTGACTTAAGTCCCTGGGGTATTCCCTGCGTGCTGAGGGAACACAGGGCACATGAGCTACAACCTCACACTCTATCACTGGCTGGCCCTGAACCTCTCTGATCCTCAGTTCCTTAGTCACAAATGTGAGGAAAATATAGTTGACCTTTGAACAACATGGATTTGAACTGCATGGACACATTTATAAGAGGATTTTTTTTTTTATAAAAACAGTACAATACAGAAAATGCATTTTCTCATCCTTATAATTCTCTTAACATTTTCTTTCCTCTAACTTACTTTACTGTAAGAATATAATATGTAATACATACAACATACAAAATATGTATTAATTGACTGTTGTGTTATCAGTCAACAATAGGCTATTAGTAGTTATGTTTTGGGGAATCAAAAGCTATACCTTTTTTCAACTATGCAGGGCATCATTGCCCCTAAACCCTGTGCTATTCAAAGGTCAGCTGTAATGACTTAATACATTTGTTGTTGTTTAAGAAGAGAAACTTCCTCAGGGGAAGTGGTTTGCTTCCGTGTGTACAAAGCTCAGGCCCAGTCCATATTAAAATAAGTTGGGTATTCATCCTTTCTGATGGAGGCATAATATTCCATTGTATATATGTACCATATCTTTTTGATCCATTCATCTGTTGAAGGGCATCTTGGCTCTTTCCACAGTTTGGCGATTGTGGCCATTGCTGCTATGAACATTGGGGTACATGTGGCCCTTCTTTGTACTGTATCTGCATTTTTGGGGTAAATACCCAGTAGTGCAATTGCAGGGTCATAGGGTAGCTCTATTTTTAATTTCTTGAGGAATCTCCACACTGTTTTCCAAAGTGGCTGCACCAACTTGCATTCCCACCAAGAGTGGAAGAGAGTTCCCCTTTCTCTACATCCTCTCCAACATTTGTTGTTTACTGTCTTGTTGATTTTGGCCATTCTAACTGGTGTGAGGTGGTATCTCAGT
>CM052885.1:80224365-80271774 GCA_028534135.1 Potos flavus
GGAGGGTTGGGTGAGCCTGGTGGTGGGCATTGAGGAGGGCACGTATTGCATGGAGCACTGGGTGTGGTGCATAAAAAATGACTTTTGGACCACTGAAAAATTAAAATTAAATAAATAAAATAAAATAAAATAAAATTAAATTAAATAAAATTAAATTAAATTAAAAAGTGATTTCACCTTCTAGTATGACAGAAAGAAGCAGGAGCCAAACCAGCATCCCACCAGGAACCCAGTGCAGAGGTCCCTATGAGCAGTGGTGGATCTGTGGCACAGGAGGAAGGGCAGGGAGAAGAAGGCCAGTTTGGGCTCGATGACATCCATAAGAGGTCGGGGGAGATGGGAGGTAAGGATGCTCCTTGCGTGTCCTGTATAACTGCGTGCTTCATCAAGACAGGCCAGAAGAGAACACAACTTTGGTCTTGGTGCCTTGGAGCAGTCCAGGTGAGAAGTAGGTAGCTGGGTCAGTAATGGGGATACTGAGGTCGTGTACGGAACAGCAAAACATGGAGGGACAGGGACCCAGGAGGACGGCCACCAGGGGAAGAATCTTAGAGGATGTGGACTACCTTGTGTCCTCAACAAGAGGATTCCAGAAGGAGAGTCAGAAGGTCAAGTAACTGAGGACTGATATGGGTCTGCGGTCACCCACAGAGGTCTGACTTTTGTGAAAGCAGCTTCAGGACATCAAAGAGGTGGAAAAGAGAGAAGTGAGAAAGATGGGAAGGCAGAGGTGATATGCACCACTGTGAGGAGCATGGCAGTGGCAGGAGTCGAGAATGGCATTGGCTAGGGCGGGGATGCCCTGTACTGTAGGCACATTCGTGCAGCGAGTCCCAGGCAGGTGCAAGGACCTGGTGAAGCCAGCCTCGACTGCTGCTGACTCAGCCTTCCCAGGCAGAGCAGGGCATTCCGTGGAGCTAGGATGTCTGTTACCACTCTGTGCCTTTACGAATCAGTTCGCAGCATTACAGGGAGAAGGAATCAACAGTAAACCTCAATCAGAGCCGGTCACCCACATTCTTTATGACCCTACGTTGATCTCTTGAATGATGCAGTTTCCTAGTAAAGGAAATTACTGTCACTCTGCACCCCTGCCACCTCTACCTTGAAACGTTGAGTTGAATGGAAATACATTTGTTACATTGAATTCTATGGAAGCAGCTGGTTTTGTAATGTGACAACTGAACTCCTGCAAAGTGGTCACCACTGAAAATTATCATTTGTCTGGAGGGCTCTGAGACAAATTGCTAACACGCCAAAGTCAATTCTGCCTTTTCAACACAAGAGCTAAGAGAGACGACACACACTTGCTGAATCTCCCCTCGGGTTAGGTGCTGGTAGCCCCTGGGTATTCCGGACTTAACTCTTTCAGGAAATCAAGAGGGACTGCCCTTGCTCTGTGCGATGTGACATCATTGCGTTTCATCCCAAACAGGCTCCAGTCCTGCTTCCAGTGTAGATCTGAGGCAGCTTCTGCATGTTGGAACCTGCAGCAGGCTGGTGTCTCACCTTCCTCCCTGCCACCCACTTCATTCCCCTGAGAAACCGGAAGGTGATGGCAGGTGAGGTGCCAGGACTCCGGCCAGCTCAGGCATGTGTGCCATGGTCCCCTCTGTGCCATCCACTGCTCCCTGCTGTTGCTGGACCCCAAGATGCAGGCAGGCTGTTGGAGCACGGACAGCCAGACCACAGCTAGTCCTTCCAAATGTGTCCTTGCTGGCAGTTCCAGGCCACCATCCAGATTATCTACAAATATAAATAGCCACCTCCCTCACCGTCAGCCCCTGGCGAGGGAGGATCTACTTTCCCTGAGAAATAGCCCATCAAGAAGACTCTTCTCCCTTCCAGTAAGGGTGGGGGAAATAGTCTGACCCCTAGAACTGTTGTGTGGGGGAGTGCTTTGGCAAACAGACCCCGGAAGAACTTGAAAGGCTTCTGGATCAGCTCTTGTCCCAAAGACTAAAGTCTTTAGGACTCAAAAATGTGGAATGAATGCTTTGGCTGCAAGTAATAACTGAAGTATAACTTGTTCAAACAATCGAAAATGCTAATCGTTCCATTTAAGATGTCTCGGTGGGGTGATTTCAGGGTTGGCTCATGCAGCAATTCAGTGATGGCTTTGAGGTCCCAGGTTCCTTGTCGTCTCTTGTTTTCTGCTTTCCCAAGCACGCCCGCTTGTCCTGACCCCAGCAGCTTTGTAAACCAGCACTTAGACAATCATTCAAGAGGACAGGATGACCATTTTCACATCTCCGTTTGAGGGCAAGCTCCCGGCACACTCCCTCACACTGCACAGGCGGCCCATGTCACGTGTCTGCCTGGATTCAGGTGTTGGCCAGGGGGATGGGCATGTCATCATCAGTTTGGACCCGTCCAGGTTTACCCACTAGAGGAAGAATATAGAGGAATCTCCTAGCATCTTCTGAAGCTTACTGCCGAAAGATACACAACTGAGTTCCTCTCTGGAAAAGTCAGAGAGAACATCTTTTAGAGAGGCATCAAGGAGTCATAAGATGTGAGTGGAAGGACTTCCCACACCCTACTTCATAGAGCAAGAAGGACACACAGAATTCTGGATAGACCCCAGGTAACTTTCAGCTGAAGAATGATCCCGGCTTTAGGTGGAAGTAAGGTGGGCTGCCAGGATGCTACTTGGTGGACCTGAGGTCCCAGGACTACTGGAACTGGCACAGCAGCACCTGTGAGCCTGGTGTGGCCACTGACTGCCCTCTTGGCAGGAGGTCAGCATTGCCACACACCCTGATTTGCCAGGAGCAGCCAGGAATCCAAATCTTCATGCAAAACCTTACACTTCTTAAGTATTGAGAATTAATTGAAAATTTTAAGAACACTGTGTGACCGTAATAGAAAAATATCTCAGAGCTGGACCTAGCCTGGGACCCACAGCTCTCATTCTGGTAAAGAGGCTCCTGTCTAGAAGTTGTTACTAGGCTTTGCCATGACTGACACTGAATATCACAGCACTGTATATTCTCCCGGGCCTGGGGATCGGCCACTTTCCAACTTTTATCTTCTAGAAAGAACTGGGAAAAGGAGATGAGATAAACCAGGATGCTCACAGGAAATAGGCTGGGATGGGTCCTGCCAACAGGAATGTTTCCCTTGCCGTGTTGGAGAAAGGTAGGGCGTGGGCCATGTGATTCATAGTTTCAGATGGAAACTAGACACAATCCAGAACATTTATGGGAAGAGCAGCAGGGTGATGAAACTTCACCACCGGTGAAATGAAATTTGAAAAATGAGTGCAAGCACGGGCGGCTAACGACGTTCTGGGCAGCCGCACTGGAGGAATTCTCTGCACACGGTGGGCCATCTGTACTTTGACCCCTGTCAGTTTTTAACAGGGTTTGGTGCTGGTATTGGGGTATCAACCAGGCCTTCTTGTCCAAGACAATGTAGTCGTGCATGGAATGCCTGATTAATAAGGACTTTTCTCTGTCATCGTGCCCTGGGTGCCCACATGCACCCACAGCCTCACCATGTCACTGACCGTAGTGGCCAGCACCCACCTGTGTTACTTGGAGGCACCCCCTGGCCACTAGGGCCGTGAGACTGCTGTGTCCCTACCCTGTCCTGTTTGCCTTGCTTTCCTCTCCCTACACCCACCCCCTTCCCAAGCAGACACTGAGGGAAACAAAGCAGCTTGTAAAAAGGTCAGTTTTTTGTTATGTTTTTTAAAAAGAGATATAAAAAAAAATCTGGTTTATTTTCAAAATGACTTAATAGAATTAAGTCCACTCAGCTGTTTTTTATAAGATATGAAAACAAGAGTCTTCTTCATCTGTTTGCCCAGTAAATGCCATGACAGAGTGCCGACCAGTGCCGACCCATCGCTGGGCGCGTCTTGATGGCCTCCTCCATGGTCCGCCCTCTCCTGCCCTCACCTCCTCCCGCTGTGTGGGAAAGGGTCAGAGTGTCACAGTGGCTTTGCACAGATGGAAAATTAAGGGCACAGGAGAGTTGAGTCAGTCCCCTGAAGTCACAGAGCTTGGAGCAGGCAGCAGAGGAGAGTTCACAGAGTACCTTTATCTAGAACGGGGCCCTGACCTCTCCCCTCACACTTGAGGAGGATGGGGAGGAGACCAGGCTTCCATGCAATAGTCTGGGTCAGTCAGGAAGACCAGATTCTAGAAAGCCCCTAGGGCGTTCAGGGAGTTCCATGGACCCCGGCTGAAGAGTAGAACACGCAGTGCTAGACTGGCGGATCTGAACGCGGCATAGCTGGCAGGCGGCTCCGGCTCACCTCCAGGAGACACAGGCGCGGCTCTGCTCTGGAAGCCAGGGTGCGGAGGGGCAGTCCGCCGCCCAAGCGCCCCTGCGACCTCCTCTCCCTCCACCCCAGCAAGCGGGGCCGGGCCTTTGAAGCAGGAGTGCCCTTGCAGAGAAGCAGCCCCCAGCACGCATATGGAGGCGGCAGGGCCCAGGGACCCACAGCAGCTTGTGACCCCAGTGGCAGGGGTGACCATGGATTGGCAGAAGGCGTGCCACCCCTGGGCCACACAGGGTGGAAACCTCTGGACACTGCCATCCCACGGCAGGCAGGGAGAGCTCGCAAGATCAAGCGTGTTGGGATCTCAGGTCACAGGGCTGTCTTTGGAAGAACACACAGCCCCAGTGCCTTACACATATCCGCCCGGGTTCCCGAGTTAGGGATACATACCGCTGGCCGTGCCCTCCACAGTCTCTGCCCGGGGCAGCTCCCCCCCCCCCCCCCCCCCCCGCACCGGGACTTCCCTGGGTCCTGTGCGGTGCTATGGAACATGGCGCTACCACTGGCGTGTGGGGGGGGCTGCTTCCAGAACCAACTAGAGCAGAAATAATCCTAAAACTGTCACTCAGAGAAGGGGAGCCTCTATCCATGTGGCTGATGATGGCAGCTGTTGGTGAAGCACTGACTGCCAAAAGCTTTACTAAGTCGTCTCATTTAATCCACATGCTTCCACATCAGGAAACTGAGGCCCAGGGAGCACAGATATTTGCAAAGTCATATGGCTAGGAAGTGTCACATTTGCTAGCAATCACAGCTACAGAAGGTAGGAATTATTATTCCCATTTGTGCTAAATTGCTTGAGTTTGAAGATGCCAACGACTGCCAAGCAGCAGCTCTGACCTAGGATGATGGGGCCTCGCTTTTCTGTGTGCTCCTAGAACAGGGCAGACAGTTCCTCTGCAGCCCAGGCTCTCAGCTGCAGAGGACCGTCTAGCACCCGCCTGCTGGATCCTGGGCATGGGCCTGGACCTCCCTGGTACCTGGCCGGTTCTCAATGGATGCTTGAGTCGTTTGCTTCCCTAGATCTAGTCTATCCTTCTAGGAAACCCCCAAGACTCCCCACTCAGCTTCCCGAAGGCAATAAAATTCTATCTATTCAACCTACATGACCTCCTTTCAAACAACCATTGTGTTACTGTTCTCATTTCATGGAGAATCAAAACTTGGCAAGTAAGGCCAAAATAGATCATTTGTATATCTATAAAATTATATTGTCTAAATAGGGCCAAATTGTTATGACAGCTTACTGGAACCACGGAGAATGCTGTAAATGCCAAACAGACCCTGCAAATCACCCAGCTCAGCCACGGAAGCATGATTTACAACCTTGAATTTCATGCACAGAACTGTTGCTGGAGATGAAAAGTGTAAAAAGACCCTGCCGAAAAGCACTATTCCTCTTTGTGATTTATCTCTTTCCAAATGCTGACAAGCAGCCTTTGCTTCTCAAAGCCAGTTGCCAGGAGGTAAACACCAGTTAACCTTAAAAACAACATGCAGCCCAGTCAAGTTTTCTATAAATATTGTGCATGATAAATTACGTTAGGAGACTATTTACAAAACGTGGAAAAATCAATAATCCTCTAAAGAAGAATGTTTAATCAGCCAAGGAGCCAAACAAGACTTGAAGGCAGAGCAGTCTTCGAAAAAGAAAAGCTCCAAGTCTCCGCCAAATGCAACTGGGTGTTTTTGTCCTTTTCAGCTTTTCTTCAGTGGGGATGGGTGTGGAGGTGTGGTGCCTGACTTTTCTCTGTTTCCTTGCAATTCCAGTAACAGGGACTCTTACCTCCTGAGGGTCTGCTCTGCCTCAGTCCCCAAGGGAAGTGCATACAGCTATTGTCTCCTTACATTTAATGCTCACAATGTGATGGCATCGTGACTCTTATTTTCCCCGTTTCACAGACAAAGAAATCAACATCTCTGGAGGTTAGGTGGGTCCAATCCCAAAGCCAGCAAATGCCCAAACTGAGGCTCTCACTCCAGTTGTAGAGGGAGAGTCTGGGTGCTCTCAGCGCCTCAGCCTCCCGGTGTGATGGTAGCTTACCTCCTGCCAGGCGCTGTTCTGACTGCTGGAGGTAAGAGCTCATTTAATCTGCACAAAGCCCCTGGGACCTGAAGTTGCCTTGTTTCCCACTGCAGTTGAGGAAACAGTCACAGATTATTGTGCTACATGATGAGGAACAGAGTGATTCAGCAGCTTGCCTAAAGTTACATAGCTACTAAGTGACAAAGTGGGATTTGAATGGAGCGTGGAAGTGTTCTCTCTTTTCAAAGCAAAAAAAGTTGGATGATCTATAAGCCACCCCCTGGCTCATCTCAACAAGTGCTCTTCTTAATGCCCATCACCCAGTTACCCCTTCCCCCCATCCACCTCCCCTCCAGCAACCTTCAGTTTGTTTCCTACAGTTAATGAAGAGTCTCTTATGGTTTGCCTCCCTCTCTATTTTTATCTTACTTTTTCCTTCCTTTCCCCTATGTTCTTGTTTTGTTTCTTAAATTCCACATATGAGTGAAATCATACGGTTTTTGTCTTTCTCTGACTGACTTATTTTGTTTAGCATAATACCCTCTAGTTCCATCCATGTTGTTACAAATGGCAAGATTTCATTCTTTTTGATCATTGAGGAATATTTCATTGTATATATATACCACATCTTCTTTATCCATTCTTTAGTCAGTGGACATTTGGCTCTTTCCATAATGTGACTATTGTTGATAGTGCTGCTATAAACATTGGGTTGCATGTGCCCCTTGGAATCAGCATTTTTGTACCCATTAGATTAATACTGAGTAGTACAATTGCTGAGTTGTAGGGTAGCTTTATTTTTAACATCCTGGGGAATCTCCATACTGTTTTCAAGAGTGGCTGCACCAGTTTACATTCCCACCAACAGTGCAAAAGGGTTCCCCTTTCTCCACATCCTCACCAACATCTGTTGTTTCCTGAGTTGTTAATTTTAGCCATTCTGACAGGTATGAGGTGGTATCTCAATGTGGTTTTGATTTGTATTTTCCTGATGCCAAGTGATGTTCAGCATTTTTTCATGTGTCTGTTGGTCATTTGAATGTCTTCTTTGGAAAAGCATCTAGTCATGTCTTCTGCCCATTTCTTGACTGGATTTTTTTGGGTTTTGGGTGTTAAGTTTGTTAAGTTCTTTATAGATTTTGGATACTAACCCTTTATCTGATAAGACATTTGCAAACATCTTCTCCCATTCCATAGGCTGCTTTTTAGTTTTGTTGACTGTTTCCTTTGCTGTGCAGAAACTTTTTACCTGATGAAGTTCCAATAGTTCATTTTTGCTTTTGTTTCCCTTGCCTCGGGTGATGTGTCTAGTAAGAAGTTGCTAGGGCTGAAGTCAAGAGATTGTTGCCTGTGTTCTCCTCTAGTATTCTGATGGGTTCCTGTCTTACATTTAGGTCTTTCATCTATTTTGAATTTATTTTTGTGTATAGTGTAAGAAAATGGTCCAGGTGTGGACCTGGACCACATTCTTCAGCATGTGGCTGTCATTTTTCCAGCATCATTTGTTAAAGAGACTATCTTTTTTCCATTGGATATTCTTTCCTGCTTTGTGGATGATTAATTGACCACAGAGTCAAGGGTCCATTTCTAGGTTCTCTATTCTGTTCCATTGATCTATGTGTCTCTTTTTGTGTTGATACCATACTGTCTTGATAATTACAGCTTCATAATATAGCTTGAAGTCCGAAATTGTGATGCTTTCCACTTTGCTTTTCTTTTTCAACATTATTTTGACTATTTGGAGTGTCTTCTGATTCCATACAAATTTTAGAATGGTTTGTTCAAGCTCTGTGAAAAATGCTCGTGTTATTTTGATAGGGATTGCATTGAATGTATAGATTGCTTTGTGCAGTACATATATTTTAACAATATTTGTTCTTTTGTATGAAGTAAGTTTTTAGACAATTTAAAAAAAGAGCTCGGTACTCATTGATAAATGAGTACAGAATAAAAGTAGACAGTTTGGGGTCATGGCTCAGGGCTTACACCATGCTAATAGGATTATGATTGTTCTAGAACATTTAATGTGGCTTGCACTCAAAAATCTGCCAAGGAAAGCTTGCTGGTCTCCCCACTGCAGATTCCTGTTTTTTAACTATCAATTTTCAAAGAGGTTTGATAAAATCTATGTTCTAAGTAAAAGGTGGTAACTTGTCATCCATGGAGGAATTCAGTACGTGAGGCTCAGAATTTCCTCCAAGTCAGCATCCAAACAATCCTCAATATTTTGCAAACTCAGCTAAATCCCACCTGGTAAAAGTAAGCTCTCCTTCTGCTGAGCTCACAAGGCATCGGGCTCCCAACCCCACCCCCCAAATGCTCTTGCCACTTCCTTACAAGTGAAAGAGAACAGCAGGACACCTGGAGCTGGAGACCTAAGGCCTGTGGAGTCCCAGGAGAGGTAACTCAGCCAAGCTCAGCAGGTGGTAACTGAAGGATCAAGGATCAGAGTGGAAGTCAGAAGTTGTGAGGCACAGGGGAAGGGAAATAATCAATAGAGAAACTGTGTTGTATTTAACAGTCATTGAGTCAGTATGAGGCCAACTGCACCCATGTGGTTTAGACAGATGATTTGGTTCCTTGTGACACACTGTGAGGGCAGCAGTGGTCTCTGTTCCTGCTTTCTCACTGGTCTCCTTCTCCCCAGTTTCAAAAGAGAGAAGGATATGTAATTACATGAGTTCACTGTTGTTGACACTGGATTAAGAAAGGCATCCAGGGGCCCCGGTTCCCATGTCCTTATTTACAGATGAGGGGGAGCAAGAGAAAGGCTTAGCTAACCAGGTTACTGGAGATCATGAAGTGGAATTCACAAATTTAAGAGCGGGGAGCTTCTTGCACTGTACATGGTCTTTCTCACAGTCGGTGCTTTACAATATTCCCTGGGTTAATGAATGAATAAAACTGAGCACATGTCCTTGCTTCACTTTCTTCTTTATGAGGCCAACACTTGGCTAAGTGAAGAGGAGTTGATTTGGAAGTTCCCATGGGAAAGATGAAGAACTTCCAACAAAAGAATACCCTGACAAAGATCTGGGGGTCAGACTGGTTGATAAGCTGTAAGTCACTCATTCAGCTCACGTCCTTAAGCACCAAACAAGCAGGATGCTGGGTGAATCCTGCATGACCACAACAGTTAATTGAGGAATCTAGCTCTGGGCTACACAGACGGAGTCTAAATCAGGAGGAAGAGTCTCTGCTATGAGTGTATGCCAGGCTGTATTGCAATCCAAGGTTGCAATCATCATCAGATTGATTTTATAAAATGTTAAGAAGTTGCCTGCCTATAACTAAAGCTTTAGAAATGCAGCTTCTTCGCCCAGGAAGAAGATGACACTAACCCTCTCACCAAGACTAAATATTCACCTAGCTACAGTGGCCTGCAGCCAGGGACTCCAGCCTTCCCAGGCCCCCTTGAACCTGGCTACTTCCCAAGTTTCCCAAGGTGGTGAATTCAGAGTCCTAAGGCAGGGAGATCCTTGGCCCCAAGAGGCAGACTCCCTCCAATCGTTCTCTGGTCCAGGCCCCATTTCTCCACCTCCAGTGGACACAGCCTTCTAGGATCTGCAATCCTTGGTAGTATAATCAGAGAAAGATGAAGTCCTTCTGGATACCTCCCATGTCCTCTGCTCCAACTCCACCAATGCCAAGAACAGTCTGTTCTGGACCTGTGTCATTTCCTGAATCTGCTGTCCCTAATCCAGGGGATCAGCCCAGCTCAAGTCACTGTCATTTGTGCCTACAAACCTGCAGTTGCCTGCTGAGTGGCTCCCCCATATCACTGGGGTCCATTAGCCTACTCTCCAATCCTCTACATGCAGTCTCAACAGGTTGGCCCCTGGGTGTTTTCCCATGGATTTCAGAACAAAACCCCAAATCTCCATTTTTTTGGGCTCACAGCTCTCCTCTTTCCCTGGGTCCTCCCTCCCATTTTTCAGGTTCCAGTCTCATGGCCTGTCCTTCATACCCTTGTAAAGGTCACAACTCTTTCACCACGGGGCGTCTGTCTGTGCTGTTCCCTCATATGAAAATCATTCCCCCTCTTAACTATTCCTCCTTTAGATTCCAGCTTCATTGGCATTCTCCATCAGAGGAGCCAGTACTACTGCCCACATCCCAACCAGGGCAGTACCTCTGCTTACACCCTCAACTTCTCCCTGTGGTACCTATCATAGCTACAACTGTCCAACATGTTCAAATCTGTCCACTCTAACAGACTTCAAGGGTCATGAAGGCAGGAGTTCCCTCTTTTAATCCCAGTGCCTAGCGCAGTACATGGTAGAGGCTTAACTAATATTGACTGGCTGGCTGGCTGGCTGATTGACTGGTTGGATGGATAAAATGCTGGATAGATAGGTGAGTGGTTGGATAGATGGATGGGTAGATGGGTGGACGGATGGATGGATGGATGGGTGGACGGATGGATGAATGGATGGATGGATGGATGGATGGATGGATGGATAGATGCATGGATGGTTAGGTGAGTGGGTGGATAGATAGATGGATGGATGGATGGATAGATAAGTGAGTAGGTGGACAGATGGCACCAAAGATTACAGGGGAATCCTAGGAGTTCTGAGAGAGGATTCCTGGACTATCTCAATATCTTATTAAAATAAGAACATAAGGGACATCTCTGAAGGGTCTCCAACTAAAGTCTGAGATGGGCACCTTATGCTTTGGGGAGGCTGAAAGCCAGTGAGTTCATAACAGCCATGACGCCCTAACTCAAATCTCTATGGAGGGCCGACATAGCAGACACAGGTGCATGCCCACAGCCTCTTGGTAGCCCCCTGTCATTCTCCTCTTGAGGGTTCCTTCTGGAGAACTAGGTTCTCACTGTCAGCCCAGAGTGCCAAGAATTTGTGGCTTCCAATGGGGAGGGTAGCTGGAAAAGAGCTGCCATAGCCCCATCTCCTTGGCTCAGAAAACTGATGAGTGTTCCCTGGGACCATGCTCCAGGAGACCCAGTGTCACTTGCGTGCTCAGGCATCCTCTGTTTGTGCCCCCTTCAATTCCTGTCTGACTTCTCCTCTCAGATAAATGACTTGTCCCAAATCTTTTTCTCAGGGTCTACTTCTGGGGGAAGACAGCCCCAATGAGTAATCCATCTGTGACTTCAGGAAAAGCACGCTTTGCTTCAAGGGCCTTTGATGAGCTGCTGGGAGGAAAGGGACTGCTGCGGCCGGGATTCTCAGAACTCCGGCCCTTCCTGCTAACCCTGAGCCGGGGGAGGCAGGAATGCAAGTCCAGGGCAATGAGGCCAGAAACATTTTCCTCTTTTCTTTCTGTTGCTTTTTGTGACACTGCCACCTCACAACACAACATTTGCACTATGAAACCCTGAAAACTGCCAAATTTCATCCCATTTGGTTTAATGTTCTTTAGGAGCTTGGCATTGTGTGAGACAATCAGTCATTCCCACGGCCCAGTTCCTATTTAAAAACTGCCCATCTATTTAAAGTTCATGATGAGGGGATAAAAGAAGAAAGACTTCCAAAGCCAAACGGAACATGAGATAGGCAGAAGAAAAATCCAGTTTGCTTCTAAAAAAGGCTGAAAATTATAACCATCCGTGGCCTCATGTCTTAAGTCCGAGAATTTTTTTTTCTCTTCTGGTTGTTTGCAAACCAAAGTGGAATTTTATTATGGGTTACTAAGTGAGCTTTTTCAAGTTCCTAGTCTCCGAAAGTCTCTACTCACTCTGTAGCATGCCATTTAAGTTCCTCCTGCAGATGGGAAAGACAAGGGAGCCCAAATAAAGCAGCGGGTGTCCCTGAGCTGGAACTGCCTGCCCCCACGCTGCTGCATTTCCCCAGTGATTAGCCAGAAACCCAACGCAGCCGTCTGACCTCTTCTATGAACAACAAAACTGTGATGAAGGCAACAGGAGTCAGAAAACTATTCACTGCAGGAAGCCCCAGTATCCGGTAAGAAATAAGAAGTACAGCAGTACAGGATGCGCCTTGGGTCAGGGGGATGTGAAAAGCCCTCAGTCTTTGTGTTCTTCCCTGTGCCAGAGCTTCTGCGTTGGAGCCTTCAGTTCTCCTCGGAGCTCAGCTGTGCCTGCTGCTGTCACTGCGGGGCCACCAGCCTCCTGCCAAGAGGGACAGGGGGCCATGATGGCCACCTCCGCCGGGCTGCTGCCGTTGCCACTGCTGCCGCTGCTGCCGCTGCTGCTGCTGGGTCAGCCCCGGGCAGGGGCCGGCGCTCCCAGCGAAGCCGTGGTGTGTGCGGGGAATGCCTGCTACACTGCCCACTGGGGCAAGCTGAGTGCGGCCGAGGCCCAGCTTCACTGCAGCAAGAACGGGGGCAACCTGGCCACCGTGAGGAGTGAGGAGGAGGCCCGGCACATCCAGCGAGCCCTCACCCAGCTCCTGGAGTCAGAGGCGGTCCTGGCAGCTCGAATGGGCAAGTTCTGGATCGGGCTTCAGCGTGAGAAGGGCAAGTGCTTAGACCCCAGCCTGCCGCTGAAAGGCTTCAGCTGGCTGGGCGGCGGGGAGGACACGTCTTACACTAACTGGAACAAGGAGGTCAGGAGCTCTTGCATCTCCAAGCGCTGTGTGTCCCTGGGGCTGTATCTGTCCCAGCCGTCCCATGCCAGCCATCTCCCCAAGTGGTCCGAGGGCCCCTGCGGGAGTGCGAACTCTCCGGGAAGCAACATTGAGGGCTTCGTGTGCAAGTTCAGTTTCAAAGGCATGTGCCAGCCTCTGGCTCTGGGGGGCCCAGGCCGGGTGAACTACACGACCCCCTTCAAGGCCACCAGCTCTTCCCTGGAAGCCGTGCCCTTCGGTTCCGCGGCTACCGTGGTCTGCCGGATCGGGGAAGACGGTCCGGAGGATTACTTTATGTGCAGGGAGAAGGCCCCTGATGTGTTCGACTGGGGCAGCTCGGGCCCCCTCTGCGTCAGCACCCACTATGGCTGCAGCTTCAACAACGGGGGCTGCCAGCAGGACTGCTTCGAGGGGGGCGACGGCTCCTTCCGCTGCGGCTGCCGGCCGGGGTTCCGGCTGCTCGACGACCTGGTGACCTGTGCCTCCCGGAACCCTTGCAGCTCCAACCCATGCAAAGGCGCAGCCACCTGTGTGCCGGCACCGCACGGGAAGAACTACACCTGCCGCTGCCCCCAAGGCTACCAGCTGGACTCAAGTCAGCGGGACTGCGTGGACCTGGACGAGTGCCAGGACTCCCTCTGCCCACAGGAGTGTGTCAACGCCCCCGGGAGCTTCCGCTGTGAGTGCTGGGTAGGCTACGAGCCCGGCGAGTCAGGATGTCAGGATGTGGACGAGTGTGCCCCCGGCCGCTCGCCCTGCGCCCAGGAGTGCACCAACACCGACGGCTCCTTCTACTGCTCCTGTGGGAAGGGCTACGTTCTGGCCGGGGAGGACGGCACCCAGTGCCAGGACGTGGACGAGTGTGCGGACACGGAGAACGGCCTCTGTGACAGCTTGTGCCTCAACACGCAGGGGTCCTTCCGCTGTGGCTGCCTGCCAGGCTGGGAGCTGGGCCCCGACGGGGTCTCCTGCACCCCGGGACCCACGTCCCTGGCACCACCGTCTGGGCCTCCCGAGGGGGAGGATGCGGGAGATAGAGAGGGGAAACTTGTGTACTCTGCCACAATGTCCAGGCCCACTGGGGACCCTGAGGGAACCTCCAAGGAGGCACCCACCATGAAAGGACCCTCCCTCCCACGCAACGCCCCTGTCACACTGGCTGCACCTGACCCGCTGGCTCCCAGTGGGCCCCCTGGTGTCTGGATGGAGCCCAGCACCCCTCACCCAGTGGCCCCCACTGGCCGTGAGGAGAATACACATGAGGATTTCATGGCCAAACAAAGCGAAGAGGGCACCGACGGACAAAAGCTGCTGTTGTTCTACATACTGGGCACCGTGGTGGCCATCCTACTCTTACTGGCTCTGGCTCTAGGGCTACTGGTCTATCGCAAGAGGAGAGCAAAGAGGGAGGAGGAGAAGGAGAAAAAGCCCCAGAATGCAGCTGACAGCTACTCCTGGGCTCCAGAACGAGCTGAGAGCAGGGCTTTGGAGAATCAGTACAGGTAAAGAAGGCCTCAGGTCACCCAGAGGGGGCGGGAGGGTGGGCAGGTGCGGGGAGGCGGGAGGACAAGGACCAGCACACAAAGCAGGCGGAGTACAAGGGACAGGCATTGTCCAGGCTGTCAGCCCAGAGGCTCTCAGGAAGGGCTACTGCCCTACCTGGGGTGTGGAGCACGTGGGTCTCTCCCAGGGTCTAGAGGTGCTTGGCGGGGCACGGCAGCTTCCAATGCTGTCGTGGTTGTTTTCTGTAGTCCGACGCCGGGGACGGGCTGCTGAAGGTGAGACGGCCCCAGAGACACTGACAATCGGCCACCGCCATCCTCAGAGATTTACGCACCCCGTCAGAAAGGGGGGACCCACATCCTTCCAAAAGACTGGACTGGAATCTTAGCAAACGGTTGTAAACATTCTTAAAAGCCTGGCCGCTTGGAATATACAGGTATTTTCTACGTGTGTGTGGTATTCCTGAAGTGGAAGCAATGGGTTGGGATGTCATTTCGGGAATTTTGTGAATATTAACAATTCTCACTTACTTATCTTGTCAAATTCAAATGTGACCAATTGCATGGCTCCCACTGATTCTGGATCAGGGACTTACAAGTCAGGTGCTAATGGGGCTCAGTTTGAACTGCTTTTCTGCTCACTGGAATCATCTACGAAAAAAAGGTGGTCTGCTAATGCTAATTAGGATTGGAATGATTTGTTCCTCTTGGTAGAACAGAGACTAAATCAATTGTTTAGTTATATAAGAAGTTGTGTGGTTTTTTTGTTTTGTTTTGTTTTGTTTTTTGTCAAAAGGAACATATGCAGGACTGGAAACATTTCTTTACATTTGAGTTCATGCATTTTCCCATCATAAGCCCTGCTGAGCTTTATAGTTGGAGTCCTGCAGAATGACCAAGAGTACTCTGATCTGCTTAGGTAGCAAGGATGCTGGAAGTTTAGAAATTGCATTTCCTCGTTCTTAGTGTCTCTAATAGTCTTGGGTTTATTTGCAAGTGAAGTCTGGAAAGTGTGGGAGAAGTATGAAGTGAGTTGAAAGTGTTTTTGAAAGCAAGTACTCCAAAGAGCTTGAGAGAGAAGCCTGGGGTTTGTTTCACAAATACTTGAGTCAATCCCTCTAAATGCACTTGCACTAACACACCCTTACTGTTGATGAGGTGAACACGCACAGGGAGAAAAGCTGGAGATGTCTTGTCTCTGGGCAGTCCCAAGACACCTCCCAGGCCACCTGCATTCCCTGAGTGCTGCTCTGGATTTAAATGCTTTGATCATAGATGGATGAAGCCCTGAGAAGCTTCTCATTCTGATTACTAAGGCTGTGTGAGGGGGATGAGATGCTGAGCTTTGAATGCTGGCATCATAAGGCATTTTAACATAGCTCACAGCTGGTATTGCTTCTTGAGAACATGATCCTGACTTGTGGCTGTAGCTTGCAAGTCAGGGATTGGGCAGGCAGGACACTGTCTTCTTTCTGCTTGAAGAAAGTTTGTCACATTTTTCTCCATTTCTTAAAAAAGTGGGGGAGATGGGAGGGATGGAGGAAAAGAGAATAGCTCAAATCTTTTGCAACCACTAAAACCACTCAAAGCAGTTCTAATTTATTTTTAAATGCTTGCTTGCAAAGTTTTGCCTTCCCAATGTAGTGGCGGAGAGTAATTTCTCCCCACGCAGTTCCGCCTGGGTCACTGGAAAGCCGCTCAGGGATTCACCAATGGTCAGAGCTCTTAAAAACTGCCTGATTAGCACCGGGAGGCCTCAGGTTATTGGCAGACTTGTTGCTGTCACCTTGTAGAACAGAACAGGATTGTGTTTCCTTCTAGAGATTTCAAAATCTGCCTCTAAGAACCAGGGTGCCCTACTGTTTCTGTTTTTGCCTTAGAAACATATCTGTCCCAGAGGCGGACACCTGGGGCAGGAAGAGCTGCCAGGTGCACGGCCCTCAGAGTTGAGTAAATATCCTTTAGCTAATTTTGAAATGTAGATGCTATATTTCAGGGTTTTTTTTTTTTCTGTTTTGTTTTTTGTTTGTTGTTTTTTTAAGAAAATGGGTAACTGAAGGAGTAGATATAAGGAAAGATGAAGCTTTTGGAGGACTTAACAAGGTATTTGGAACTTTTGCTTTTTAAAGACATCTAATATTATTTAGATTTCAGTTGAAATACTGGTGCTTAACACCCAAGGAGACAAAAGTTGTATCCACTGGCCGCAGGACCCTTGGCCATCTGTTGCGTGGGAGCCAACCACACCACTATCCAGATTTTAAAGTAACCAGATGCGTTGCTGACAATATCTGCACTTACATGAAATAAATGCAAATTCAACAACTTTACCTCCAGGCTTTTATAATTCTACCTTGTCACTAGAAGGAAGGAGGCATTCCTATTCTAGGCTTCCCCTAAGCCCCTCTGGGGACCTGTGGGACCTTGTACTGGCTGAGGTCCCAAGTGTGCCCTCTCATTTTTAGAGTCGGATTTCTTCTGCGGTGCAGCCCCGATTCTGGCTTCTGTGTTCAAATCCCTCTATGGGTAAGAAAATCTATCCCCGACAGCAGAAAGACCACAGATCCCCACCGTGAAACATGCAAGGGAGGAAATGGGCTGATAAATAATTTCTCAATATCCCCCCTTTGCCCCTTCCTGGTCGGATGAGCCCTACCTTGTCTCCTGGCCGCTCTGACCAGCGACCAAGATCCTGGAACTGGATGACCTTAGGCAGTGAATCTGATGAGAACCGCTGGCTTCAAACAAATGCTATTCTTCCATTGATATCTCTGTCATTTGTCTGAGGGCTGTGAATCCTTGTTTGGGGAGATGGGGTCCCACAGCGGTGGATAAACAAATGCCCACTGTCCGTGTGGACATTAATTTACTGGTCATTGGCCAACAGCCCTTTTATCCAGAAGCTCCCAGGTGCCTGGGCCATGACACAGCCTGAGAAATGGAAGGGATGAAGCATGGGAGAGGTAGGCTCTGCCATGTACAGACTCCTCCCACTGTGTCCCCGGGCTGGGCAGACTGGCACTGTTCTGTCCCTGAGCTGCCGACAGCAGAATGGCCAGGACGATGGGGAAAGGGAGACAGCTTCACTTGGCAAGCTCAAAGACAATGGACACTTTTGTCCAAATAGAATTTCCCATACTTCGGTAATTCTAGGATGCTTTTGGAAAAACTATATTCAGAACAAATCCGGCCCGCCCCCTCGCTTCGTCTCCCAAGGCAGATCATTTAAGGGGAGGAGGTCTTCTAAAACATGCAGCCCACTATGCTCCTTCCTGAATTTCAGGGATGCTCACTGTTCTTTTTTCTTGTTCATTTGCACACGTGATGCAGGACAATCCCCAACCCGGAATCTGAGGAGTGTATAAAGCAAAGGTGGGGCAATTATCTGAAAAAGCCTTGGGAGTGGTGGACCTGGTGGGGCCTTTTGTAGGGGGCACCCACCACTGCTCAGCATTGTGACCTCAAGGTTGGTGTCCCTTTGGTTCACCCACGTGCCTGATTATCACAGCCATTGACATCTGGTACTACATAGCTGCAGGGTGTTTTCCCGGCAGCATAAATTGGGTGACTCAAGTGGCTTCTGTCTTAAGGACAGGAAGGATGCAGGCTAAAGTCCTCCCTGTGATTAGGCAAAAAGGTGTAATAAAAAGTTAAACACGTATGCTAGTATGTTTATGTACATGGTGCAGGAAGAACTAAATTGGAAATGAATCTGTCTCCCTGAAACACACACATGCCTGTTGCTATCCTTACGTACCATTCAGGATCCCCTGTTTGAACTCATCCTGATGGGACCTGGAGTTTTATCACCGAACGACCTTTGGAGAATATGGATGTGATCATTAGCTAATTTTATTCCAACCCTCTTTCCCACAAATATTCCTGTGAAAACTAAGAGAACAGAGGTGAGATTTGACCCAAAAAAAGTACTACATTCAAAATAATGCAGTTTTTAAAAGCAAATATAGGACAGCCTTTTCCTATTATTTTTCTCCTTAGCTTCTCCATTGTCTGAATCAGGAAAACAGGAAAGCATGGCTTTCTAGCAGCTGCAAAATGGTGTAATGTCCCCTCCATATTTCCATCACCTTAAACAATAGATTTAGCATGGGAATCAGAGATATGATCCCTGAAAACATCTGTCCCTGTCTGGCTACAAAAGCTGTTGCTTATGTCTGTGGGGTTTGTGGCGTTTGTCAACCAAAAAGAAAAAAAAAAAAAGAAGCTGATAATCAAAATCCTCCATGTGTTCTGTAATCAAATACCATATTCCGTTCCAGATTCCCGAAACTAATACTCGCTGAAGTGCTTAACAAAAAAATGAATTGCGTTTTGACCTGTTCTCGGAGATCATGCCCCTCTATTTTAGGAAGAAACTCTGGAAATTCTTTCTTACATTGTTCCTCTTATCTACAAGGTGGCAAGCATTTCCTTTGCAGATTTTGCCCTCCGTTCTTCTGGGCTGGATTCTTTACTTACATTTGGCTGAAGCTTGAATTAGGTCGTTCACAAGGCCTTGTTCTATGATACTTGATGCGATCGTAAATGTCAGTCATCACTGGCACAAACGCTAGATGAGAATGTAAGTATTTTTAAATCTGTGTATTTGAAATGTGGTCCACTAATTCTGCCACTGTGGGATCTCTCCGTGGGGCTTCTTTCTGTCCTGGGTGCGACTGTTTCCCAGGGCGGGGAAGACAGGCTTGGTTGCTGCATCAGTCTTAGAACTCTGAGAAACCAAGGGGCATCTCAGGTCCGCCTCAACGAGTAGCCTGCTTTTTGTCCTTTGTGTTTTATGCCACATTCCTAACCTAATAAACTCTGGAATGCATTTGTTGTCAACTTATTTTAATACATTTCGTAACTACTCAAAATAAATGGCAGAACTTGGATTCATGCTCGTTAAACATATCCGTTTCCCTCCTCAAAGAGTCACTTTAAAAAAGTACCTTGCCTGCCCCAGTTCTGCATCTTTGCCTACGGGTCATGACACTAACTCCAGGATGGGGTGAGGCCCTGTCCGCAGGGACAAGGACATTCAGAAGGACTGGGCTGCACTGTGTCCTGTGTCTCGGCTGCTGAACCCAGCCAGGCTGGCCTCGATGCTTCCAGATTTTGGCATCGGTTCCAAGTCTACTCCCCCATGCCTCTCTGCCAGTTTAGTTCCCTGCATCATTTTAATTGCATGGGGGACACCTGGTGTGGGATTAAACATGTCCAGTTGGTGTGATGTAGAAATACCATTCTGTAATTATCACAGGAGCATTTGCCACCACTTTGTCAGCAAAGCCTTTTCCGTTTGTTTAGCTAATTGCACAGGCAGACCAGATCCCTCTCTGCATGGCGGGCGAATCTCACTGCGCCTGAGAGCTAGGGCAGCAGGTGGTCGGATCTGAGAGGCAGGTGCCTGCCTCTCAGACTGCGGGCCTGGTGAGAACGGGGCCTGGGTAGGAGAAAGTGCTCTGCTGCCATGCTAAGGGACAAGACACTTGTGATAACCATTCATTGCTTGGGGTTAAATAAAGCTGATCCTTTTAGCAGTCCACTCACTAACGAAATACATTTGGAAATTCTGTCTTAATATGAACAGCCACGGCTGGCCCCAACACACACACACACACACACACACACACACACACACACACACACACAATGTTAACATCCTTCTCTTTCATACTGAAAAACCTGAGGCCAATGTTTCCTAATTCAAGAAAAGCCCAGGAGCAAAAATGCCAAATTTAAACTCCTCTTGGCAACTTTTGCTATCTGCTAACTAAAATAACAAATATTAGATGTATCTTTCAAATATGAATCTTGTACAAAGACATTCCATTCATACAGAGTTCTATTTATTGCACAATACAAAGTCCATTTGTCATAGATGACATGTAGATGAAAATGCAAGACTCACATGCCGTGGAGTTTAACACGAATCAAACGAACATATCAAGTTCTCAGCTGACTTCTAAATATACTCAGTAAGAGGAGACAGGGCACAGACAATAAACCCGGAAACTCGAAGCCTCAGTTAACCCTTCACAGCTTCCCCAGACCCCCCAGATCATCCTTTACGGAGGAAACGACGACAGGTAAGTGATGAAAAGGTGAGCAAAGTGCAACAAAGAAATGAAAGAACAGGATAACCCACGAGGCCGGCAACCACCCCCTGGGAACCTGACTTGACAGAATGCTATGCACGGGGCCACACACGTGGGTCCTCACCCTAGCCTCCCGGCGCCCAGACCACGGCACTATGAGCCACTGCCCCACCCTGAAATCTTTCTGCTGGGTTCTTACGTGAAGTCTGTCACCATTGACTTGGATGTTGATCTTCTCCTGTGGTTGAAACTGGTCCATAGAATTCAACTCTATGGTAGGAAGGAAGGAAAAAAGGAGGGAAGGAAAGCAGGAAGGAAAAAGAGAGAGAGAGATAGAGAGAGAGAGAGAGAGAAAGGAATGGAAGAAAGGAAAGAAGAAATGGAAGAAACACAGAGAGAAAAAGAAGGAGAAGGAGACAAAAGAAGGGAGGGAGAGAGAGAGAAGAGGGGGGTGGAGGATGACTCGGATGTGGCCAAGGTCATTGGGTCACCATTCACACATCTCCACTTTAGTTTGAGATGCCCAGGGACCATTTGTCCTCACTGCCATCTGTAACTTCCTGGACCACACTTAGAGAAGAGAGGGCTCTATTTTTGCTGAGCTTGGCTGAGGACCAACAGCCTCTGTATCATGCTCTTGTCACCTCTTCCTGCAAAGCACCGCTTATCTCTTCCACTTCATGTTTTATGCCTGTCCACATAATTCATAGCACAACGTCTTAAACTGGGTCAGTGCTTTCTGTGCTGTAGAGATCCTTCTACATTCAAATACCCCACAAAAATACTGAAATTTATGAGGTAGAAGCAAATAATTGTGTCTTTTACCTTCTTTCTCCAGGGTCTTCCTTTCCCCAAAAGCTTATATCACAAAACAAGTGTTTCACTTCCTTGTCAAAATAGTCATCTGCACCTGCAGTAGCTGACCCCCAGATATCCTAGCCCACCTCACAGTGATGTGGCTTTGCTGACCTCCTTGTATTCATATTGCTTTTGCTTTCTACTTAAAACTGTATGGTTAAGGGATTGATATGTATTTGGCAGATTCTTTACCAACATGAAACTTTCTGAACATGAACATGAACTTGAACATGAACATGAACTTTCCGAGCATGTTCATATCATATTTTGTCTAACTATTGCAACTGATATACCTGATTAATCAGTTGAATTTGATGAATACCTTTTCATTTTTAAACATTTTAAACATTTTTGGCTTCCTCGTGTCTTCCTGCTTTTCTCTTGCAGAAAACAAAGCTGGATTTCACTATCTTCTCCCCCACCTTTTATCCAATCCAAAGTCTGTCTTTTAATGGGAGATCTAACCATTCACAGTTATTGAGATTACTAGTAAACTTGCAGTGGCTTATTTTGTATATTCCATTTATAATGTTTTCTTGGTGTTTCTACTCTCTTTCTCTTTATCAATTATTGGCTTGCTTGACATTTTTTTGTCTACTTTTCCCCTTAATAGTACGGAACTCTGTAAGAACTGCTTGTATTCTCCAAATACTTCACTGTAATTTTTGCCTCACATACTCAAACCTGTACTTCCTCATCAATATCTAATGTTAATTCATAATTATGTCCTTCTCCCTGAAAAAAAAAAAGACAAGAACCGTAGCAATCTGTGATTTCTTCTCTCTTCTCAAACTACACCAACCCCCAACACCGTCACTCACTTTGATTGCATCCTAATTTTAGCATTTGATTTCTATACTTTTTTAAATCAATGTCTATTTAGATACTATGAATTTTACATGATCCTCTTCTCCATTCCACCTCCCCTAATTCCTAGTGCTCTTGCATTTCACGAGAGTAGAGCTAAATACCAAGTGTTTTGGTCGTTTTGTTTTTGTCTTTTTCTGAGGGTGCCATCGAAGAGTATTTTTTTGTTTCATGCTTGCATGACTGGAAATAGTTCTTTTCCCTATTGAATGATGGCTTACTTGGATAAAGATTTCTGTAATATACAGATCTTTCTTGACTCACAGTGGGGTTGCATCCCACAAAAGCCATTGTAAATTGAAAATATTGTAAGCTAAAAATGCATTTAATATGCCTAACCCCTCAAACATCATAGCCTAGCCTAGCCTACCATAAACATGCTTGGACATTAGCCTACAGTTGGGCAAAATCATCTGACTCCAAGCTTATTTTATGATGCAGTGTTAACTATCTCATGTGATTAATGGAATCCTTTACTAAACGTGAAAAGCAGAACGGTTGCCAGGGTACCATTTGTTGACCCCGTGATCACTTGGCTGACAGGGAGCTGCCCCCACTCAGCATCATGAGAGAGGATCATCCCACATATCCCTAGCCTGCAAAAAGATAAAAACTCGGAGTGTGGTTTCTACTGAGTGCATGTTGGTTTTACACTGTCAAGAAGTCCAAAACCCAAGTTGAATGATGGTAAGTTGGGGGCTGCCTGTAAACTATTGTCCTTCAGAATGCTCGAGATGTGGAGCCCTTGCTTTCTCGCGGGCTGTCCCAGATGCGAAGACTGCGGTCAAATGATAACTTTCCTTCACAAGCCATTTGTTTTCTTTCTTGTTCTTTCCCCTGAATGCTGTTATTGTTTTTTCATTTCCTTTTGTGTTCTGAGGTCTCACTTCAGGTATGCAGATGTGGTCTTTCTTCTCATTCTGCCTGCGCTAGGCTAGGAGGGTGTTTTATTCTGGCACATGTGTGCGCGCACGTGCGTGTGTGTGTGTGTGTGTGTGTGTGTGTCGGGATCCCCTGGAGTCTCAGGGCATGCTGAAACCCAGAACGCCGGGCCTCACTCAGCCCAGAGTTTCTGAGTCAGCAGGTTTGTGATGAAGCCCAAGAATTTGCATTTTCAATGGGTTTCCAGGTGAAGCTGCTGCTGTCACTGGCCTGGGGGACACCACCCCCACCAAGCTGGAGAACCTCTGCTTTATTTGGTTTGGGGTAATTTTCTTCTCTTACTATTGTGAGTATGTTCTCTTGTCCATTCTGTTGACTCTCTTATTCTGGAAACAATTTTGCGATGGTATTCTTTTCTGGGTCTCCTGACTTTCCTTCCATGCTTTCCACCTTCCTGTCCTCTCACAGTGGGTTATAGGACTGTTCCTTCTCTCCAGCCTCCCAGGGACACTTGCTCTGCCTCGCTTTTTTTTTTTTCCAAAGCACTGGATACCTTCTAACATAGTGTATAATTTCCTTTCACAATTATGATGTATTACTTATAGTCTCTCTATGTATATGCAAATTCCACAAGGGCAGCGGTCTTCACTATGACCCAACATCTAGACAAGAGCCTGGCATACAGTGGTGCTCAATAAATGTTGAATGCATGGCCAACCAGGGAGATTGCAGCAATATAACAGGCAAGGTGAGCCAATGCCACCCCCGGGTGGTCCTGTTTGCACCCTTGATATCTGTGACCTCTCCCTCCCCTACCAGCAGCCAGAAACCATTGGTTGCCCCTCCACAGTCTGCTCACCCCAACCCTGTCTGGCTCAGGGCGCTGCCCATACTCAAGCCTTCACTACGGCTCCCCTGGACTGTCACCATCATGCCTGCCTGGCCTCCAAGCTCTTTCCACTCTAACTCCCAGAAGCAGAGCTGGAGACAAGGATTCCAAAGCAAGTACTTTATTGGGAAGTACGAGAAACGCTGATAAAGTCTGGTAACTATGGAAACTCTAGGAAATGTTATAAAACACAGTAGAGTTATTCCACCTGCTGGACAAGGGAACAAGGATATTTATACAACAACTCCTATCCATAATGGGTAAAGGGCTGCTCCCAGGATTGGTGATGAGTAATTTCTGGCACTTCCAACACAAACCAACATGTGGCAGAAGGGCTGGGGAAGCCATCAGGTACAGGGACAAGGACACAGGCAGGTAGGATTTGACCCTGCTCATGGTGAAAAGCCTAAGGGCTATGGGTTGAGCACTGACAGCATCCTCATCTGTCCTTACATGCAGCCAAGGCACCCCTTCCTTCCTCTGCAGCTCATGGCCTGATTTCCTCAGCTGGGCCTGAGGAAGGGCTTCTCTTTCTGGATTGCTATAATCCTCATCACTTGGTTTCTTGAGTGCTGGCTCAGAGGCTACAGGCCTATGTATTCCTAAGAGATGAAAAGGTGCTAGAGGGCAGGGACTGCATCTGTATCATGCCTCACACAGTGCTTTACATGTAGCTGAATACCAAATATATTTTTTAAAGATTTTATTTATTTTTAGAGAGAGAGAGAGTATATGTGAGAGGAGGGGCAGAGGGAAAGGGAGAGAGAGAATCTCCAGCAAACTCCCCACTGAGCAAGGAACCCAACACGGGGCTCAATCCCATGACCCTGAGATCAAGACCTGAGCCAAAATCAAAAGCTAGATGCTTAACCGACTGAGCCACCCAGATGCCCCAAGTTGCAAATATTTTTTTAAAATAAAGACCAACTGAATATGTTGTTTCATATGACATGTTGTTAAAGCCATGTACGTGCAACCAAGTATTTAACTTTTACTACTTACTGGAAATGGAAGTAGTATTTATTGAGGAACAGGCACTATTACTATTCTCACTTTATAGATAAGGAAGCTGACAAATTGCCCATGATCACACAGCTGCCAGTTGATGAAGTAGGGGTGGAATTTTGCTGTGTCAGTCTTAATCACTGGGTTTCCCTGACCCCCATTAAAGTGAAAGGGAGGTGTCATTGAAATAGTGCCAACTAGCAACAAGTTAGACTGGTTGTCCTCTCAACCTGTTCAAGATAGGAAAGCTGGAGCATTCAGCAATGGTGCTAGTTTTAATAAATATCTTATGTCCAAATGAACATACACAAGCTTGTGGATGCCACCAACACACGCACACAGACACACAGACACACACACATACACAGACAGACACACACACATTCTAGGGCTGCAACTGCTCAAAAGCTGCCTGCCATCCCCAGAGAGACTGTGACACCTGAACCCCACCTGTAAATCCCACACTCACATCCTCATTGACTCAGAGTGGTCATCCTTATTCTGTCTTGAGCAAGATGACTTGTTTGTGTGTCGACCAGATATTCTTCAGCAGGTGCATGGGTAAAAATTGAGGTTTACCCGTATGGTCAAATATTCCTCATCAAGTAAAGGAGAAGAATAAGACATCTTTTGATATACACAATGACATGGGTGAATTTCCAAAGTATTATGTTTTGTAAAGTAAACCAGACACATAAGAGTACACACCTTGCATGATTCCATTTCCGTGAAATTCTAGACTGGATAACATTATTCTATTGTCCAAGAAAGTTGATCAATGGTTATATGAGAGTGGGGGTGAGGATTGACCGCAAGGACCTTGAGGGACCCTCTTGGAGGAAAATCTTCTGTCTTGATTGAGTGGTGGTTACATGAGTGTTGATATTTGTCAAAACTCATCAAACCATCCATGTAAAATGGGTACATTTTATTGTATGTAAATGATACCTCATTAAATTGATTTTATTTTGTATTTTATATTTACTTTTTTAATTTTAATTCCAGTGTAGTTAGCACACAGTGTTATATTCATTTCAGGTGTACAATATAGTGATTCATCAATTCTAGACATTACTCAGTGCTCATCACGCGAAGTGTACTCTTAATCCCCTTCACCTATTTTACACATTCCCACCCCTCCCCTCTGGAAACCACCATTAGGTTGATTTTAAACTCCTGCTTAGTGATGTTATAGATGAAATAAAGGTTTACAGGCTGTGATCTGTATTTTTTATGGAACAGGGAACCATGACTGAGTTGGGCTTCATTATTTCAGAGGTAATGAAAAGTGAATGACACTGAAGTTAGCCTTGTAGTGTACAAATTTTCTCCATTGTCTGTATCTTTTTGCTCAGCTTGGAGAGGTATCACTTGGGCAACCAATCCTCTCTCTACCTCCCTCCAAGGCAGCACAGGCATTACTAATCCCCTTCACTTTGCTGATTTCCATCAAAATAGCCAATAACACCATGAAGAAAGGGGCTCCCTGTCTGTTTCCTGACTTTCCCCCACACAGAGTATGGACTCTTACAATTCGTATTATTGGGTTATTTCTTTTACCACCCCTGCCTTCCTGCAAATCATCTAACTACATTTCCTTCTTCAAGATGGTCAAGTCAAAGCCTACCCTTTGGCTTTAAACCAAACGCTTTTAGGGAAGCAGCTTTTTATTATGGAAACAACGTTTTGTGTTATTAAAATTCATAAATAAAAACAACCTTAGAAAATGTCTTAGTTACTCCAGATGCCAAGTTGGGAGTGAAACCAGTGTCAGCAGTAAAGTCATGGCCTTTCATTAAGAGGCTTTTTTCCATTGCACAGAGGAGGCCAGATGCCCAGAATGACTTCTTTAATGCTCACAGAGACTGGATTTGATGTTTAATGGTTTGTGGCTGAAATTAAATGTTATTTGTTCACTTTAGCTGCATGTTGAAAGTCTTCAACATGAGGCATTTATCTTTTTTGAGTATAGGAAAAAATGATTCATTTGGGCCTTGTTATTTCAAAATTTGGAGTCACAAGGTCTGGAATCAACTCATGGGTTAGCTGAACAAACAAGAAAACAAACCAAAAGTAAATAAATAAATAAAGTTTTGCTGGGGAAATGAGGTTCATGAGAGATTTTCAGCTGTAGCCTGCTAAAAATTCATCTCCTGGGGCACTTACCTCAATACTTATATGTATTTGTGTAAAATAGATATGAATTAGAAATAATTCTTACATGAATGCAAATGAATCAATATCTGTTCTGGGCATTTGATGCTGGTTCTACTTGTATGTGAGGTGAACTTGTGATATTTAGCTGTGAATTTGCCTGAACATTATAAAGCCTAGTTAACATGATGCTTATTTCTCTCCATCACCAAGAGTTCAGAGGTGGGGGTTCTGGGGCTCCGCAGGTGCTCTCAGGGGCCTTCTATCTTTTTGGTCCTTCATCAGCAGCCTGTGGGTTTCACCCTCATGCATATGGCATGGCCCACTAGGGAAGTCCCTTTTTATTTTCTTTTTTAAAACATTGAAGTAGGAATTTATATGCAGAGAAAGGTACCAATCCCAATGATATAATCCAACGAGTCTTGAAAAATGTATACATGGCATAACCACCTTTCCAATAAAGACACAGAACATGCCACCACCTGGCATGTTTCCTGAACTCCCTTCCAGTCCATTCTTACCCCAGAGACAAACACCCTTCTGCTTTCTCCACAATAGATTCGTTCTGCCTGTTCTAGAAACTCATATTGATGGAATCAGAATTTATCGAGTTGAGGCCTACCATTTTGTTATTTGTTTTCTGCCTCTCTTACCTGTATGCTTGTCTTTCTTCTTCTCCTTTCTTGTTTTATTTTGGGTTAATCAAGTATTCTTTTTTTTTTTTTAAAGATTTTATTTTTTTTTA
The DNA here is from genome assembly GCA_028534135.1 of Potos flavus. Classification (NCBI taxonomy): domain Eukaryota; kingdom Metazoa; phylum Chordata; class Mammalia; order Carnivora; family Procyonidae; genus Potos; species Potos flavus. The sequence goes on from CM052885.1 coordinate 80,252,237, forward strand.
TTTGACAGAGGGAGTTCACAAGTAAGCAGAGAGGCAGGCAGAGAGAGAGGAGGAAGCAGGCTCCCTCCTGAGCGGAGAGCCTGATGTGGGGCTCGATCCCAGGATCCCGAGATCATGACCTGAGCCGAAGGCAGAGGCTCAACCCACTGAGCCACCCAGGCGCCCCTCTTTTTTTTTTTTTTAATCATTAGACTTTTGTTTTTCTGAGCAGTTTTAGGGGTATGGAAGAATTGTACAAAGAAAGAAAAGTATGAAGAGTTCCCATATAATCTCTCAACAATTTCCCTGTTATTAACATTTTGCATTGGTGTGGTACCTTTGTATACTTGATAAGCCAATATTGATACATGATTGTTAACCAAAGTCCATAGTTTATATTAAAGTTCACTCTTTTTGTTGTGCATTCTACGGGCTTTGAAAAATGTGTAATGACATGTATCCATCATTACAATATCATACAGAGTAGTTTCACTGCCCTAAAATTCCCTGTGATCCCTGTGTCCCCCTTCTCCCCTGCCCCTGAACCCCTGGCAACCACTGATCTTTCACTGTCTCTATAGTTTTGTTTTTTCCTAGAATGTCGTATAGATGAAATCACACAATATGTAGATTTTTAAGACTGGCTTAGAAATATGCATTTAAAGTTCCTCCATGTGTTTTCATGGCTTGATAGCTCATTTCTTTTTAGCACTAAATCATATTCCACTGTCCAGATGTACCACCATTTGTTTACACATTCACCCATCTTAGGACATATTGGCTGTTTCCAAGTTTTGGCAATTGTCAATAAAATACAAACTTTTGCATGCAGGTGTTTGTGTGAACATAAGTTTTCAACTCATTTTGGTAAATGCCTAGGAGTGTGCTTACTGGTTCATACAATAAGAATATGCTTAGTTTGTTGAAAAACTACCGAACTGGTTTCCAAAGAGACTGTATCATTTTGCATTCCCACGGGCAATGAATAAGAGCTGTTTTTGGTCCATATCCTTGCCAGCACTTGCTGTTGTCAGTGCTCTGGATTTTGGCCATTCTAATAAGTGTGTGGTGGTATCTCATTGTCGTTTTAATTTACATTTCCTTGATGACAAGATGTGGAACATCCTTTCACTTGCTTATTTGCTATCTGTACATCTTCTCTGATGAAGTATGTTCAGGCCTGTTGCTCACTTTTAAAAATTGGGTTGTTTGTAGTCTTAGCGTTGCATTTTAAAAGTTCTCTGTATATTTTGGATAGCATTCCTCTATCAGATATTTGTTTTTCAAATATCTTCCCCCAGGAAGTGGCTTGTCTTTCCATTCTCTTAACAGAAGTTTTTAAGTATATTTTACTATTGCATTTTTATTTTTCTATTGATTGTCAGGAGCTCAGTGGAGCTAGAAAGAGAGAGAGAGAGAGAGAGAGAGAGAAACTGTCAGGTGTTGGAGTAGCTGATTAAAGCAACAATAAGCCAAAATGAAAGAAACAATGAAGCCTTTAATCACTTAGTGAGACAGTCTCTGTAAGCAAGAATCAACCAGAGAAAGTGCTGAACCCCTTTTCCATTTTCTCCCATGGAAGGTGCACTGGTAAAGGGTCACCTGGATTAACACAAGCATGAGAGAGGTCTCACTGTGGATGTAGCCCTGAACAAAAGGCTCCAGCAGTTTTACGGGTTCTGAAGTGGGGAGAGGTGGAGAGGCAGAAGGTTAGGAGTGGACTGAGTCAGAGCTAGGAAAAGTCTTCAAGGCTCCCCTTGGCCCTTAGCCTCACTGGTAAGGAGACTGGAGCAAAGGTACCTGGAAATACCTCTGTCCAGGGCCTCAGGTAAAGAGACCTGGGGATGAAGACACCGAGAGCTAGGAGTGTAAATATGCAAGGAGCACATGCAGCCAGGGGATCCTGAGTCCTGACTGCACCTCCCTTCAGAGACTGCCGTGCACTGGTCGTGCCCCAAGTCCACTGTGGGGGTGGGGCAGTTTCCCCGATGACACCTGTTCCTAAGTCTTTGCAATTACCTATGGTCAAGCCTGAAAAGTCACACACATTTTGGCCAGGAGCCAGACTTCTCATTGGGTGTTTACTGATAATCCCTTTGTATTATTTAGTTGTTGCTTTAGAAATTATATCTAATCAGCTTGTTTAGAGTTTTTTTTTTTTTAAAGATTTTATTTATTTATTTGACAGAGAGAAAGAGATCACAAGTAGGCAGAGAGGCAGGCAGAGAGAGAGGGGGAAGCAGGCTCCCTGCTGAGCAGAGAGCCCGATGCGGGGCTCGATCCCAGGACCCTGAGATCATGACCTGAGCTGAAGGCAGAGGCTTTAACCCACTGAGCCACCCAGGTGCCCCAGCTTGTTTAGAGTTAATACTGGACCACTTTGTAAAAGATAACAAGGAACTTGAAACGGTATAATTCCATTAGTGTATCTTTTGTATTATTTTTGCCACATATTTTATATTTACAGAATTTATAAATCCTATGATACAATATCATACTGTTTGCTTTAAAGAGACAGTTGTCTTTGAGGGAATTGAGTAAATGTCATCTTTTGTATTTATTCACATATTTTAGGTTTTTTTTTTAATTTAATTTTATTTTTTCAGTGTTCCAGGATTCATTTTGTGTGGTGCATGAACAATGTATCTAGGTGCTTTTTGTTTCTCTTTGGAGGTCCGGATTTCCATCTGGTGTCATTTCACCTCACCTGAGAGCTTCCCTTAGCACAAGTACAGCACACGTCTGCTGGCACTGAATTACTTTAGTTTTCTTTTATCTGAAAATGTGTTTATTTCTCCTTCATCCTTGAAGAATATTTTATTCAGACATAATATTTTGTGTTGACAGTGGCTTTTTTTGTTTGTTTATTTTAGTACTTTAAAGATATCATCCCATTGTCTTCTGGTTTGCATTGTTTCTGATAAGAGATCAGGTTTTTTTTTTTTCTCTAGCTACTTTTCACATATTCTCCTTATTGTTGCTTTTCAGATTTGACTATAAGAAACATAGTTATGGTTTTGTCTGTACATATGCGCTGGGGGCTCACTAAAATTCTCAGATCTGTAAAATCTTAACAAAATATTGGAAATTTCAGAAATATTTCATCAAATACTTTGTTGTTACATTCTCTTTCTTCTCTGCATTTAAGCCTCCAATTAGGTACTACTGGAACTTTGTTTATTCTTTCTGAAACTATGTATCTTTCTGTTCTTCAGACTGGTTAATGTCTACTGAGCTATACTCAAGTTCATAAGTTCATTGACCTATTTCCCTACCATTTCCTATATGCTTTTAAGTTCAAAATGTAAAGCGTTCATTTCAGATATTCTACTTTTCAGTATTAGAATTTCCATTTTTTTACATTTTCCATTTCTTTGCTGAGATTGTTTATTCAATAAGACTATCTTTTTCTTTAGCTCTTTGAATGTGTTTATAATAGTTTCTTTAAAGTCTTTATCTGTTAATTACACTATTTGATTCATTTCAACACCTGTTTCTATTGACTTTTTTTTTAAATCATGGGTTATTTTTTTCCTGTTTCTTTCAATATCTAGTATTTTAAATTGTATGGTGGACTTTGACACACCTTGGAGGCTCTGGTTTGTATAATCTTCCTTTTTTCTGTGAGTTTGACTTTTGTTCTACCAGGCTGTTAAATTCCTGGTTGATTATATGGAATTCATGAGGTTTTGTGCCTTATTAGGGCATGTATCTTTTATTGTTTTCCCCTTAATTGTAGAGTAAATTCCTTTATTCTGGGACATATCTTTACCTCAAGGTGTGGCTTTTGGAGGATTTCAGTGACAAGCCCACATGTTTACCAAGCCTTCGTAATTTGGTAGGACTTAAACTTTAAACTCTGTCTCCCCTGTGGTGGTCAGTGGCAGACATGACATGCATGTTCAACCCTCTCATTCATCATCTGTTAATTTCCACTGGGTTTTTTAGATTCTCCCTCATACATGTATTTCAGGCGGTTACTCAAAGCTCTAAGTGTTTCTTACATTTAGATGATTTGAGGGCTCTTCCCTGTGACTTCCTGTTTTCTAAGATTACCATCTTGATTTCCAGCTGTGCAAACCCTGAACTCCATCTTTTAACACTTCTTGTCAGTAATTCTAGGACTGTCTGCAAGGGTTTTAGTTACCCCACACACTGTAAATTGGGTGTGTGTTCAGGGAAAATATGAGTAAGCATAGATCTCATCCAAAATAATTTCCTCCTTTAAAGGGTTAAGTCCCTGCAGTTTCTGCCTGATTTTGGTCACTTCTCAGTGCCTTCAAATGGCTATTTTTCATATTTGTCCCAAATTATTTTCATTTTTCTTTCTTTCTTTCTTTCTTTCTTTCTTTCTTTCTTTCTTTCTTTCTTTCTTTCTTCTTTCTTTCTTTCTTTCTTTCTTTCTTTCTTTCTTTCTTTCTTCTTTCTTCTTTCTTTCTTTCTTTCTTTCTTTCTTTCTTTCTTTCTTTCTTTCTTTCTTTCTTTCTTTCTTTCTTTCTTTCTTCTTTCTTTCTTCTTTCTTTCCCCTTCCTTCCTTCCTTCCCTCCCTCCTTCCTTCCTTTCTTCCTTTCTTTCTTTCTTTTTGCCAAAACCAGATCCTAAGCTTATCATTTTTGAAGGAGCCTCCAAGCCTCTATGTCACTCACCGGGCAGTGTTTTTATATTCAGTTGGCTAGAATTGGACAACATGACCAACTCTAGCCCAAGAACTGAAAGGAGGATTAGAAAGTAGGGCTTGTGGATTGGGAAGGCGGGGGTGGGGTAGGGGGGAGGTCATATAGTGTCTGCAACATTACCATCTAAAACATTCTCTAGTTCAAACCTTTTACATCTTTAGACTCACCTTCTTTTCTGTCCCAGCAACACATGCTTCTATATCTCATCTAAATAAATAAGGTTTGACATAGTCATTTTTTTATTTTTTATTTTTTTAAATTTAATTTTATTTTTTCAGTGTTCCAAGATTCATTGTTCATGCACAACACCCAGTGCTCCATGCAATACGTGCCCTCCTCAATACCCACCACCAGGCTCACCCAACCCCCCACCTCTTCCCCTCCAAAACCCTCAGTTTGTTTCCCAGAGTCCACAGTCTCTCATGGTTCATCTCCCCCTCCAATTTCCCCCAATTCACCCTTTCTTGCCTTCTCCCAATGTCCTCCATGTTTTTCCTTATGCTCCACATTTCCATATGCTTCACACATATGAAACCATATGATAACTGACTCTCTCTGCTTAACTTATTTCACTCAACATAATCTCTTCCAGTCCTGTCCATGCTGAAACAAAAGTTGGGTATTTATCCTTTCTGATGGAGCCATAATATTCCATCGTATATATGGACCATATCTTCTTTATCCATTCGTCTGTTGAAGGACATCTTGGCTCTTTCCACAGTTTGGCAATTGTGGCCATTGCTGCTATGAACATTGGGGCACATATGGCCCTTCTTTGCACTACATCTGTATCTTTGGGGTAAATTCCCAGTAGTGAAATTGCAGGATCATAGGGTAGCTCTATTTTTAATTTCTTGAGGAATCTCCACACTGTTTTCCAAAGTGGCTGCACCAACTTGCATTCCCACCAACAGCAGAAGAGGGTTCCCCTTTCTCCAATCCTCTCCAACATTTGTTGTTTACTGTCTTGTTGATTTTGGCCATTCTGACTGGTGTAAGGTGATATCTCAGTGTGGTTTTGATTTGAATCTCCCTGATGGCTAATGATGAACATTTTTTTCATGTGTCTGTTAGCCATTTGTATGTCTTCTTTGGAAGTGTCTTTTCATGTCTTCTGCCCATCTTTTGATGTGATTATCTGTTTTTTGAGTGTTGAGTTTGAGGAGTTCTTTATAGATCTTAGATATCAGCCCTTTGTCTATAGTTGACATAGTAATTTTAAACTAAATCTGAAGATTAGCCCACGAGTTTTGGATGACCTTGATGTATAGATTCTAGAAGATGATCATATGTCCTCATAAGCTTGAAGTTTTTACAAAGACCTTTATATGAAGATCTCTTGCTATAGATCTTCATAGCGATTACCTGGCCAACAAGGTCTGGGCAGCAATGTCAATAGCATTATAATTGCTGACAAGAGCATAAATGGCAACATCCATTTTCTCTGTAACAAGTTCTAGACACTTCTTTCCACATGTCTTCCTAGTTCCACTGCCCATCCTTGGTGTCCATGGACCAGATCCAGGGATTCAGAACAACCCTGACTGTGTCATCCAGATTGTGTCATCTAACCCTAGGATGTGTATTTTATCCTCACTTTGAGAAGGAAGGGAAACTGAGACTCAGAGGTCACAGAGATCATGAAAACAGGGGAAGAGTAATAACAATTGCTTGGGCTCATCCTATGTGCCTAGCGTTGTGCTAAATGCCTTATTTCATTATGCACTAGACACTAAAAATTATGCTTGATTTACAGGTGGATAAATTAAAACTTAATGACATTTAAGCAATTTGTCCAATGTCACGAGCATCAGAAGATTTAAACTGAAGCCTGTCTGACTCCTCAGAACCCTCCTCTTATGAAAACCATGTCACTCCCTAAATGTTGATGAAAGAATAACACAAGGAGACATGGTTCTGGTTCTGTTTATTTTACTAGGTACAGTGTACATCGTATCATTCAAAGAGATGATCTTTCTTCACCCCAGATGGAAAAAAAAAAAAAAAGGAAAGCAGAGAAAGTTTGACCTTTTAAGAGTTTTATTTTACTATGCATAAAATCTGTTAAGAGCTAGTTTAGGACAGAGGAGTAGATCCAAAGCTGTGTGGAAAGGGGCTGGGGTAAGGGTGGATGGGTGCATGGTGTGTGTGTGTGTGTGTGTGTGTGTGTGTGTGTGTGTGTGCATGAGCATCTCTGGACATTGGCTGCAAAACAAGTCTTACAGATTGATATACACCAATCGTGGATTTTTAAATTCATGCCAGTTGCTAAGTGAAGTGGAATATTGTATCCAAGGGGGCTGTTGAGGGCTCAGTAAGCTAACTGGTCCCCCTCTGCCAATGTGACCATCGGTCTCTGGTTGAATGGGACTTCCCATGCTGCCTCTTCCTTCACATCCCATTCTTCAGTTTGGGCATTGCCAGTACCATCTTTCTCTGCCACTTGGATCTCCATAAGACTGTCCCAGTATCTGTTAGCATCCAAGGCCTCAGCAACCCTTCTTATCACTAGGAAGGCCCTAGGACTTAGACAGTTGGTAAGTGGATACCAAAGGATGGAAGGATAAGCAATTTATAAACACTGTACAATGTAGCTGAGAAAACTATTGAACATCTTCTCCTAGACATGTTCTGGGACACATCCCTAGAGGTGATTTTCATCCTCACAGCAGAGAGGAGGAATCTATGGCACAGAGAGGGCCAAGAGTCAGCGCTAGGATGGGGCTGAGGAGGGTCTGCCCAAGACCTTGCTGAGGCCCAGGCCTGGCTCTGTCCCTGTACCTGCTCACAATGAAGACACCAGGAAACTTACCTTCAGAGTTTGCCTGTTCGATGTGCTCATCTGCCTGCAATGAAATGAAGGACTGCTGGGGGAGGGCAATGAGAGGACCCAGGAATATTCTAAGAATTCGATAAAGCAGAAGTCCTCAGAGCTCTAGATTCAGTACCTTTTAAAACACTTCTTGTATGTTTGTGGCTCCTGGAGGAACTCTATTCTGAATTCTACTAAGACCATCGAGTATTTAATTTCTGAAAAATCAGAGAAGAGTTTGCAGTGGTATGAGGCATTGACTATTAAAAACAGCCCCAAGCTAAAGCTTGTTGGTGGAAACGCGAACTGGTGCAGCCACTGTGGGAAACAGTATGGAGGGTCTTCTAAAAATTAAAAATAGAATTACCATATGATCCAATAATTCCACTACTTGGTATTTACCCAAAGAGAATGAAAGCACTAATTCAAAAAGATATATGTACCCTTCTGTTTATTGCAGCATTATTTATAACAGTCAAGATACAGAAACAACTCGAGTCCACTGACAGATGACTAGATTAAGAAGATGTGATATATACATACAATGGAATTTTATTCAGCCATAAAAAACAATGAGATCTTGTCATTTCTAAATCATGGACAGACCTAGAGGGTATATTATGCTAAATGAAATAAGTCAGACAGAGAAAGACAAATGCCATATGATTTCACTTATATGGGAAATCTAAAAAACAAAACAAAGAAGTAAATAAACAAAAAGCAGAAACAGACTTATAAGTACAGAGAGCTATGTGATGACTGCCAGAGGGAAGGGGCTTGGGGGGATGGGCAAAATGGCTGAAGGCGAGAGGGAGATACAAGCTTCCAGAAATGGACTGAATAAGTCATGGGGATGAAAGTACAGCATAGGGAATATAGTCAAGGGTTTTGTAATAATGTATATTGACAGATGGTAGCTACATTGGTGGTAAACATAGCAAACATATAGAATTGTCAAGTCATTATGTTATACACCTAAAACTAATGTAATATTGTGTGCCAGCTACACTTCAATAACAAAAGAAAAAGAAAAACAAAAACGAATCTTCTCCTCAACAGAAAATAATCACTCTCATAGATGTTTATAATTTCCTCCTGGGCATAAAATACTGTAATAGGGATATAAAACTTGGCTGTAGCCTTCAGAGAGCTTATAAATCCTTTGAGAAGCAGATATGCCAAGAAGAACAACAAAAATAATAGAACTATTAGAACTATTTATTTATTTTTACTTTATTTATTTTTAAAGATTTTATTTATTTATTTGACAGAGAGAGATCACAAGTAGGCAGAGAGACAGGCAGAGAGAGAGGGGGAAGCAGGCTCCCCGCTGAGCAGAGAGAGCCCGATGCGGGGTTCGATTCCAGGACCCTGAGATCATGACCTGGGCCGAAGGCAGAGGCTTTAACCCACTGAGCCACCCAGGTGCCCTAAACTATTATTATTATTTTTAATGTTGGAACTTGAGCAAGGCTTTTAAGCTCAAGTATTTGAATAGGTAAGAGCCAAGACAGGCTGAGAACAGAAGTCATTATTCATTTAGACATATTTATCCTGAGCCTAAAATGTGCTGGTCATTGTGCCCTACATCTAAGCATAAGTAAATGGCAGGGACATGTTGCCCACTCTATGGAGCAGATAGAGGGAAGAGAAGTAAACAAAATAAATATGTGATTACCACCTATGTGTGTGTGTATGCACATATGTGCATACATGTGTATGCATAGATGCATATTTATATGTTTACCAACATTAAGTGAGGAATAAAATAAATACATGTGATGGATGAGATGAAGGGAAGGGACGGGGTGGGAGAAATGAAGAAGGGGAAGTGGTGGGTGATGTGGGCACAGTGCTGAGAAGGGGTAAGAAAGACACAGACATGCAAAGTGTGAGATGGAAGAGAGTTGCAATGAAGAGCAGCTGGCAGAGCCGCCCAGGGCGGGAAGGCCTGGGATGCAGAAGGTGCAAGGGGAAAGTTTCTGGGCAGCATTCAGGAATGCTAAAGAAAGGGAGCACACAGTTTAGCTGGAAGGAGGGCTCATGAAGAAGAAGAGAGAAACAGCCTTGGAAGAGCACATGGGAGCCCATTAGAAGGACCCTCAGAGCTAGTGCAACTTCTCAGAATGATGGTGTTGGGTGTCAGCCTGCTGGGTGGTGGACCTTGACCCTTGCAAGGCTCTTCCCTTGGCTGTCCTTTAACAATTCCCTGACTTGGACAAGGATGCAGTCACAGAAAACCCACTGGGGTTGCTATTGCAGGTGTCATGTGAATGGACATCCACCCAGTAGTACCTAAAGCAGATGTTGAATGCAGATCAAATCGGCATCCATTTTCAAAGGAGCAAAGTGAGTTTCCCTCAAGTCAGCGCAAAATGTTCACCCACTCAGATTCCATCACTAATATTGCACCCTAACTGTTTTATCACATGCCTACCCATCTATCCACCCATCGATACATCTTATATTGGGTACATTTCAAAGTAAGTTGCAGACATCAATATACTTCCTCCTAAACATGTCGGCACATGCCATTAACTAGAGTCCAATAATTGTTTATGGTTGTGTTTTTCTTTTGGGGTAAAATTAACATATAATTAAATATATAAATTTTAGGTGTACCATTCCATGAGTTTTGACAGACACAGACACCTTTGTAACTTATCAAAGTAAGGAACATGACCATCACCCCAGAAAATTTCCTTACCTCCCTTCTCAGTCAATTATGACCACTCCCCCAACGCCAGGCTCTCACTAGAGGCAACTGCTACTCTGATTCTCCCCCTCCCATGGATTAGCTTTAAAAAACTTTATGAAAATGGAATCAGAACATACTCTTTTATGTAAATCTGTTTTCATTCAGTGCAATTCTTCTGAAATTCATCCCTGCTATTATGTGTTTACTCCTAATTGCTGAATAGAATTCCATCGAATGGGCATACCACAATTCATGTATCTGTTTAACTGATGAGCATTTGTGCTATTTCTGGTTTGAAGTTGCATTTCACAAGACTGTCTCAAAGAGCCTTGGCATATCTCAGAGGCAAACCCACTCTGTGCATAAGGCTATACTGCACCTCCTTTTAAAGGAATATACAATGCAAGTGGCAAAATATAGAAAACACATTTTCTTATAACATAGTTGATGGTGACATTTTTATTACAAGGCACCCTGCTGGGTGACATTTCTGTTAGCAGAAATTTTCTTTCTACTCATTAGATTGCTAAAGCAAATAAAATTGCTCCATAAATGAAGGACTGTTATTCTCTGCAGTGTTTTCCTGCTTCTGATCACTTCTTTTTGCCATAAACATTGCTTAAGTTCAACAGCACTGTTCTGTGCCCACTCTGAAAGTGAACGAGAAACTGACTTGGCCTTTTACGTTTTCTGTTTCAGGTTTTTATGGGGTGTAAGATGTGTGCCTTTTTGGGAGATGATGTTTCCATCTTTCAACCATTTGGCTAGGGAAGGTGACTGTTTTACAAGTAAAATTAATTGCTGGGTGAGGGGAATTGAAAGTGAGCAATAAAGAATGTCCTGGTCACTGTGGGAGCCACAGACAATTGTGCGGGGTGAGACCACACACAATGATGTGTTTGAGAGAGTAGTCATCTAAGCTTTCTTGAACCAGCTCTGGCTTCTGAAGGAGGCACAGGACAACCCAAATCTGGGAAGGGAACAACTCACATAACATGTGAGTTGTTCTCCTTTTTATTTCCATTTGTCTTTTCCTACTTTACATTCTCCTGCTCGTCATTAAATTAAGAAAGAGAGGACTATGTGGTATTATAAGCAAACTGAGCCTTTTAAACTCAGGTTTGGGGGCCCTGACAAAGGCTCAAGGGACACAGGGTTGGAGTTCTTATAGATCTTGCTACTAAATCCAGGCAAGTCTGATTCAGATGACAGAGCAAAGATGTGTGAGTGTGGATTCCAACACTTTGAGGTGGTGAGTGAGGTACCACAATTACAAAGAAATCCTCTTTGAGGGTTTATGACATTGACATTGTCCATGTCATTCATCCACCCCAGGAATCAGCAGATGGTCTTGCAGTTTTAAGTGTGAAAGTTAAGAAATTGAATGAAATTCAAAAATTGAATTTTTTTAAATGTTATTTTTAAGAGGAAACAGAAGTTAGGTCAGAAAGAGATGGATGGTGCTTTTCACTCATATCACTTACAAGCCCCTGAAGGTTTCATAAAACACAGTCCAAATACTATATTTGCCATATTTGACTTGTGTCCTAGATCAGAAATGTTAGGGTAATGGTGTCATTTGGGCAAAATGATTTTTTGCCTTGGTTTTATTATCAACCCTTTATTATCTTTAGATCTATAGCCCCAGTCTGGTGGGCCCAATGCAATCACAAGTCTCTTAAAAAATAGAAGAGGAAGACAGAAGAGTCAGAGAAAGAGCTACGACAACCAAAGCAGAGGTCAGAGTGAGATTGGCAGATGCTCTTCTCTTGGCTTTGAAGATGGAGTGGACCGTGGGACAGGAAATGTAGGCAACCTCCAAAGCCTGGAAAGTTCTCCCCTAGATTCTCCAGAAGGAATACAATACTACTAACATCTTGACTTTGAACTTCTCACCTTTAGAACCATTAACATAATAAATATGTGTTGTTTTAAACCACTAATCTGTGGTAGTTGACTAGAGCAGGAATAGGAAACTAATATACTCTCTCTCATAGTAAGTTACGCATTACAAATTATAGATATTTCCAAGTTTTTTTTTAATGTAGCTTTGTTCTAGAATGTAGTAGTGACAGAGTGTTCACTGAAGAGTGATTAATAAAAGTGTATGAAATGTAGTGTTTGAATTAGTACATGTCTGTAGGACAGTGACCTTGGTTCCTATTTGTCAACCTTATATGAAGTAATTCATGGTACCAAAGAACCTGTGCAGCAGACTACACTGAGCTAGTTAAGTAATCAAATGTGAAAAGGGCTTGTTTCTGCCTTGGATGAGGGGAGTTCAAAATACAGAAGGGTGGAAAGCATAGGCTCACAACTTACTGGAAACAATCTGAGGGAGGATTCCAAGTGCCCAATGGGGATCAATCTCAGCAAAGCCAATTCAATATTTGTGGTTCTATCTGGGAGCCAAGGGGAAGCTTTGTGGCCTTGAACTTGGAGAATGGAGCAGTGTTTCTCTCTGCAGTTCAAAGCCTCTGGTCATTTTAATTTGTCCTTCCCTTCTCCAACTTCTTAAACACTCCTGCTTCTCCTTTCTCCCTCTTCCTTCATACACAGCAGCCTCTCTTTCACCCACCAGGGTTGTACAACAGTGATAAATACAACTATAATGGGGTAAAAATTAGAGCTAGGGCCCCATCCCCACCATTGCCCCTTATTAAAGTGCTGCTTTAGTGTTGAGTTTTACCTTTTTGTCTGCGTATCTTCCTTGAATTAGGGAAAACTCTTATGAACAAGGTCTGCATCATCTGGGATTTTTTTTCTTTTTTAATGTTTAAGGCAGGGATCAGCAAACTATGACCTGCAAGACCCAATCTGGCCCTCTGCCTATTTTTTAAGGACCATGAGCTAAAAATGGTTTTTACATGTTTTTGTAGTTAGGAAAAAATCAAAAGAAGAAAAATATTTCATGACATAAGAACATTGTAAAAAAAATTCAAAGTCCACAAATAAAGTTTTATTGGGACACAGCACTTTTATTCACCCTACAATTGCAGAGACCAAATGGCCTGCAAAACCTAAAATATTGACTCTCTGCCCCCTTTGTTGGCTTAAGGGCTTGCCCCCTCTGGCTTAAGGGATATGATCTAATGAATATATAGAAGGTACTATTAAATGATGACATTTGACTAAAAATAGGGGTCAGGCCTTGAAGTTTACAGAAATGAGATCAGATAAATGACAGTCCAGGAAGCTATACTTGAACTTATTCAGATCTGTACCAGCTAAGCCTGTGACTGGTTGCATGTAACAGAAATCCAATTATAGTGGTAGAACCAGAAGAGGACTAAATTTTATCTTCCCAACAAGAAGTCCAAAGGTTGATAGTCCATGAACAAGACTACGCATTCTTAATGCTTTTAGCATCTTGGATGCCTTCAGTCTTTCTGCTTTTATCCCAATGCATGACTGTCAGCCCATAACCATGATACCTGCAGTACCTTCTGTCTCTCTGGCAAAATTCTACAAATTCCAACTTGGTTGGCTTAAAAGCATAACCCTACTACTTCATTAGAATAAGACTTGGGATAAATGTGCCCCTGGAGCCAAGAACTGGGTTTGAAGTTTCCATGGATGTGTTGGAAGAGACAGGACCCAGAGTAGAAAGCCCAGGAAAGGAGATGGGGGCAGTGAGGATAAGATCAAAGCATTGGAAGCCACTTCATTCATGTCTCACATGCCACGAGCCAGTGGTTCTCATGCATGTGCATCACAATCCCCAGGAATCCATAGTCAAATCCAGATGCCTTAACTCCTGGAGTTTCTGTTTTACGGAGGCCTGGGCTGCACCCAGAATCTGCTTTTCTGACAGGTCACTAGGTGATGAGTGGTGTTTACAGAGCGAAGACATAACTGATGCTGATGGTCTTGGGAGTGCCTTTCCACAAATCTAGGGAGGATCACTGACACCCTAATAGAGGACAGGGAAGGAGCCTCTCATCTCAACGAGGCCATTCATTTGCCCTGCTGGCTCCTCCTGGGGCACAACCATGCTGGGGGACTTTGTGTGTAGCAAAACTCCAGGACCTTGTCAAAGGATGATTCTGATTCAGAAGGCATGGGATGGAGTCAGCGATGCTGTATTCTAACAAACTGGTAGGTGAGAATGCTGATCTGGGGATGACACATGGAGGGACAAGACTGCAGTCACCTTGGTTGGCAGATTCCTTCCTCTTCCTCAGCCTGCACCACAGCAAGGTCACCCTGTTTCCAACCCAAGCTGCCTCCCACTCTGCTAGAGGCAGCAGTGCCCAAATATTCTGGGGTAGGGTGTCCATATCTTTGTCAATTCTCCTGAGCCTGGGGGACTAGCTTATTTGAGTTATGTTCTCAACTGCTTGGAAAGCTGCTGGGCCAGAAATGGAAATGGCAGCAAACCCTTTCTGAGAATTAGGAAGCCAGATAATTTTTTTCCAATCATTTCCCCCAGATTCAGAGATTGCTTAATTCTCAACAAAATAACTTTAAGATTGCAAGATAAAATATGAAAATGGTGGCCAAGCTCAAGACCACAGGAAAAGAGCAGAAAATGCATACACTGTGAGAAAATAGAGTTACAGAGTGTCTCTGTGGCATATTTCAAGTTCTGAAAGTACTTTATTTTTCAGCTGTGTGCATTTATCTGCTTGCCATAGAACCAGCTGGAGTTTTAAATTTCCACCATGAATAATGCTGCCAGAATTCTCCCTTACGTCTGTTGGCTCCAAGGTTCTTTAGTGACCAGCTGGTCACCAGAAGTGAACATAAAAGTACAACCAGTTCCAAGGAAAAACATTTTTTCTCTATTGCATGTGGAGTGAGACAAGTAGGCATCCCATGATTCCCCTTTCTGGAGAACACTTTAAGGGACTCTGGAAAGACAGATCTTGCCAAATGTCCTAAAAGTCCCCTCCAAAGCAGAAGAGATCCCAAAGACAAGTCTTTGCCAGTGCTTCTCTGGAATCTGACTTCAGAATGATTCTCAGTCCAGTAAATATTCCCAATGATTTGGGTGTAGACTGAGTGCTTCCCTATCTCTCCGTGGGTGGGCTGGCTCTCAATGCAGGTAAGTGGGATCTGAAGTTCCCTCAGTGGGGAGCCACTCCAATTCCTCTCCCCTAAAAGCTTGATGAAGCCTCAAGCACCCACAGGCCTGTGGGTAGAAGTGGAATTTCTGAATGACAGTCTCAAATGTTGGCCACCCTGATCCCAGAGTAAAGCTCCCTCCTTACAGCTGCTCCCTGTGACTCCTTCACTCCCCAGAGGTCCTGCCTTCTCAGGTTCAAGATGTTTCCAGTCAAATCACCCAAAGTTCTCAAACCATCCTGCAAGACTGCAGCCACCAAAGATCTGCAGCAGCTAGTCTGCAACCAGATGTGGATGGAAACAAGCCATCTGCCTGCACCAGCATCTGTGAGTTACTGAAAGAACTCAGGTCTATCTTACTCAATAACAACCTGACTAGATAATGGGGGAGGGGTGGTTCAAATATTGATTATTTGCATCACTAAATTTGGGGAAGATTTGTTACACAGCAGTAGATAGCTGATTGTGTTGGACACCCTTATGCTCACTCATGCTACAACAATAGCAGTGAGTAGTTACAACGGAGATCAAAGGTCCAGCAAAGTCTGAAGCATTTACTACCTGGCCTTTTACAAAGAAAGTTTGCTCTCCTCCTGGATCCACAGGATTCTTCCCATACCTGGTCTTAACTGTTGTTCCGATTGTCTCCCCTTCCACAACTCAAACCAAGAAGCCACAAGATGTCCCAACTAAATAGTAACTTGGTAATTAGATTGCCGTTGAGTTGGGACAGGGCTCTACTACATGGTCTGATTGAATCCCTATGATAAAAATCTGTTCACTTGTGAAGTGCGTGTTTGGGGAATTGTGTGCATGAGCTCTGGGATGCAGAAATTCAAGTTTTTCCTAAATCTACAAGGGCGGCTCTCCCATGTTGCTGACCTTCAAAGACACCCACATTAAATGCTTCAAAAGCAGTGAGCTAAGAGTGACTCAAAATACATTCTATTTTGCATGAAACTTCAAAAAATAGGTGGTATATTTTTAACCAAATTACTTTCAGAGGCACTAGCTTTCAGTTGCCAAAAAATAATTTTACCTTCTTTATAAAGAATTGGAACCCATTAGTTATGAAATACATGTTTGCTGTCGAAAATGTAGAGGAAAGTGAAGATCATCTGTTATGCTTCAACACCGATCATTTTATTAATATAGATATATAAGCTACATATTACATGATATGTAAGTGGGTTTTTTTCTAAATCAGATAGATCACCTATTTCCACAGCTTTCCATCCAATGGATGTATCAGTTATAATTCGTTAACTATCCTTCACACGCTAACGAAATATTCAGGTATCTAATTCTCAAAAAAGATTATATGCAGTTAGTTTTACGACAGATAAGTGTTTTTGTTGCTGGATTTCTTACATCTGATACATTTAAAGTATATATTAAAATACAATTTTGTTACATAACATTAACAAAACTATAAGTCCTCTTTTCTGATTTTCGTAGCTAAGTAAGGTATGTTCTCTACACATGCTTCACTTTTAAGTCTCTCATCCTGCATGCAGTTGAGCCAAGAACATATCCCACAGGAAATGTCTGCCAGACGTCAAAGCATAGTTGACGTTTTTCAAATAACGTTTTTGGATTTCTTGGCTCTCGTTGAGGGGTGTCTTCAAGGACAGAGCATTCCTTTCAAATATGTATTGTGTTTTCAATAAAAACAAAATATGCTATGAATAAATATTACATAAAAAAATAAAGGGAGAGTCTAAAATAGCATAAATGCACCTTGACAAAACATAGTTCTAGAAGCTTCTATCTGACTAACGAGATAGTTCTGTATTCTTTTGACTCAGTAGTTCGTAATTCAGGGGTTCCATGAACTTATTGGAAAAAAAAATTACACCCTTGTTTTCACTAATCTCTACCTGGAACTTAGCATATCCCAGCATTATTGAAAAAGAAATATCAGGACTAAAATCACAGATAGTTCTCACCACACTGTAGTTATTACAGATCTCTCAACAGCTTGTCTGCCTCGGTCACCACTTTATGGTATTTAGGTGATGCACCACCAAGTGTTGTGATTTTAAATACCCATAAAGAGGCATTTATATTTGATATGACATATTTGCTTCTTTTTGATATTCTTTAACTGTATTTCAATATGATTGGTGCCCTTTGTAACTCTGTGTATTCTATCATGTGCGTTTATTTAAAATGTTATCCTGAGAAGGGGTCCACAGGCTTCTCTGCTCAACTGCAGGACGGTCCATGGCACAAATGTCCGCTTGCCTCTTACTCACTGTCTCTGGCTTGAGCGGAGATCACCACAGACAGCCAGACCAAGGTTGCCGAAGGGGATACTGCCCAGCAGGCTAGGCCTCTGGCGTGTCTTGCTATTTTCCTCTGTGTTCCTCTCTTCTCAGAAAATACTTCTTGAGAGGAGGGGGCACTTGAATGAGAAGACCGATGTGATGGCCCATGGATCCGCTGGACACAAAATCCTCTCTAGTCCCAATGTAGGCCACACTGGACAACCAACTCGAAGCAGGTCACCAGTCGTCCGTGAGCTGCCCTTGGCTTACGGGAAGATGCGTCAAGATGACAGGCGTACAGCTCTGGTTAAAGGTCTAGGCAGTTATTGGTACCATTTGTCACCTCAAATGATAAAACCTTTGGTGGTGGGAACAGGCTCAGAGGTGCATTTGGTGACTCCCATGCTTGATGAATTGGGGGGACATTTTCTCATTTTCTTAGTACCTTGACTGAGGGTATAATCCGCAGGACACACAATTCACTTATTTAAACTGAACAAAGGCTTTTAGTGTATTTATAGAGTTGTGCAACCATCAGTGAATCAATTTTAAAACACTTTCATCACCCCAAAAGAAACCCATACCCATTAGCATACCCCAATTCCCCACCCACTCCCAATCTCTAGGCAACCAGCAATCTACTTTTGGTCTCTTTAGATTCGTCTATTCTGCACATTTCCTGGAAATGGAATCACACAGTATGTGGCCTTCCGTGACTAGCTCTTTCATTTAGCATAATGTTTTCAAGATTCACCCATGTGGTGGCACGAATCAATATATCATGTCCTTTTATTGCTGAATAACATTCCATGGTATGGATATATCCATTCACCAGCTGATGGACATCGGGGTTCCTTCTACTGTTTAGCTATTATGAATAATGCTCTTATGAACATTTGTGTACAGGTTTTTGTGTGGACACGTTCTAATTTTTCCTGGGTATATACCTAGGAGTAGAATTACTGGATCGTATGGTAACTGTATGTTTAACATCTTGTGGAAATGCCAAGCTGCTTTCCAAAGAGGCTGCACCACCATATAGCTCCACCAGCAGTGTAGAAGAGTCCCATTTGTTCCACATCCTCGTCAACACTGATTATATCCTGTCTTTCTGATTCTAGCTGCTCTAGTGGCAGTGAAATATCATCTCACTGTGGTTCTGATTTGTAATTCCCTGATGCCCAATAGCATTGAGCATGTTTTCATGTGCTTATTGGCCACTAATATTTATTCAGATCCCTTGCTTATATTTTAATATAGTTTTTTTATTATTGACTTGTATTCTTTATATATTCTAGAGATGAGTCTTTTATCATATAAGTAATTTTGTCAATTTTTTCCCATTCTCCCACTCTATGTGTGTTTTTTCGCTTTGAAGCACAAACATTTTTAATGTTGATAATATACAATTTCTATGTTTTCTTTTGTTGCTTGTGCCTTTGGCCTTATAGCTAAGAAATTACTGACTAATCTAAGGCCATGAAAATTTACACCCATGTTTTCTATTAAGACTTTTCTAATTTTAGCTCTTACATATAGATCTTTTATCGACTTTGAGTTAATTTTTGATAGAAAGTGAAGTAGGAGTCTGACCCTATCTCATGTGGATATCCAGTTATCCCATCACCATTTGTTGAAGAGAATAGTCTTTCCCCCACTTAATTGCATTGGCACTCTGTCGAAATTAACTGATCATAAATGTGAAGGTTCTTTTGGGACTCTCCATTTTATGTTTGTCCATTTGCCAATACCATACTCTTCTGATTACTGTAGCTTTGTAGTAAATTTTGAAATCAGGAAGTGTGAGTCTTCCTGTTTTGTTTCTCTTTTCCAAGACTGTTTTAGTTATTTAGAATCCCTTGAATTTCCATGTGAATTTTTTTTATTTATTTTTTATTTTTTAATTAAAGCATACTGTATTATTTGCCCCAGGGTACATGTCTGTGGATCCTCAGGTTTACACATTTCACAGCACTTACCATAGCACATACCCTCCTCAATGTCCATAACCCAACCACCCTATCCCTATCCGCCCC
>CM052885.1:80272274-80296235 GCA_028534135.1 Potos flavus
TTGAAGGTATTTTGATGGGGATTGCATTAAATGTGTAGATTGCTTTAGGTAGCATAGACATTTTCACAATATTTGTTCTTCCAATCCATGAGCATGGAACGTTTTTCCATTTCTTTGTGTCTTCCTCAATTTCTTCCATGTGAATTTTAACATCAGCATGAAAATCTCTGCAAAGAAATTTTCAGGGGTTTTGATAGGATTGCACTGAATTGTGATCAGTTTGGGGAGCATTGATTGATGCCTGTCTTAACCATGTTAAGTCTTCTGATCCATAAATATAGGATGGCTTTTTCATTTATTTAGGTCTTAATATTTTTTTTCAACATTGCTTTGTAGTTTCCAGAGTACAGTTGACCCTTGAAACAATACAGGTTTGAACTACACAGGTCCACCTATATGAGGAGTGTGTGTGTGTGTGTGTGTGTGTGTGTGTGTGAGATAAATACAGCACAGGACTGTAAATGTATCTTCCTTATGATTTGCTTAATAACTTTTTTCTCCAGCTTTATTGTAAGAATACAGTATACAAGTAACATATAAAATACGTGTTAATGACTATGTTATTGTTAAGGCTTATAGGTGACAATAAGCTATTAGCAGTTAAGGTTTTGGGCATTTAAAAACTGTATGCAAAGTTTTCGACTGCCCATGTCAGAGGGTTGCACCCCAACCATTTCATTGTCCAAGGATCAATTGTATACATTTTGCACTACTTTTGTTAAATTTACTCTTAAGTGTTTTATTCTTTTTGATACTGTTGTAAATAGAATTGCTTTCTTGACTTCATTTTAAGTTTGTGCATTGTTACCATTTGGGATTATAGTTGATTTTTGTATATTGATGTTGTATCCTGCAACTGCTAATCTCATTTATTAGTTCTTATAGATTTTAAATGTTTTCCATGCGCAGACATGATAATGTCATTAATGAATAGAGATAATTTTATGCCTTTTTTTTTTTTTTTCTAATCTGGATGTCTTTCATTTCATTTCCATGCTTAATCGTTCTGGCAAGAATCTCCAGAACACTTGAGTAGCAGTGGCAAGAGGAGATATCTTTGTCTGACTTCTGATCTTAGGAGGAAGGTTTTCAGTCTTTCACCAGTAAGTATATCAGCTGTGGGTTTTTTGTAGATGCAACATATTTCCTTTTACAAAACAATGAACCAATAAAGGATTGTCAATTTTTACCTTGCTTCTGGAAGAAAGGTTAAATTTCTGGGTGAGAGCCAAAATTTAGTTTTGCTCTGCCCCACTGACATACGGCTGTTTGTTGAATAACATTTGCTTATCAGGCATTTATTTTCCATCTTAAATTCATATATTGCTGCATGGCCACAGACTTAATTTTTATATCTGCATTTTAGTATTGTTATGGCTTATAAATATGTTTTTACTTTAATACCTTCTTTCTTAATATCTCAATGATTGTAATTAAAATCAAGGTTAAAAATAATACTGATGTATGTATTAATCGAGTACTAATAATGGTCATATAATTTTTTAAAGATTTTATTTATTTTATTTGACAGAGAGAGAGATCACAAGTAGGCAGAAAGGCAGGCAGAGAGATAGGGGGAAGCGGGGTCCCCACTGAGCAGAGAGCCCGATGTGGGGCTCAATCCCAGGACCCTGAAATCATGACCTGAGCCAAAGGCAGAGGTTTTAACCCACTGAGCCACCCAGGCACTCCAATGGTCATATAATTTTAACACTCCTTTTAATGTTTCCCTTATCGATTCTGACTGTGGTTTTGAAAACCATTACCTTGAAAATAATTGTGAAACAATATCTTTTGAATCTAAGAAGGGGACACTCATGTGCTCCCGCCAATGGCTTCCTTGAGGTAACATTATCTGACTATCTGTGTAGACTAGCACCATCTAATAGAAATTTTGCTAATGATCAAATGTTTTCTTCATACTGTCCAAACTGGTAGACATTAGTCTATTGTGTACTTGACACGTGACTAATGAGACTGAGGAAATTAATTTTTAACTTTAATTTTAATGGGTTTAAGTTTATTAATCACAGGAGATTAGTGCCTGTCATATTGGACAGCGTATACAGCTTTCATGTGCCTCATTCCCATGTGCTTTCAAAAGCAGTTTCCATCCAAGGGGCCTGGAACTTTCTTCACCAACACGAATTAGTAGTCAATCGTTTTTCTCCGCGGTCTCCATGTCCTAGCACCTGGAATTGTGCATTCTGATAGATGGCTTTTTAGCAAGTGCTCATGTTGGAACTAGAAAGTTCTTTTTAAGTCTTTTAAGAAAAAAGCTGCCTCCCACACTTGAAAAAGATTTTTGACGAAGGTATGTCTGGGGCAGCACATTTCCCTGGGGCGCCCTTCTGCATCTGGACTCCTCTTCATTTCTGTGTTCACAACATTCACCAGTAGTAACAACTGTATTTGTTGATTAGCTGCTGTGTTACAAGAAAGGTTAATAGTCCCTGTGTGTAAATTTTCTAATTTCCACAACAACCCTATAAATTAGATATCATATCTCCAATTTGGGGGGAGAAAACCAGAGATTTAAGTAACAGCCAAACTCTAGCAACTGGTAAATGGCAAAACCAGGGCTCTGATGTATTGCACATTCTAATTGTCTCATTCTAAAGTGAGCCGGAGAATCTTAGTTTCACATCTGACTAGCTGTGTGGCCTTGGGAAGTCACTTATTCTCCCTGACCTTCAGTTTCCACATCTGGAAAAAGAGGAATTAACAGTGGATGCCTACAGGGCAGACAGGGAGTTAGCCTGAGGCTTTATGAGAGCCCTCCAGGTGCACAGGGGCTCAGGGCTTGCTTCCTGGGCTATCTTCAATTCCTTCCCTATCCCTCCTGGCCCGTGAACTTATTTTTGTCCTTGATTTTTTTTTTTCACAATTGCTTATTGTTGTTATTGGTAAAAACGCTCAGCTGAACTGAATTTCACCCAACAGACATTTAGTGAGTCTCTGCTATGGTCAGGAACCATGCTGGGTGTTGAACACAACCAGTGGCTTAATTCAAATTCTAGAAAGTAGAGTATATCCTTTCCTAGCTAAAATTTGTTGAGAGTTTACCATGGTTCAGCCAATTCTAAATGCTTTACACACATAACCCATGCAATCCTCATGATAACACTTTGTAACAGTGACTATTAGGATTCCTCATCACACAGTTAAGGAAACTGAGGCACAGAGAAGCTGAGCTATTTGCCAAATGTGACACAACTTATAAACAATGGAGATGGGGGCTCAAATCTAGCCAAGCTGGCTGCAAAGCCCCCACTCCTAACCCCAAGGCTCTGAGGTCCCCCATCCTTGTGTTTGCAGGTTACCATGAGAAAGTCTTTCTGGGGCCAGGGCAGGAAGGAACACCTCCAAGAGGTGCTCAAACAACTCCTGAGCACTGCCTGCAAACAAAACATGCTGTAGGCTGGATGGGGAATACAAAGATGTCTAAGAGTTATGCTCCATCCCCAGGAAACAAGATTCTAAGTCTAGGAAAGAGCATGATTAAAAAGTACACGATGACTTATAAAGCAAACACGGTGTGGTAAGTGCTAAACTGCTGATAGAAAGTCCTATGAACTTCACACAGAGATCAGTTCTGGTTTGGTTACTCAGAAACACTTGTGATGGGGCAGCGTGTCACATGTGCCTTAAAGGAAGGGTCAGACTTCAGCAGATGGAGAAGAGGCAAAGACGAGAACTTTGCTGGTAGACAAAACGACAGGAGCCATGGGATGGAGTAAGACACAGTGAGACATTTCTCTGACAGTCAGCAGGGCTCCTCTTGCTGGGACCTTCAGCATCTACAAGAACAAGTGAATTTGATGTAAGGTGGGTTGTAAAGAGGTGAAGGCCATGGGCAGAACTGTAAGGACTGGCCACCATCATGGGGCAAGAAGGGCAGAGGGGCCACCCCTCTGGCAGGTAGAGGAGAAGAGGAGCAGTAAGGTAGGTGTCTCAGAAGTTGTGGGACGAAGAGACCTGAAACAGTCAGAGATCAACAGTGCAAACAACATAGACATCGAGAAAAATAGAGACCAAATATAAGTTTTTGGCTTCAGTATTTAGGAAACAATGGGTGTTCTTCAAGGGAGCTCTTTCAATGAAACAGCTAAATGGGCCTGGGCTGGTGAGCCCTCAGTGAAGGCGGCAGGGCCAGGGGCCAGCCATAGAGAGGGAACTGCTAGTGTCATCCCCATGGAGACAGAAGAGGTAGTGGCCAATCTCCCCAAACAGGAGGTCCAGAGAGGAAGGGAGGTAGTTTAAAACATGCAAAAAGAACTTAAAGTAAAGGCTCAAGGAGACCCAGATAGGATGCCCTGCTAAAGATAGCCATGGTGAATCATCTAGAACCCATCCAAGAAGTGAACCAGCCTGGTGTGTGGCAAGACTTGATTCTTGAATATCCCTCAACTCCTTCAAGGGCTGGCAGGCTCAAAAATTTTAGTAAAGTTTGAGCAAATGATGTAACAGATCCTGTCCCCTCTTGCCTCACACATACAGGCAATTGCTCTCATTCTGAGATCTTTCAGGGGCCATCTATCGGTTGGGAAAAGCCAAAGGGGTCCACCAGGATGTGACGGCCCCACCCCCAGGGCCGGCTGCTCCTGAGGCCGCTGAGCCTGCTCCAGCTCCAGCCTCCTTGGGTAGGCTGTGCATGCGAGTCAAGACCCAGGCTCAGCACAGGCAGCCACTGGGACATCAGACCAGCATCTGCCTGCTCCCACCAGCAGACCACCTGGCTCTCCAAATCTGCTGGTCTTTTCTTCTCTCACTGGAGGTGCAGAGGCACCCATTCCACGGTTCTTCAGACCTTAGTCTCCATGCTGTGCTCCCCCACCTAGCTTTCAGGAGGCACTGCTTGTCCTTGTCCGAACTCTCGTGCTCCACCCTAGGATAGGACATTGGGAAAGGACCACTGTACCTCCTCCGTTTCACTCTCAGAGTGCCCACACCCCACCCCTTCGTCACTATTGGTCAGTAAAATTCGGGGGATGGGTGAGTGAGCAGGTGCTTGTCTTTCACTTGTGAAGACGCCACACTGCCCTGCTCTCTTACAAGATCTGGGCTCTGCTGGACCAAAGAGGCAAGACACCCAGCTAAAGGGTGGAATTCTGGTGGGGTTTCCTTGGAACGAAATTTCTTGTCCCAGGGCGAGGGCCCTGCATTCCTCACACCCATTACATTCTTCTTTTCTTTTTTTTTTTTTTTAATCTTCTTTCCCCAAATACTTTTATTTTATTTTTTCGGTGTTCTAAGATTCATTGTTCGTTCATGTACCACACCCAGTGCTCCATGCAATACATGCCCTCCTCAATACCCACCACGAGGCTCACCCAACCCCCCACCCTTTCCCCTCCAAAACCTTCAGTTTGTTGCTCAGAGTCCACAGTCTCTCATGGTTCATCTCCCCCTCCATTACACTTTTCAGCCCAAGTTTAGAGATCTCCCAACTTTTGGGGCTTTGTTTAGAGTTCAACAGCGCCGCCCTCTGGTGTTTGGTTGTGAATGACCATAGCGGAGAGGTGGAGCAGGGTTTAAAAAAAAAAAAAGAAGTTTGTCCCTCCCTTATGTTTTGGACCCCCTCCCCCCCCACACACACACATTCTTAGTAAGTGAATAAGCGGAAAAGGTCGCGAAAGTGACAGGTTCCCATCTCCTCCTCGCAGCTCTCCCCACCCTGTCCGTCGGCAGGACCGCCCTTCTGCAACGCGAGTGGCATTTACGTGCACCTTTATATCGCTCTGATCACTCAGCCAAATGCAAAAATCCTTAACTGTCCCAAGCTGGACTGGGTTGGAGCTCGCGAGGGCTCCCGTGCGCCTCTTTTGGGGTGCGATATGGACCGTCCCTCTGTGAAGCTGGACAAAAACAGACCAAACAGGCTAGCGCGCTTCCCAACACGCCCGCCCCTACAGGGCTGGGCAAGAATTCGCCTGCCGCTGCTTCTGAAGAGTGACAAGACCTTGGAGCCCTGACAGTGTCCTCGCGACTTTCCCACGCGAGGAAATGACGTCTGGCCAGGCAGCTCACGCTCAGGGACCCGTGGGTCCTTGCTTGTGCACGGAGGGCGCCAGTGTTAGGCCAGTTCTTCCCCCTTCCCCCATCCTCGCGCCAGCCACACCCTCTGTCCTCTGGGACCGAGCGCACCCGGGTCTCCCGCTCTAGGCGCCGGGGCCCGGGGCGAGGTCCTGTTCTTCCCTCGCCACTGCTTCTTTGGGGAAGCCGATGCCCTTGGCAGCCCCTCCCCAAATCCTCTTCTTGGCGGACACCTCCCCCTAGAGCCCGGCAGGTCCTGGGCACTACCTCCCCACCGCTCATTCAAAGCCCTCCTCTCTCGTCTCCGCTTCCTAGAGTTCCGCAATCCAGACTTCCCTTGAAATCGGTGGTAACGACACATTTATAAGAGAAAGAAAGAGGACCGAGAGATTAGGAGGAGCTGTGTATTAAGCCCCCCTTACGACTGCGAGCCTGAGGGCCCTAGTGGCGGGGGAGGACACTGTCTTGCAGACAGAGGTGCTGTCTTCCCGCGGCGCCTGCTCCTGGCAGTCCCGCCCGGGGACCTCCCAGCGCCCCGGCCGGGTTTACTCATCCCGGCGAGGTGATCCCAGGCGCGAGGGCGGGCACAAGGCGTCCGGAGAACCCAGTAATCCGAGAATGCAGCATCAGCCCTTCCCACCAGGCACTTCCTTCCTTTTCCCGAACGTCCAGGAGGGAGGGCCGCGCACTTATAAACCCCGGCCTGGGCCCGCCCGCATGTCAGAGGCTGCTTCGCCAGGGCTGCACGCCGCGGCTGGACACGTCTGGGCTGGGACCAACGCAAGCGGCTGTCGCCGGCGGCGCCCTGCGCCTCTCAGCCCCCTCCGAACTTGGGTCCCGTCGCGGCATTTGCTCTCTCCCCGGCGCCTGCACTCGGCGTGCTGGGACAGCATGCTCCGGGTCCTGCTCCTCGGCATGCTGGCCCCCGCCGGTCTGGGGCTCCCCGCGTCCCCAGAGCCTCAGCCACGCGGCAGCCAGTGCGTCGAACACGACTGCTTCGAGCTCTTCCGGGGCCCCGCGACCTTCCTCGCCGCCAGCCAGGCCTGCGAGGGGTTGGGGGGCCACCTGATGACCGTGCGCTCCTCAGTGGCGGCTGATGTCATCTCCTTGCTACTGAGCGGCGACAGCGGCGACAGCCCGCGCCTCTGGATCGGCCTGCAGCTTCAGCCTGGCTGCAGCGACCCGGGGAAACTCGGGCCCTTGCGCGGCTTCCAGTGGGTTACCGGCGACGACCGGACCAGCTATAGCAGGTGGGCGCGGTTCCACGTCGACCCGGCGCCGCTCTGCGGTCCCCTGTGCGTCGCAGTCTCGGAAGCCGGGGCCCTAGCACCCGGAGAGCCAGCCTGGGAGGAGCAGCAGTGCACTGCAGAAGCCGACGGTTTCCTCTGTGAGTTCCACTTTGCAGCCTCCTGCAGGCCCCTGCTTGTGGACTCTGGCGCCCTAGCGGCCGCCGGTGTGACGATCACCTATACCACCCCGTTCGGGGCGGGTGGCACGGACTTCCAGGCGCTGCCGGCGGGTAGCTCCGCCGCTGTAGCGCCCTTCGGAGTGGAGCTGGAGTGCGCGGCGCCGCCCGGGGAGGCAGAGGCGCGCTGGGGCCGGGATGCGCCTGGCGCCTGGGACTGCAGCGTGGAGAACGGCGGCTGCCAGCACACTTGCAACGGGAGCGCCGAGACGTCGCACTGCCTTTGCCCAGCTGACGCCTACCTGCAGGCTGACGGGCGCTCCTGCGCCGCACTAGCGGATCACTCGTGCCACCAACTCTGCGAGCAATTTTGCATTCCCAACAGCTACGTGCCCGGCTCCTACTCGTGCATGTGCGAGACGGGCTACCGGCTGGCTGCCGACCAGCACCGGTGCGAGGACGTGGACGACTGTATCCAGGTGCCCAGTCCGTGCCCGCAGCAATGTGTTAATACGCGGGGCGCCTTCGAATGCCACTGCAACCCCGGCTTCGAGCTCGTGGACAACGAGTGCGTGGAGTCAGTGGACCCGTGCTTCGGGAGTAAGTGCGAGTACCAGTGCCAGCCTGTGGGCCAGACAGACTATCGCTGCATCTGCGCTGAGGGCTTCGCACCCAGCCCTCAGGACCCACACAGGTGCCTGATGTTCTGCAACCAGACTGCATGCCCAGCTGACTGCGACCCCTACAGCCCAACTTCCTGCCTGTGCCCAGAAGGCTACATCCTGGACGACGGCTTCATGTGCACCGACATCGACGAGTGTGAAAATGGAGACTGCCCCGGGGCCTGCCGCAACCTACCCGGCACCTACGAGTGCATCTGCGGGCCTGACTGTGACCCCATCAAGGTGAATACTGACGGTGATAGTGACAGTGACGGCGGCTCTGGGGAGTCCCCGGTCAGCCCGACTCCGGGCTCCACCTCGAGCCCCTCACCTGTAGGGCCCTTGCATTCTGGAGTGCTCATCGGCATCTCCATCGCCAGCCTGTCTCTGGTGGTGGCGCTTTTGGCACTCCTGTGCCACCTGCGCAAGAAGCAAGGCGCCACGAGGGCGGAGCTGGAGTACAAGTGTGGCTCCCCAGCCAAGGAGGTGGTGCTGCAGCACGTGAGAACCGAGCAGATGCCTCAGAAACTCTGAGAGGCCTCCTCCCTGACCCCTGCCGTGGGCTGGGCCTTCCCTGGCTCCTGTGCCTCTCCCCCTCCCCCAGCCTTACTCCCTGGACACCTATTCCAAAGCACTTTAGCTGGCATCAGAACTGGAGAAGATCCCCACCTGCTTCTTTTGCTGATTCCACACTTGGCTGGGGAGTGGGGGTTGGAAGGAGTATGCACCCCAGCCACTTCCATGACATCATCGGACAACTAGGCAGAGATGGCAATTTATAGAGAAGATGCCGACTGCAGAGTGTCCCATGCCCTCACCAAGGGGCACAGGAGGTGTGCGCCTCCTTGGCTGGCAGCCTTTGGGTCACACTTGCGATCCTGTGGACTAGTGAGTGTAATCAAAGTGTGGATAATGACCAAGATATTTATTTTTTAAGTATTTAGGGTGGCTTTTTTTTCTTTGCTTTTCCTTTTCTCCCCCTACCTGTATATCTCCAGTACCCACTTTGTATCCCTCCCTCCCTTCTTCACTTCCCTTTCCCTATCTGTATATTTATATATTTCCACTCTTCAGGTGGCAGTTAAACCATCTTGGTAGTGTTCCCGGCACTCCCACATTGCTGAAGCCAAGCCCCAGTTCTCTTTGTTATTCCCCCCAATTTTCCCCTCCCTGGAACTCAGCCAACACACCTGGAGTCTCCCTACCTGGCCACCCTCCTTCTGTCCTTCTATGTCTGCCTTGGCAAAACTTCTATGTGAAGCAGAATCAAAAACACTACAGTCAAGATTGGTTGGGAATTTATTTGTTCTTGAACCAGGCTTGCTAATTTATCCTGAAATTTCAGGATTCCAGAGTAATATCATTTTAACAAAAGTTTAGATGTGAGGGCATTCATTGAACTAATGTTGCCAGACTGTCACAGAAATTCAACCCAAGGAGTTTTTTTTATTTTTATTTTTTAAACAATGAGCCTGGGTTTTATTGTTGTCATATTCATTTGAACTGAAAGATTTTTATTGTTGTTAAGCTTCTTATGCCAGTTTCTTTTTCCCATTGTTATAATTATTGTTGTTGTTATTACTGGTTATTTTTGACAATGTTGAAAATGTTCTCGTGATTGCTCTAGATTAAGATGGGAATGAAGTTCCTCCCAGGAGACAGTTTAAGAAAGTTCTGAGCTGCACAATTCATGCCAGTTACCATTTTGAATCTTACTCTTCTTGTAATGTGTGCTCCAAAATGTGTGGTGGGTTTGGGGGGATTTGGGAACTTGAGGATGAAGCCTGGAGGGTGCTCAATTAGGGCCTCACCTTGCTCAGGCCCTTGGGAATTTCTCCCACTTCAGAGGGGCCTTCTAACCCTGGCCACTTAGAACACAGTCCCTGGACAAGAAGTGGGAGCTGCCGCTGGCAGCTGGTTAGAAATGCAGAAACTCCCGCTGCACAAGAATCTGTATTTTAACAAGATCTGCAGGGGTCTGCCCAATATAGCTTGAGAAGAATTGTTTCAGACAGCTTCCAACTTTCAGGAATACATTAAATATAGATCAGTAATAAGCAGCAGGCCAAGTCTGGGCCTATATTCTCAAGAAACTGAGGAATTTTCAATGTATAGCTTTGCTTTCTGATGGAAAAGACTAGGTACACACCTTTAGACATCGCTACACAGGGTTGTTGGTTCAACTAAGCTAGGAATGAATCGTGTTTCACTGTATGGGAAAATGTATCATACAAGTGTATCTTTTGTAAAACAAAGGTTTTCCTCTATTTTGTAAACTCAGCACATTTGTACATAGTTATTTATTTATTGGAGATAAACTAGAACACAGGCAAAACTCTTGCTTATGACATCACATGTAGAAAATAAACAAATAACAGAGCGCTTTTGGGTTTTGTGTCGTTCACCTACCCTCCCCCAGCCCCCTCATTTTATGTCATTAAAGAAGGCTCACAAACAATGAAATGTTGGGAGACACCTTGAAAGGCAGCTCCACGCCCCATCACTGGCTCCATCCGCTCATGGCACCGTCTCTGACTTAAAGATCTTTCCAGAGGAGATTGTTTTCACTGTAGAAGGACTTCATGTCATGTCTGTGTGCACAAATATTTATGTTTCCTTCTGTAACCATAACAATTTCATACATAGGACTTGTGTCTATGTGTTTTGAAACACGTTATAGGATTATTTGTTGGGATGAGTTAAAGAAACAGTTCTTCTTGGGGCATTTCTAGAATCCCAGCTGCGTGTCCTTCCTGTGAATGGTTTGGTATTATCTGCCCTCCGAGATATCCAAACACAACAGTCACGAGGGGTCTCAGTCTGTGGCTCAAATTCAAACAATCATTTCCACATACCAAGATCTCATGCTGTATTAAATCATTCTTATTTCTATTGGAGATTAGTAATACCGTCTTTTGTAAGACACACATTTCCTGGGCCCCTTTTCCTCGGAGTGTGGCACTGGCTGAATTTTATATACAGTGCTCTGAAAATTTTCATAAAACAGAAGTTGGAAGACAATTGAGTTTGATCAAATATTCAAACATTTTTTATACATCTGGATAATGCTGAATTTCTCAGCTTGAACCCGCATAGTTACTGTTGTGAAAATGCAGTTGGAGATTTCCACATCTATCCTGGATGAAGCTGACAGCTTTGGGTTGTGTGAGGGCGTGGCTACTACGCATAGCACCCTTCCAGGATCACAAGTTGAGCAATGTTGCGTTTAGGAGTTTGGCAGACTAGCAGAAAACCAAAGTCAGTAGCAGGTACATGTGAAGGAAAACTTGATGTGTGTCAGCAAAGCAGGTACACATGAGTTGTGCTGGGGGTCTAGAGGAGAGAGTGGTAGTTTATAGATTTGTCCTTACTACTGGACTTCATTTTTCAAAAGGACGTACTTCCAAGTAGCTAGCAAATTGACTACTAGGGCTCATTGCTTTAGAGTTTCTCTAAAATCCAAAGGAGGAGGATTTTCTTAAGGAATATAAGAAGACCAAAACACAATTTTAAGACTCAGAGTCAAAAACCTTACTGGGTCATCTTGGACCCCAGGGCACTGGTGGGGTGGGGGCCCAGTCCCTCCACATCCTCCTCATTCCCTGTCCTGTGGGAGATATACATCCCTGCTTATAGGCCGCCCCTGAACTTGAGATTCTCAAAACAACTGGGAAACCGCAGCCCCACTCTGAGAAAGATGCCAGGATCACATAAACAAATCAGTCAGCTGTAGGAACCATCGCCCAGCATTTTGAATCAGAGAAAACCTTATGAAACAGGGGCTGTGGACCAATTTGTATGGTCTTGTTTTCTGTTCACATTATGGGACATTCAGGTCTGAGGGAGAATTCCACATCTCAGTACGTGGTACATGTTTGCTGATAACAATCCACAGCTTGCAGAGCTGGGAAAGAAGGTCAAGGTCATACTTGAGGATAAGTCAGAATTTGATTTTATGAGTTAAATGACATCTGTCCCCTCCTCAGATCTAGCCCCTTTTGTTGGACTAGTTTGGAAAGTATTTATGGAGTGTGTACTCTGTGCCTGGTTTAGTGATAGGCATGATAACAACCCCCTACCTTGAGAAGCTTACACTCTGCTGGGGGAGACAGATATAAAACAAATAATTGCCCCAAACTGTATTTAACTTAGAAACAACAGTAGGAGCTGGGAAGGAGAAGCTCAGCACACCAGGGCAGTAGAATTTACGTTGCAGGAGTAAAGAAAGTGTCTTTGACGAGCTGAACCTTAACACTAGACAAGGAGGGACAAGGGTTAGTCAAATGCAGAGTGGAGAAGAAAGCAGTCCAGCTGAGGGAATAGCATGTGCAAAGGCCCTGTGCAGGGTTGTCAGAGGGCATGAAGCATGGGAACAAGGGGGAGGGTGGCCAAGATGGAGCTGGAGAGGCAGCATGGAGAGGTAAGAGTAGAAGGGAGAGGAGATTCCAGGTCGGCTTATCAAGGGTGAATTCTATCCCAGAAGCAAGTGTGGCACTCCAAGAGTTTTAACAAGAGCACGCTGGTATTCAATTTCTGTAATAAAATTGTTTGGGAAAGTAACAGCCACTTCTAGGCTTATTCACATGTCCCCATGGGCAGACAACTGGACGGTTTCCCTTGTAAGCATCCAGCAGGGCTAACAAGGGGTGTGGGTGTCAAATACACCTGGATTTGAATCCCAGCCTGACACTGGGTAGTCACATGACCCTGGGTACCACGCAGCCCCTGTAAGGTTGTAAAGTGGGGTGCTAGTAAGTGCCACCTCACAGGGCTTCCATAAGCATTAGATGAGGTGAATTAGCAGAAGTTTGGGCACACAGAAGATGCCTAATAAATGCTATCATGTATGCCAATAAATAGGTGGCAGATAAAAACAAATAACTATGTTGCAATCTCAATTGTCTTGAGAGCAAATCTGAGGTGTGCAGGAAGTAGAAAGTATTCTTTCCAGGCAAGGTGCAGTCACTTGGAAGAGATGCTATCCACCCTTGAGGGAGCATTGTGATGGGATTTGGGGGATCCTAAAGGAAGGAGATGTTTGAACAGGGTGAGAAGCAGCCCCTCAGGAGACATAAAAATCCTGCCTCCAAGTTCTCTTCTCCCTGCTCACAAAGCCCATCAAAGCATAGGGGTACAGAGATCCCCTCCAATGTGCTCCTGGGGAGGCCACAAAGAAGGAGAGAATATACCCCAAAGTGCCCCGCTTACTTTCTCAGGGCCCAAAAGAGAAAGAGAAAATTGGCTCCAGCCCAGGCAGCCCCTGGGGCTGGGGGAAAGGCAGCACTACCTGCACCCTCACCCTAACTGCCCCAAGGGGCCCTCAAGTGTAGCAACACCAAAGAGGAACCTGCAGAAGAGAAAGGAATCATCAGTTGAAAACAATTAGCAGCCCCAGCTGTCCACAATCTTGATGGCTGACTTTGGGCAAATCTCTAAGCTTTGTCAACCATCTGCCTCATTGGGTCAGTGGGAGGGGGCTAGTGAGGTGGACACCTAAATGTCCCCCAGGGGAGTCACAGACTCTGCTGTGACCGAGTTTCCTGGCCCTGCCACACATGGGAGCCCCCCCCAACACACACACAGAAAACAGAGTCAGCTGCCACCTGCATCTCAGGAAAGGCAGCATCGTCCCTTAAAGGGCAGGGACTTGGGGAACTCTCCATCAGAAAAATATATGCACATTTACTCATCTTCCTCTTTCTCTGTAGGGAGAAAAGAGAACGTAAGTTCCTAAGGATCTAAGTGGTGTTTAATCACTGATTGGGCGCAAAAGAATTAAAATATGTGAGCCTGGAAAGTTCTGGCCATTAGGACCATGAGTACCAGGAAGAGCGGGCTAGGCCCAGATGGTGGGGAGTGCATTTTACTTTAACTCTTTATTTTTTAAGGAAAAAAAATCACAATATAATTGGCATACATTAAAATTCACCATTTTGGGGACCAAATCTGTAAGTCCTGAAGAATATACACATTCCTGGAACTAGCACCATCATCAACATATAGGACATTTTTGTCACACCAGAAATGTCGCTCAGGCCACTCCCCTTCATTGCCATTGGAGTTGTGAGCACACACCAGATGAGGCTTCTTTCCTCTCTGACACCTGCCAAGCCTCCCCCCACCCCTTCAGGGTCTCCCCATACCAAGAATCCTATGTTTTCATGTTTGAATCACAAAGATGAACTTTTCTAAGCTTTGACCAGACTGCCTGACTCTCTTAACCTCTGGTAAACAGGTTTCAGTGAAACCTGGCTCCTGTGTCTCCCAGCACCTTGCTCATTGGCCCCGTGTTCCGGACTCGTGCTGCCAAAAGTCCTAGCAGTCCACCAGGAGTGTGCAAAGAAACAAAAAAGCAAGATGACAAATCCCATGCCACAATTTCGGGGGTGGAGATTGAGGGTGCAATAAGGAAGCAAGGAGGGGCGCCTGGGTGGCTCAGTTGTTAAGAGTCTGCCTTCCGCTCAGGTCATGATCCAGGGTCCTGGGATATAGCCCCATATCAGGCTCCCTGCTCAGCGGGGAGCCCACTTCTCCCTCTCCAGCTCTCCTGTGCTTGTGTTCCCTGTCTCATTATCTCTCTCCGTAATAAATAAATGAAATCTTTAAAAGAAAATAAGGAAGCAAGGAAGGAGTGTGCAAAGGGAAATGATGGTGCTGCCTACTCGCACTTCCTGAGGCGCCTCAGTCTGCCATTCTAGTTGTGGACGGGACTAGGCGACAGAAGATCCCCAAGTTCTAACCTAGGGGGCTTCTGTTGGTCTCGTGTTAAATGGGGGTGAATTATTATTTCATGCCTTTAGGGAAAACCGAGGTTATAAAGCACATATAAAAACACATTTTCATCATGGTCAAGACTCTGTGGGGGGTATCCAAGTTCATGTGAAAACATATCCCCCGACCTTTTCAGGCGTTTCTTCATAAAATAATACAGGCAACGCCCTGCTCTTCCTTTCGTTTTCAGAACACGTGCCCGGGGTCCACCACTATCTCTTTGTGTTTTGAGAGAGTCCTTCTCCCTTTTTTTCTTTTGGTCTGCAGGTTCAGATGTAGGCAAACAACTAATTTCCTCTTACAAGAGAAATGAAATATTTTTTTAACATCAGATTCTAACAGAATCAAAATCCTTCTCAGCTTGTTTTGAAAGTGTGATTACAAAAGACAAAAGAACCCTGGGGATGCGTTAGTTCAAAGTCACACCCACTGGAGACAGGGGAGTGAGTCTCAGAAGGGTTTCAGGATCCAGTGAAAAACAGCAAGATTCCATACTGGGGTCCATGATGATCTAATGCCCCCACGGGGCCACAGGCCAGGCATTTTTCTGACTTTCTGCCTGAAATAAATCTTTTTTTTTTTTTTTTAATGGGACATATCATGACTGATATTATCCTGAGATGAACTTTTTTCTTTTCCACATATTGAACATGTGGCAACTTCTCTATATTGTCTTTCTGGAATCTTCCTTCTGGCTTCACACTGAGGCTGGACCCAACTGCTTACTCGTGGGTTGTTGGACTCCCAAGCAGACCTTCCTTCAGCCACCCAGCCAGGAAGAGGGGCTTTGCCAAGGCATCCTGAATCTTCCCCTCTTCCTTCTGCCTCTTGCCTCAACTCCTTTTAATTCCTGGAGAAGTAAAGTCTCCCACAGACTCTGGGGATGTTCAGCCTTGCACACCATCACCCCTGTTCTGGGGGCACACGTTGTTAAATTTGTCTTGAAATGGTGATTGAAACCAAAAGTGCCACTTTCAGTGATTCTTTGCCAAAATGTGATTCCCGTCTTTCTTCAGACATTTCACCCTTCTCCCAAAGGTGGGACTTCGGAAATCCAACAGTAACCTGAGGAGAAGGGAAAATCACAGAACAAGTCCCGGCTTCTGTCTGAACGTCCAGAGCTCGGAACAGGGAACACAGGATTACCCAGCAGCAAGGCAGCCGCAGGCCTGAGATAAATGGAAATGATGTGTCCACCACACACTTGAGGTGTATCCTCTCTGCAAAGCTTCGGAGCGAGTCTGAACCCTTGGCTTGGAGGGAAGCCATGCTCTCTCTCCAGAGTTCAGAGTAAAAGCCTATGAGGCCATTGAGAAGTTGGCACCTTGCCCAGGGATGTACTCAAGCCCCTGGTTTGTAGGTGAGAGATTTTTGGAGCCCAAGGTGGTTCTTTTCAGATCTGGGAGCTCAAATGGGCAGGATTTCCTGAGTAAATGGGCTGAGGGATCCCCGTCTGGGTAAAGAAGCTCAGGAAACGGTATGAGTGGGTGGTTTCCCTCAATTTAGGGAGCACTCTGCCCCCAGTTCTGGCCCCCTTGTGTCAGCTCCTGCCATTGGCAGCCCTCCCCCTCAGGGCACAGATCACCATCACCACGAGGGAAGTGCGTGGTAACAAAAACCGTCCCCACCTTGACTGGGGTGGCAGCTGAACAACTGTAGCTGTGTACGTTTGTCGGGATCCATAGCACTGAGCACCTAGAAGGAGTGAGTGTTGTCAAATGCAAATTATACTTCAATAAAAATAGATTAAAAAGAAATCACAGCCTCCTCAGGGTGGCTAACGAAATCCTGATTCAAAAAATAACAACAGCAACAAAAACATGCCAATTCCCTGTACTGACCTTGTTGTCTAGTTCTCTGCCAGCTGGTCACCGTCCAAATACTGAGCCTTCCTCTGGGCCAGGCCCCCGCAATCTAGTTCCAGCCTTTCTCCAGGGGCTGCGGCGCTTTCCTGCAGTTACACTGGGCTGGTAAGTGGATGCTCTGTCCTTGGTCTGCATGTCCACAAGTCTGTCCTCTCAGGCCACCACACGTCTGCACTGTGCCAGGGCTGACATCGGGCAGCCCATCTAGACCCAGGTGTCACACCCCCATTTGGCATCGGTGGGTGCCCACAGTGTCTTTCCATAATAAAAAGCCATAGTTTTTATTTTAACCAAGTCAGCATTTCAGTTCTAAGTGACACAGTTAATGATCTTGGATTTTTTTTTAAGTTCTCCCCCATTTTCAAAATGCCCGTCCTGGTTAGACACTAAGTCAATCCATCCATATGATTGGGAACTCTGTCTTCCTGTTGAAAAAAGCTGATGAATGTTGAAATGGAAAGAACATGTTCCTCCTGCCAACCTCCTGGTAAAAAATGGAGGCACAAGTGCCCTGGCTTTACAGGGACTCAAGAGCCCTTGATGGGTTTCTTTGCCAGGCAGACAATGACCCTCTCACTAGAGCTTGTCACTGCTGTGTCATTGCAGTGTCCCAAATCCTTCAGGGAACTTATGAGGTGTTGTTGGTCTATCTCCTAACACCTCTTACTGACTGGGCATCATCTATCCCTTGTTCCAATCCCTTGGGCATCTTCAGTGCCTACCACCACAGGTCCTTTGCACATGTTGTCCCCTCTGCCTTGAGCCCTTTGTACTTTCCACCCGACCCCCCTCTTCTCCTGGTTGATTCTTACTCGTCCTTTGAAGGAGGTCATCTCCAGCAACCCTCCTAGGGAAATCCGCCCTAATGACCATGTCAGGTTCTTTTAGTACATCATCTCATAGAACCCAGAGTCCATTACTGGGCTGTTCTCATTTCGGCTTAAAATTGTACTCTCATTTCTGTGGTTCTCTAATTAATGCTCATCTTTGGCCACCTAACTTCCGAGCTTCATGAGGACAGGGGACCTGTCTGTGGAGGCTCCCCATGGTGCCTCAAAGTTGCCAGAAGCAGCACTCACCGTGCTGTGTGCATGCACCTTCACCTGCACACACCTCCACAGAGCAGAGCTTTGGGGTGTGGTGCTGACTGATGGTGTGCAACCCAGGACAGAGCCTTAGGATTCTGACACTTGTCCTTAGAATCCAAGGCTTTTCTTTCACCTACTTAGGGTAAGGGGTAGTGATAGACAGGCATGTTTCACCACCAACAGCCTGCCTGAGAAAATCTTCAAAACCCAAATATACAGGGCTTTGCCCAGTTATTGCTCAGGCTGCCGTGTCCGGTTTCTGAGGAGCGTGGCCGAACATATGGGCTTTTTTCTTCTTTGATATCAGCCTTTGGCACCTAAGGAGTGCTAGGTATGATGTTTTTAATGAAAGTGAAGCCAAGTATTTACAGATGAAAATGAAAATAGTATGCATCTTTGCTCCATGACGTAGTGCTGACAGATTGGGCAAGAAATCCGACGTGTGATCAATAGCATCTTTCACCAATCCAAAAAAAAAAATAAACACCTGGCTTGTCACTGAACAACAAGTTAAAGACAACTTCAAAAGGCAAGGCAAATTCACTGATTGAGGGGGGTGCCTAAAAGCTGTTTCTACCCAGGTGAAAAACGTTTTCATTCATTTTGAAGCCCAAAGCTGTTACGGTCAGCAGAGCAGGACTCAGGTCAACGCGTGCCTGCGTGGCCGACCCCCCAGGCAAGTGCCATGTGTGAGTGCTCTCAGGACCCCAGCTGCCTCCTTCCTCGACTTCATTTCACTGGAATCTTGCTGCTCAGGAACTGGGAGGGTTTTAGGCAACCAGCTGCTGCAAAGGCCTCAAGTTGATGCTAACTAAGGCCGACAGCACTGTTGATGGGCTCTAAATGCTCCCCCGACAGATGCTGCTGCCAGTGCCGAGGTGTTGCCCCCCACCAAGAAGTGAGAAGGCTCTGCAGCTGAGGAAGACCCTGGTCAGCAGTGTGCTCTCCACCCCCGGCCCTGCCCCCTCCAGGGCCTGATTTATGACTCCCAGTTCAGGGGCGGTGTTGACGCTCCTTTTTAACAAGGGGTAGAGAGAGTACTCAGCATAAAAGAATGCTGTCTTTCACCCTCCCACTGCCTCAGTTAGCGTGCCTCTCCAGCGCTTGCGAGAAAGCGGTTTACAGCTGAAGAGAAGGCCAAACCCACACCCTGCTTTTGTGCATATTTCACGTGAGAAACTGAGGCTCAGAGAAATTACAGCATTGCTCGCTGGTCCGGCTGCTGGAGGGCCCCTGCCTCTCGGGGACTTTTCCTTTTATCGCCTGAGGCTGCCGCTGCATCAACCATCACCAACTAGTTTAAAACGTTGCATTTCAAATACTCAGCATGGCAGGAGTGTTGCCAAGACTCCTGGGCAGTGCCCCATCTTCCTCAGCAGAGTTTGCTCAGTGTGAATCACCGTTGGAGACTGAAGAGAAGGACCCCAGCCCCACATAACTGGGGGGGGGGGGCTGGCAAAAGTCTAGCAGCCCATGCGCATTTCAGATCATTGCCAGGGCCATGAACCCCCTGCCTCATTGCTCTCAGCCTGGGGGTCAACCACATTTTCTGAGTAAGCTCCCTGCTGAACACTGCCAGGCACTGGGGAACAAGGAAATACTTCAGTTTTAAAGACTGCTGAGAAATTACAGTTACACAAGGCTCGTGGACACCAGCACTGAACTACTCCAGATGCCCAAAGCAACTCTAGTGGGTACAGCAGGTTTGGGCTGGTCCTTGTCCATGTGTTTATGTGCATGTGTGTGTGCATGTGGATGCATGCATGTTTGTGAGTTAAGGGGTTCTGTGCCTTAGTTGGGAGCTTCCGACCCACAGCCATATCTCCAGGACGTAGTACAGACTGGCTACACATTTTCTCTGCCAGACAGATGTAGAGCAGCCCAAGGCGCAGACCCGGAAGACCAACATCTCTACCTCGCCCACCTAGCCCTATGAGACACACTTGGATCCACACTGATTATCACCTACACACCATGCTTCTGGCTGGCCAGCTAGAGGAGCAAGGATCCAATGGTTATATGCCCAATGACAGCTCAGGCGAGGGTGTTCTGTTTTTGTTTTCATTCAGGAGGGAAGAAGCTGGAATCTACAGCCACATGGGAAAGAGCATACGGTCAGACCTCTGTCACAGTGTGCTGGCATTGGAAGACCTCTTGATTCTATTGGCAGAACTCTGAGGACCCTGGGGTTCAGCTGCTTGCCTGCATCATACAATATTTATATCTAGGACCAGAAGTCCACTCTCCTCCCTGTTTCCCAGACACCAAGCATCTGCTCATATCAAGGAAAACTCTGATCTTGGCCCTAACACTTCAGCAAAGAGCCTTGTTTTGCTTCTTCCTCAATCTCAGAGAGAAGCCCCTGCCCATGGTGGAAACAGAGCATCCCCCTGGACCTTACCCTGCCCTCCTGGCCCCGCCTCAATCTTCTTTAGCTTCCTAGAAGCCCCCTGTGCTCATCTTGGGATGCCTGCTGGTTGCCTGAAAAGGCTCAAGTCAGGCGAGGTCTACCAGGCTGGCTAGTCTGGTGTATTTGCTCTCGAAGCCCTCCTGCCAGGAAACTGCAAGCTCTGGGGGGGCTCTTTGAAGAGCAAAGGGGCTCTCTCTTCCTCTGTCCTCTCCTCCCTCCCTGCCTGTGTTCTTCTCTCCATCTGGATGGGATCAGCCAAACCCAGAAGGGTCTTCTGCTGTGCTAAGCCAGGTGGAGTCTCCCCCACATGGCTGTTCACGCATGTTTAATAGCGTGTTTTCACTCCAGAGCCCAACGAAAGCATTGCAAGCATTTCTTCATAGAAAACAGGATTAAAACTCCTCGTAAGCTGACTTTTTCCTTTGGGAAAAGCTAATTTATCCTTGGGTTAACATCAGGCAAAAAGTTAGAGTCGTTTACTGTGTTCAGCCTACATATGTTTATTATGTACATCTGACTGATGTTTTACTGAATTGTGATTTTTTTTTTTAAATAGTGGGTGATAGAGCTGCCTCCTCTATCCAAAATCTGGGCTGATTTCCATCTGCGTTCTCTGATCTCCTTTCCCTTCCCCCTAGCTTCCCTCCCACTCACCACTGTGGTATAAACTGCCGATTTAATGAGGTCTCATGCTCCCATGCCAAAGGGTCAAGGCAAAAAATCACATCATAGGAGCAAATGGGATTTATCCTTTCTGCTTTTTTATTACTGACCCAGTTTTGTGCCTCATAACAAATCCCACATTACGACTCTCCAATACCTTTTCTACTCACAGGAAGCCTGCTGCTAGACCAAGACAACTGGAGTGACACTTCTGGCCGCAAGCAGGCACTGGGCCTTGGGGGTGGTGGTGACAAAGCTGGTGCCCCACTGTCGTGCATAAATTTCAGTTAGACAAGAGCCCAGGAATGGAAGCAAAGGGAGTGTGCTTGGAGGCATCTTCCTTCCTCTTCCTCCCTTCTCATATCAAACATGTGATGTCCCCACCACAGCCAAAGAGTCTGCAGACAGCAAGGACATTGGCTGCCTCCACCCTCTGGACAGTCCTCTCCTGGTCAGAGATTCTGTAACACATCGCAGGCAGATGGCCATTCCTCCCTGGTATGCCCTGGCCTCCCACCCCTGGGAAAGTAGTCAGAGGTCCAAGGATGATTAACATCATAGATCAGCACTCAGAAGAGTCCTACCCCCGTGGAGGCATCCTCCTGAAACCCAGAGTCCTGGGGATGGGTGAAAGCAAAGGAGCTTTGATGCTCTTGGGGCTAGCACACATACTGCTGGAAAAAGATGGCTGTGGTGGGAACAGTTAGCGGCTCTTAGGTGAGCATCCTGGACGGGCAGTCTGCTGGGTTGTAAGGGCGGCACAGACTTCTTTGAGGTGGCCAGGCTGGGGAGGAGGTGAAAGGGCTCTTCAGAAGGTGGTGGTCCCGGTGAGGGCGACCTGCTTGCGGCTGGGTTCTGGTTGCAAGGGCTCCTGCTGGCAGGGGAGCGGAGGGCATATCCACCCAGCCCCACCTCTGCTCTTGAGAGCAGTGGCATAATAGTCCAGAGGCTCTTCCTCACCACCGCTAGCAGCATCTAGGAGGCAGCAGCGCAGGCAGAGAACCCGCTGGAAGGATCTGCGGAAGTTGTCAGAGAGGAAGCCATAGAGGATGGGGTTGGCACAGCTGTTGGCATAGCTGAGGATGAGGGACACATGGTTGACCGTGGCATCAAGGCTGGTCACAAACAGGTTCAGCAGCTGCACCACGTAGAAAGGCATCCAACAGAGCACAAAGACGGCTACTACCATCAGCACGAGCCGCGTGATCTTCTTTTCCGAGCGCTTCCGCTGCTGCCAGCCGGCCCGGAGTGCGACCGCCCGCATCTTGCCCACGATAAGCAGGTAGCACAGGCCGATGGCCAGAACCGGCAGCAGGAAGCCCAGCAGGAAAGTATAGACCACAAAGACCGCCGACCAGGCCGGGTGCGGCCAATGCAGGTTGCAGGCCACCGCCCGGCCGCCCCGAGCAGGCCTGGTGTCTGTGAAGATGGCGATGGGCAGGGTGACCAGCAAGGACGCCAGCCACACGCCCAAGTTGATCAGCTTGGCCACACTGGGCCTCCGGTAGGTGGCGGCGCGCAGAGGGTGCACCACGGCGACGTAGCGGTCCACGCTGAGCACAGTCAGACAGAAGACGCTGGTGAACATGTTGAGGCCGTCCACACTGAGCACCGCGCGGCACAGCACGGACCCAAAGGGCCAGTGGCGCAGGGCAGCGGACGAGGCCACGAAGGGCACGCTCAGCATGAAGAGCTCATCCGCGATGGCTAGGTTGAGCAGGTAGATGTTAGTGGCCGTCTTCATCTTGGCGTAGCGAAGGATCACGAAGATGACCAGGGCGTTGCCCACCAGGCCCACCAGGCACACCAGCGCGTAGATGCACTGGATGGCGACCATGCCCGCTGCCCCCGTGTCCCCGGTCCCCGCCGCCGCCTCCTCCTCCCCGGCCGGGGCGCAGCTGGCGTTGATCTCTGGGGACCAGGCCTTCTCGAGCTCTTCCTCGCCTCCCGGGGGCAGCGTCGGGGAAGCGCTCATGGCCAGGGATGCCCGCCGGGGGCTGCGGGACCGCGGCGGAGCGGACTCGGCCCGGGGCTGCGGAGCGGACTCGGCCCGGGGCTCCGGCGCAGACGCGCGCGCCTCTCCCTGCTGCGCCTGAAGAGCCGGCGGCGGGCCCCGCCGGGAGCACCCACCAATCCCGCGCCGCGCGCCCTCCGCGCCCCAGTCCCCGCACCCGCGTGCCCCGCCCCGTTTGCCCACCT
The DNA here is from genome assembly GCA_028534135.1 of Potos flavus. NCBI lineage: Eukaryota > Metazoa > Chordata > Mammalia > Carnivora > Procyonidae > Potos > Potos flavus. The sequence continues at coordinate 80,295,374 of CM052885.1, forward strand.
CCGCGCCCCCCGCCGCGCTACCGTCCAGGCCCCCGCCAGGGATCCAACCCAACCGCAGGTCCTTCCCGGCCTCCGCCGGCCCCCGCCGGGCCTCCGCCTCGGCGGCTCCTCACTTCAGATCCGTCTTCTCCGGCCCGTGGCCGCTTCTCCCGCGGGTTGCCGCTCACTCCCCTGCTCTGTTCTCCGCAGCCGCGAGGCTGGGGGTCCCCGAGTCCTCCGTTTGGGTGATGCGGCGCTCGAGGTGGCAGGGGACCACCAGGCGCTTGACCTCCACCCCTTCTCCACCCCGCCCCCCTGCCCCTGTGATCCTCTTGAAGACCTGCAGGGTCTGTCCCACCTTTAAACTCATGTCACTAAGGTGCATCCTGAACTTCCTGTAGGCGTCCCGGTGAGTTCTAGGTCTACAGAATCGCGGTCGCCCCCTCCCCGAACTCCACGCAATCACAAATCCCAGGACCTTTTTGGCAAGATGTCTTTGTCGGTGGGGTGGGGGTAGGGTGGGCTCCAGGAACCCAGGTGCGCGCGCGGAGGCAGAGATGCCACAAAAGATGGCCAGCCATCGTGTCTGGTGCCTGTTGCGCTAGGCCTCACAGATTTAGGCCGCTCTCCCCGGCCAGATGCCCCGAAACTTACACGGAGCCAGGTGTTTTCAGAGGCGTCTCCACTGGAGTCTCTGAAATGTGCCTGGGGAAGGGTGGTCTGGAAAGGTCTGTGTTCCAGGCTGGATTTCCTCCTCCCCCAAACTCCAGAAAGTGCCAATTGACACCCCTGGACTAGATGATCCTGGGCTAGACAGTCCCAGTGTAAGGACCCAGCAGGCAGCCCCACAACCCTGTCCCTACTAGTCCACATGGGGCATAGC
>CM052885.1:80296335-80345359 GCA_028534135.1 Potos flavus
GGCGGGGAGGGGGTCCCATCTCCAGTGCCTGTTTGCTGGAGCAGCTGCCAAAAGGAAGGTGGCAGGATGCTTGGGGGCCAGCTGGAGGTGACCTTTCAGAGGGCCTGGAGGCTTCTGACTGCTATTCACCCAGGATTTTTTTCAAGGGGGGCGGAACACAGGTGATAAGCACCTCTGCAACATAGTGGCTGAATCTAATCTCTCCCAATTTCTGCCACCCAAATGGTTCCTTTAAAAGATTTGTCTTAAAAAATAAAAATAAAAATAAATAACAAAAGATTTGTCTTAGCAGCTCTCCTCCTCTTTATGGACACTCGTTAAATTGGTCTGTCCTTTCCTCTGCTCCCATTTTCCTCATTGTCTCTAAGGGAGAGACTCTTATGGGGAAAGAGATGGTGACGTTGTCATTAGGGAATGACAGCTGTCCAGGTCAGAGTTGGGGTCTGCATGGCTCCTTGGCCACTGGCAGAGGATGGTCTGGGACTGTAGGTCTGTGAGGTCTACACAAGGAGCTTTTGGAGCACTGGCAACAGCACAAGCACCAGCTGCATGTCTGCGCCAGGACTGTTGCAGCGGGAAGCCGAGTGGGCACTCCAGTGCATTCCTGGCACACACGGGGCAGGTAGGCCTTTAAACTAGGCTGCCTGGTTCAAGTCCAGCTGCACCTTCTCCCAGATATGGAGCCTTGGGCAAATTCCTCTGTCTCTGTGTGCCTCAGTTTCCACGTCTGGAAAGTGGGTATTACAGTAGTAACTATTTGGTAGGGCATCATGAGGATCCATCCCGATGGCAAATCTACAGTGACTGGAGGAGTATCTGGCCATCATCAGCACTCAGTGAGTATGGGCTATCCAGGTTATTTATATTCTATCCCTCTCTAGGTCATGAGACTAAAGAGGATGTCTGCCTCCTCCCACTTGGCGCTGCACTGTCCAATATTCCACTGGTTGGCTGCTTTCAGAGAGCAAAAGGGTGAAGGACGTGGTGGAGGTCCCCAATACCCTTCCCCATGAATTATTATTATAGCTTTTGTTGTCAGATGTATTGGTTACTATTGACAGTGTTTTTATATCTAACCTGTATTGAAAACAATCCTTAAACACACAGGAAGAGCATTACTTTTATCCCAGCTTTGTGCAAATGACCCAAACAGAGCAAGATTTGCTGACATGACCTGACCTTTATTCTGCTCTAACTTACACCTTGATGATGGGTGATGCTCAAACCAGATTCTCTTGGGAGTGAAAAGAAGCTCTATTAGCAATTATGCTGAGCATCAGCATAACCCCGGACTCTTCCAAGCAAACCAGGACATGGATCCCTTAATTATGGGGAACTCTCCACTTTAATTTTTGAATTACCACATTAAGTGGCAGAAAATAAAGTTTGTGAAGCACCGGATTAACTTATAAGGGCTGTCACAGTGCATCATTGGGAAAGAGTTTTGCAGTGATAAAGGTGAGGTGTGCATTTCACTGACAAAGCCAGGAGATGTCGAAGATTAAATTGAAATGTGTCTGTGTCCAAGGCCAGGAGCAGGGAGTCATTCTGTCCCCAGACTTGTTTATTTAGGGAGGGATCAGAGAAGCATTTAAGATGTGGACCACTCAAGCAACTGAATTCTTTAGAGAATGGGCATGCACAGTGCTGAACCCCTCCTGAGATGGACCTGTGGGGGACACGTGTCCCTAGGTCACATTCAGCTTGTCCTGAGGTGGACATTATTCTGCCCATGCCATTTCCCTACTTTGCGCTCAGATTCCATCAAGCCTCAAACCCCAGGCAGGGGTTGGGATTGGCAAGAATATCTTAGCTTTTGAAAAATTGCTATAATGATGAAAACAAAGTTAGTTAATACTGAGAATCATTGCCTTCACTCCAGCATCATCATAACGAAAAAACCTCATGGACTAGAAAAATGGGAGGTTGGGAAATTCAGGTCTGATATGGAGGTTCTCCCTCAAAGTCAAGAAAGTCATGAGGCTGAGTTACTTGGAGTTTTGTTCAAGCTGACAGTGTGGGAGGCAGGAGGTCAGTTTTGATCAGCAGGCATTTTTGGAGGCAATGGTGTAATGTGACTGCCTTGATCTGTATCCCAGCTCATTGCTTACCAGATATGTGACGTTGGCTAAGTTACTCAACCTCTCTGTGCCTCCATTTCCTCCCCTGTAAAGTGGCATTAATCCTAGTCCCATCACAGAGGGGCTGTTGTTCTTATTGGACAGGTTGACATACATGAAACAGTTACAACAGGGTCTGGCACTGATAAGTACTATATATGTTAATTATTATTAATACTCCGTCCAAAGGCTCTGGTGCTTGCTAGCTCAAAGCTCCTGTCACATCTGGTTTTGCTCCAAACACGCTGACATTAAGCAGACGACCCCCTTTGTCAGACTCAGTGAGGTGGAAGGAGCAGGTATCAGTCCTGAATATTCTGAAGGCTCTCCAGATAATTCTAAAGCATATTGATGTAACACTCAATTAAAAAGAATTATAAGAGGCAGGAAGCCTGGGGGCCACAGTGTGTGGAGATCACTGTGCCTCTAGGGTGGCTGGCTGAAGGGAGAGGCCAGGAGAAACATCCAGGAAACCAAACAGAGACCCCTCTGCTCAGAAAAACAGAGAGCTCAAGAGGGGCATCCTGTTAGAACCCAGGTGGGAAGAGGCTGGGGTGGTTGGGGCCCCAGAGCTGTGCTCTCCCAAGGCACTAAATGCTGTTGAAGGAGGACCAGCCACATTTCTACACTGGGACAGAAAACAAAGTGAAGCATTCATGCTGAGTAAAAGTGAAGGGAGAGGGGGACAAAGTCCATTTGTAGGCTGTCCTTCAGCTCCCCTGTCCCTTTGCTGTAGGATGTATATATAGGGGGCCTATTTGAGGTTGTTGATTAAATGTCTAACATCAAGCCCAAATTGCTCCCCTGCACATTGTTAGAAGCAGTGCAGAGTTGGGGCTAGGCTGGGTCTGAGCGTCCTTCTCTGGGTGGTGACAGGGCGGCTCCTGGGCCCAGCTGGCCCCAGCTGCTGGAGGGCTGTCGGAGTTTCCCAGGCTGAGTGAGGGCAGCAAGGGTGGAGCAGAAGCCTCACAGCCCACCCCCCCCAAAGCCAGAGGGAACAGTGTCTTTGTCAGAAATGTGATTATCTCCTCTATTTCCATTCTTCAGATGTGCTCCACGGGCCAGAGTCATCTGGCCTCCAAGCATGTGGGCCAAAGGTCTTTGAGAAGAGCTTCTTCTGCAAATAGCTGTGCACCAAGGAGAGGCTTGACCCTCAGCAGCGTGAGGATTGTCATCCCGAGAGCCACTTCTGTCATCTGCTGATTAGAAAATCATCTCAAGTGCTCTCAGCAGCTCGGCTTGGCTTTGATAGCTTCTGCTGAGTATATTAAAGCATAATTTACCAGGGGCTGAGTGCATGGCATTGTCAGACATGATTTATATAATCGCCTCTTCTTCAGATTCCCATCAGAACGCTAATGATGTGGACAGGGTGGTGACGATGCAGCCCCACTCCACCCCAAAGACTTTACTACGAGGTCGAGGATTTCATTTAGGAGTTTATTACATATTAAATGATTTCCTCGAAAGAAAGTGAACCAAAAATCATGTGAGATAAACAGAAAGTCGGCATGAGAAAGGCACAGGTCTGGGACAGGAACTGAGTTCATGCACTATCCAGATCAGGTATCCACACTTGGCTGTCGACCATTTGGAGTGAGGAAATGGAATGTCGTTCTGTTCTCTGGAGTCTTTGACCATCCCAGCCTCCTGGCCTCATTGTTCTGTGTGTAGAAGAGAATGAGCTGGAAGACAAAACATGGGTTCCACCCTGAACCCTCTGCTCACGACAGGTGTGGGCGTGGGTGGCTCCTTTCGGGCCCCTGTGCTCCTAGTGCAGCCATGGGGGGCAGCACCCACCCCACCTGTTAGAAGCGCCCATTCTGGACCTGCTGAATCCCAAACATGGGAAGTGGGGTCCAGCCACAGTGCTCCCCAGCCCTCCAGGGGCCTGTGATGACACTCGGGTCTGAGAGCTGCTGGCATTGCCTTTTGAGCCTCACTTTCTTGTCTGGCCCACTTCCCAGGGTGTGAACCAGTATCAGGAAAGATCATTTGGCATGAATGCTCTGAAATCTCCAGGCGACCTTGCCACATGGCTCCTGAATGCTTGCTTGCACATCAGATCTCAAAGACTTGGAACAAAAGAATGGGAAACATCTTTTTTTTAAATTGGTTATTTGTTGAAGTGATATGGATATGGAGGTAAAATGGAGCATATTATAAAATGAATTTTACCTGTTTCTTTTTTACCTTTTTTACTGTGACTCTTAGAAATTCTATTTAAGTTACATTTGTATCTCACAAGGCTGTTAACATGCTCTTCCTGCATGGTCAGAGCCATATACCCATGTGGCTCCTTGAATTAAACTTAAAAAAAATTCAATTCAGTGCCTTAGTTACATTAACTCTATTTCAGGTGCTCAATAGTCACATGTGGCCGCCATACCGAACCATGGAAATCTAGAACAATCCATTGTAATGGAAAGTATAGCATTAGAGGTTAAGAGTAGAGCCTTTATTTCCCAGAGTTCCAGTCTGGTTTTGACAAAGTTTCAGCCCTTGCTGCCTGCCTCCCAAACTCCACTGCCTCCTCTTCCTTGTGGGTAGATCTCTGATTTTGTTTAAGGCTTCACTTCAAATGCATTCAGGTATTCAAGTTGGTTCCCTGTCCGGAATCTGTGATTTCTTTGGAGGTGGGCATACACCCTAACTCTGGCCAAAGAGACATGAGGGAAATTATTGAAGTTGCAGAGGTAGTTTCTGGGAAAGGTTTGGCTATTGTCTGGCAGGAATATAATGCTCAGAGGGGCTGCAGCCACTTTGTGACTGTGAGGTGGAAAGCTTATGCAATATGAGAACCAGTATGTTGAAGATGGTAGAGCAGGGAGCAGGAAGGAACGAGGGTGCTTGGTAATAGTTGAGAGCTGATGGGACAGCCAACTCTGCCACTATTCCCACTGAACTTCTTTTTATGTGAAGTGATTCACATTCTTGTTGTCTTATTTTTTTATTGGTGCATTTTCTGTTACTTGCAGCCAGAAACACTCTAGCCCATTATCCTTGGGCCTGTCACTGACCTTTCTAAGCCTGCTTTCCTCATCTCTAAGACATGAACACAGAGTTCTTACCTTATTCTATGAGATCATGTGATACTAGTGCTAGTAGGCATTTATGTCACACTCATCATGTGTGGGACTGTTCAAAACAGCAGACTCACGTAGCATCCATATAATGCTTAATATGGGATCCTGAATCTTATATATTCTCAGCAGTTATCATTATCATCTTTGCCATGGGAGCCATGGGTGATTGCCACAGGTGATTAATTCAAACCAGATTAACATTCTGGCTCTTCTCCCACCTTTCCAAGAGGATTTGAGAAGCATGGGGTGGAGTGGAAACTCCACAGTGTCTTGCCTCTACCACTCTCTTCCTGGATACCCTATTGGTATGTAGCAGAGATGCTTGCTGTCTGCATGGGGCTCCAAGCTGCCCCAGCCCCCAAATTTCACCTTCTGGTAATCCATCACTTTCTAAATAAATCATTCTCAGGGGTCTCCATTCAGATTACCAGGCAAGTGAATCTGATGGGTCCAGCTTGGGTTCATACCCCATCCTGGATCACCGAGCTGTGGCCAGCGGTCAGGCTCAGTTGGCACTAACACTTGGCCCATTCTCGTAGGTGGGCAGGGGGGGTAGATCCTCGTAGGGTGAAGGCAGGGAGACAGCTTTAGTAAAGACTCATCTAACGAACATCCATTCTCACACCCATGTTACCATCGTTAGCAGCAGCAGACTCTTTAGAAGTCTTCTAAATCACTTATATTTAAGAGAGTCATCAAACATGACTCAAATAACTTCAGCAGAAAACAGTCACCATAATAAAATCCTTTCATTATACAGTCTGCATTTTCTGAACATTCAAAAAAATTAGATGGTTCTGCCCTGCTGTGTGTGTTCAGAGCAGTGCATGACAGCTCTTTTTATGGCTGATGGCTTGCTGGGTTTTGCTCTTTGGAAGGTGTCAGAATCATCTGTATTGCCACTGAAATGTGCTGTTTATGTAAATCTCGCCGGGAAAAACAGAAAAGAAATTGCAAAACCAATCCAGCAGCCAGAGAAAAGGCAGTCTGTTGAAAAGGGATTACCGGGGCGGGGGTGGGGGAGGTGGGAAACAGTGGAGTTCTGGAAAGCAGAAGTCTGTCTCCATAGGACCTGCCAGTGAGAAGCGGCCCTGCAAGGCTGCTCCCAGACCTGTCCAGCTGAATATGGATGGAGGGTCGGAATGGGCACTTGAGTTCTCTGTGTCATGGCCATTTTCCTTTTTATCTGTATCAGTCGAATCCTTCCAGTTTCCTAATCACCAGCCTCTCAGGAAACAAGGCTCTGAGCTCGTGAATGTATACTTCAGTGTCGAATGCATTTTCATCCTGCATGATACTTCATGGGCTTATCTGTGTTTTAATTATTCTCTCATCATGAAATGAAAGAGCAATCCAAAGAGAGAAACCTGATTAAAGTCTGCTCAAGACAAGGCAGAGGATAAGGGGCACCTGCGTGACTCTGTTGGTTAAGTGTCCGACTCTAGATCTCGGCTCAGGTCTTGTGATCTCAGCATTGTGAGTTCAAGTCCTGTGTTGGGTTTCACACTGGGTGTGGACCCTACTTAAAAAACAGAACAAAACAAGACAAGGCGGAGGGCAAGAAAGGGTCAATTGTACACACTCAGTCAGCATTAGTCTCTTGTTTAGAAAATGTCAGTGACCAACATCTAACAGGTAAGTTTGAGGTGAGGGAAGTGGGGCTGATTTCCTCTGTCCTTGGAAGTCCTTGAACCCATCTGCCGCCTGCCTTGTGTGCCCACTAGTTAACCACTTCCCCGGCTTTGGGACTACTTATCCTCAAGCAGTCCTGCATCAGACGCTGAGCATCCAGTCTGCCTTCTTCCAAACACACATGGGGGCTGACCTCTTGCCTTGTCCCCCACTTCATACCCCTGCCTGTGACTTTTCTCTTGTCCTTGACATGTTGTCCTAGGCCTTACGACTTGACTATCAGACAGTGGCTTCCTGCCTCCTATCTCCATTGTCTTTCTAGGGCTTGGGTATTCATTCATTCATTCATTCATCCATCCATTGAGGTTTATTTTTGCATTGGACTAAGCATTTTGAAAGTTACAGGGATGCAGGTCACCTGGGTGGCTCAGTCGGTTAAGTGGCTGTCTTCAGCTCAGGTCATGATCCCAGGGTCCTGGGATTGAGCCCCATGTCAGGTTCCCTGCTCAGTGGAGACCCTGCTTCTCCCTCTCCCTCTACCTGCTGCTCTACCTACTTGTGCTCTCTCTCTATCTCTCTGTCAAATAAATAAATAAAATCTTAAAAAAAAAAAAAGAAAGTTACAGGGATGAAAACAAAAGCCTGGTGTTCTCTCTTGTGAGATCACAATCCACTGTGGGAGGGAGACAGTCAAGCAAACAGGTACTCTTCAAACGCATGCAGGCAAGACTGGAGACTGCATTAGGATTTAGGGAGCATGGCTCCCTTTCATCTTGGGGGCCCCAGGAAGACTTCACAATGAGAGACAACTCCGAAGATGTACTCAGACTTCTGTAGACAAGAGGAGAAATGGCTGAGATGGAGCCAGGAAGGTGGGGGTTGGGGGGCAACCCAGGGAACTCAAGGCTAGGGGAGAGGGCTCCATTTTCCATCTGTTCCCAGTGCTGATGGCACCCTTGTGGGTTTTACCTCATAGGAGAACGTTTCTCCTCATCACTTTGGCAGTAAGTTACATTCTGGGTAGTGTCTGCCCAGAGGACCTCTGAGTGTTGACAGTGTCTGAAAAGTTTAATATGGCTAGAAAAATGTTCATGGGACCAAGTTCAAAGTAAGAGAACATATTTAAAGTTGATGTGTGCACTCTCTTCTCTTCCCTTCCAGCCCTCTAGAAGCTGGGCGGAGGTGGTCTTCAAAGGCAGCATCTGGGACAGCCCCAGGGACGTGTTTTCATACCATTAGGAACAATTACTCCAGCAAGTTCCAACTTCTCTGTTTTGCTAAAACAATTCATGCTGAAAATCAATATTTGCTGAGTGGTGAGTTGACTCTCATTGCGCAGAGCCCCAAGACTGGAGCTATCACTTTCCTGGGGAACAATGCTTCTCAGATTCACCTGGGGCATATGGTCAAGTGCAGGCTTGGGAGCTGCTGACTTGAGAATGCTGGGGTGAGATGGGAGCTGCAGTCTGGGATCTGAATTTTTAGCACACTCCCCGGATGATTCTAATGGAAGCCAAAATTTGAGTCCCTTTGTCTAGAAATTGGGTGAAATGATCTGGTAAAGAAGACCAGGATTTGCTATAGCCGATCTGTATGGGGGCCGTGGGTATGTAATGTGCCCCTGAGATTTTTTGGCTTGGGCCCCTGGCTGCATGAACCAGGATCTGTGGAGCTAAAACTCCAGAGTCTAAATATTTCATAAGCACTTTGGTTACTTATAAATGAGGAAGGAACGATTTTGGAGCAGAGCAGCTGGAATAGATTTTCAATTTTCCTAACATCATAAATCTTTTTTTTTTTTTTTTTTTTTTTTTTTAGTGATTCAAGTGAGGTAATTTTCATAGCCAGTAGCAAACAGAAGTGACACAAGGAGTTGAAGGTCAGTAGACCTTGAGATGGCCAAGGACTTCTCAGGTGAGACTGAGGGACAGGGCAAGTCCCAGAGAGACGGGTTCTCAGTTTGGGTGGGCTACTACTAGTTGTCATTCTAAAGAAGTCTAGACTAGTGGTTCTCAAAGTGGGGTGATTGCCTGGAACAGCTGTGTCAGCATCACTGTGGGCCTTGCTAGAAATGCAAACTCTGTGCCCTAGAATCTGAATCATCAACTTGGGGTCCCAGGAAGCTGTGTTTTCATGAGCCGTCCAGAGGATTCAGATCATGGTCAAGTTGGAGAACCAATGCTTTCGACTTTGGTGGACAGCTAGAGATTGTCTGTTGAGCATTTCCATGACCTCAGGTGTGTACTTCCTCTCACTGCTGCCTGATCAGATGGAAGAGGGAAAATTGAGATCTTCTTGCCTCCTACTGCAGTGCAGAGACATTGGAACAAATTCCCAGTTGCAATGCCGCTGTATTTTTTACCAGTCACCTTTTACCATCTTTGGTCAATTCAAGTGAAGTTCTTTATCTTTTATGAAATAAAAGTGTTGTTTAAAGTCCTAGTAACACTGTTGGTTAATGTAAGACCAAAAGACTAAGATTTTTACTTAGTGTGAGAAAGAAGTGGCTGGCTGACTTAGTTGGTAGAGCATGCGACTCTTGATCTCAGGGTTGTGAGTTCAAGCACCGCGCTGGACATAGAACTTACTTTAGAAAAAATTGGTGTGTGAAAGGGGAAACTGGGAACTATAGAGGGAAGAGAGCTGGTGAACAACACCATAAGCCAAGGATGGAAACTAAAATCAGCAAGATCTGGGCAAGCCAATGCCACATAACATCTGAGAGATGATATCTTGATGGGAAGACCAAGCATGTATGTGGCATTACTGCCCAGAATGCATAACTTGAACCAGTCCATTAGAAAACATCAGGCAAACCCAAACTGAAGGACAGTCTTCAAAATAACTGACCTCTACTTTTTAAAACATCAAGGTTAAGAACACCATGCTGAGGGGCTGTTTCAAATCAAGGAGGCTGAAGAGAACTGACAACTGAACACGTGTAGTACTGGATTGGATGTTGGGGGCGGGGGAAGGGACTAGCACAGGCATCACTGGGCAGCTAACAACACTCAATGTGGCCAGTAGATATTTGATAATAGTATCGTTCAGTGTTAAATTATCTGATATTGATTATTGTTCTGTGGTTTTATAAAAGAATATCCTTGTTCTTAAGAAAACACAAGTAGAATATTTAGGAAGTGACTATGCAGGATGTCTATAACGTAGCCTCAAATGGTTGAGACAGAGAGAAGGGGAGAGTCTGAGAGAATGAAAATGATAAATATAAGCAATAAATCAATCTCTGTAAAGAGTATATGGGAGTTCTTTGAATGATTCTTATAACTTTTTTGTGGTAACATAATTTTTTTAAAAAGTATGTATAAATAGAGGGAATATTTACGTTGCTATCATTGTTTTTAAGTAGCAGGATCATGGATAGTGTTTCTTTTCATTTTTAAAAATCTGTTTTCTGCCAAATATTCGTCATAAGCATTAACTATCCTTGAAATCCGAGAACAAATAAAATGATACAAATGATTCTTTCTTTTCATACCTATTCCACCTGTGCTTTTCTTTTTAAGTGTTTTATTTATTTATTTGAAAGAGCAGAGTGAGAGAGAGCACAAGTGGGGGGATGTGCAGAGGGTAAAGGAGAAGCACGTTCCTCCCTGAGCAGGGACCCCCATGCCTGGCTCAATCCCAGGACTCTGGGATCATGACCTGAGCTGAAGGCAGACACTTAACCAACTGAGCCACCAGGGTGCCCTGTGCTTTTCTTTTCTTTCTGCTGGTTAAAGTGTCCGTACCTACTTCCCTAGAGGATTTGAGAAACACACATGAGCACTGAGTGTGATACACAACTAATGAATTGTTGAACACTACATCAAAAACTAATGATGTACTATATTTTGGCTAATTGAACATAACAATAAAAAAATAAATAAAAATAAAGCTGGTAATTTTACAGCCAAAAAAAAAAAAAAAGAAAGAAAGAAATAGAGAAAGAAAGAAACATCCACAAACCCCTACCAAATAGGACCCAAACCACACACAAAAGTGGGAGGGAAGATAGTTAACTCATGCAACAGTAGATGAAAGCATTTGATCCTCTTGCCCATGCCCCGCCCCCCCCCATTCTGAGAAGTCTGAATTTTTCCAGATCCCACCTTATTGGGTATGTCTCTTCCCCATGCACAATTAACATGTTTCCAGGTGAGTTTCATTATCATAAGGACATCCTTTCTGCTGACCCTCTGTATGCTCCTCAGTCCTGAAATGTGGCCAGGTCTTTGAGGAGGCTTCAAGTACCTTCCTTTTGCTTTTTCTGCCTTGCTAAGCATCTCAGTGATATTATGGAGATCACTATCTTTTCTGGTTCTTTTACCATTGTTACCGTGTGAAGATCTAGACAATACTTGGCAGATGCCAAATCCCCAAGATAACGGCTGTTATTTTAAGGATCTTCCTCCTCTTCAAACATGGTTACTAAGATAACACACACAGATCACAGACATCCTCACTACAATGAGCTTGGTTTCTGAACATGTAAACAGTGCAACGTGCAAGTCTCCGGATTAGCTTGATGCACTGTGGGGTGAAGTCAGAATGGCAGAACTCTGCCAGGGGTGCAAATGTGCTTGGGTTTCCTTGCAGACAATGCATGGGGAGCCTGGAGGAAATGCCTCTAGCAAAGCCCTAGGCTGAGCTGGGAGGCCCTGTTCTTCTCTTAAAGGGCCACTACAAGGCTAAAGCCAGTCCACATCTGACTTCTTTTATGTATCTTTCTTTGTGTTTTTTGACATATGTTTATTCCCACTTTACCAGTTGTTAGAAATAGCACAATGCCTTAGAAATACCTGTTTGTGGTAACTCTCCAGATCTCTGTGGCCATGCTCAAGGGACGGTTCCAAATATGATGACTGCAAAACACTCTACTTAACAGGTTGATCATCAAACAAGACCTTTTTATCATAAGGGAGCTGTTTTGGATGATGTTGGCCTATAGCCCATCTGTTCAATAAATACCTATTGAATAGTTCAGTACTTGAATGTCTAACCAGCTACTAGGAACTCTTCCTAGCCACATTTCTTTTATGGAGCAGGGGTTCCTGGATCACCCAGAGTAGCAAAGACCTCTTCAAATTTCCACGGAGCCACAGCCTCACCATCAGCTTCAGTTTGTCAGGAATGCAGAACCTCAGGCCCCAGCTTGGAACTTCTGAATCACAATCTGCATTTGGACCGAATCCCCAGGGCACTTGAGCCCAGCTCAAGAAAGGATGCTGCCTGGGGTGTGTGGGCAGCCTCTGCCTCCAGTGGTAGGGGGAGGAGGCAGAGCTTACAGAAAGCCCAGATGAAGAGCAGGCTGGCCACAGGGGAGGCAGGTGCTCCTCCAAAAGATATTTTTATTTTTTAAATTGTTTAAAAAGATATTTCTAAAATGCTGTCCATCTTAAATATATTTGAGAAGGATGTTATTTGAAGGGGACTTGTGGTAAGTCTTGTCTTCTGGTGGATGGAGGAGGAAGGTACTCTGCCTGCAGCCTGAATTTGAGCTGAACGCTGCATTAGGCATGACACACATGTGTGTGCGTGCGTGTAGTATGTGTGCACGTACACACAGCTACACATATGCAGCTGACCCTTGAACAACATGGGTTTGAACCACACAGGTCCACTTACACGTGGATATCTTCCAATAAATACAGTATAGTTCTGTAAATGTATATTCTCTTTGTTTACTTTATTGTAAGAATACAGGATATAATGCATCTAACACACAAAATCTGTGTTAAGATTAGGAGAAGAAAAGGCAGGGTGAACTGGGGGAAATCAGAGGGGGAGACGAACCATGAGAGACTGTGGACTCTGAGAAACAAACTGAGGGTTTTGGAGGGGTGGGGGGTGGGGGGATGGGTGAGCCTAGTGGTGGGTATGGAGGAGGGCACATATTGCATGGAGCACTGGGTGGTACATGAACAATGAATCTTGGAATACTGAAAAAATAAAATTAAATTAAAAAAATCTGTGTTAAGCAAATGTTTTGTTATTGATAAGGCTTCTGGCCAATAGTAGTTACATTTTTTGGGGAATCAAAAGTTATCCTTGGACTTTTTACTGTGCTAAGCGTCAGTAGCCCTAACCCCTGTGTTGTTCAACACTCAGCCATATATACACGTGAATATGTGTATATACATATATGTATGTGTGCGTACATATGTATCTCTTTTCTTCTCAGCACCCAGGCACTTGGCTAAGAATCCCATCTTAGGGGCGCCTGGGTGGCTCAGTAGGTTAAAGCCTCTGCCTTCGGCTCAGGTCATGATCCCAGGATCCTGGGATCGAGCCCCGCATCGGGCTCTCTGCTCAGTGGGGAGCCTGCTTCCCCCTCTCTCTCTGCCCGCCTCTCTGCCTACTTGTGATCTCTCTCTCTGTGTCAAATAAATAAATAAAATCTTTAAAAAAAAAAAAAGAATCCCATCTTACAGGTTAGGCAGGTGATGCCCAGGTTGGGGGCATTGCATGTGAGGAGTGGGGCAGAGGTTATAGGGAAGACTGCCTGCTTTCAGACCCATGGCCCTCTGGCTCTGCCTTACTTCCTTCTTTTTGCATAAAATAAAGAAACCTTTTCAGATCCCAAGCACTTCCTAATTTGTTCTGATCATTGGATTATGTGTATAGGTGTGTGGGGGGGTAGGGGGTAGGCGTTTCTAGTTACTACTGCTGTGTAATAAAACACTTGGCCCGACAAATACCACATTTGCTGGCAAAATCAAACCATATGAGCTGCACTGTGGGTTCCCAGTAAAGGATCCAAGCGGGGGCCAAGCCAAGGGATGGTGGGGCATGGTAAGACCCTGGTCGGTGGTCCTTTCTCCCCATCTTCCCTGGGCTCTGCAAGCTTCCATTCACTCTCTCTGCCTCAGTTTCTGCATTTGTAAAGTGAGCTAATAGTAGCAACGGTTCCTATTATTATTATCAAATAGTAGCAATACCAAATATGGTAAATATCAAAGGAGATAATGCATGCACTCCTTCTGATATGATGCCCAGAACGGAATAAATGGTCTATGACTAGTTGCTGCTACTGCAGGCAGTAATAATGATGCTTATGTGACAAGTTTCAATTATGGGAACCCAAAGGATGGTGAACAACTCCATCTGAGCAAGGGGTGCTAGAGAATATCTGACTGTGGGTCTATAAGAACCAAACTCCCAGTTATCTGATTGCCACGGTGGGAGTGGGGGAGAAGCTTTAAAGTCGCGTGTGTGAGTGTGTGTGTGCATGTGTGTTTACTGCAAGCTTTTAAATATAACAATTTTCTTTTTAAAAATGATGTATTCAATGGAAATAAGCCTTTTTAAAAAAGTGCCAGGTGCTTTTTCATCTGTCACAAAGAAGTTTCTAATTGTTGCAATGTTCAGACCTTGAGAAATGAGGACTTTTACATATTTAAATAAACTCTGGTTTTGCATTTCTTCTTTTGAAATCTGACAACCAAGATCTGACAACCAAGATACCCAGACAATCTTTTCAAAATAAACAACTTATGCTTATACTTGCAGGATTAAAAAAAAAAAAAAGATGCAGGTGATTTTTTTGAGTCCTTAAACCAAAGCAAACCCAGGGAATCTGGGTGGCTCAGTTGTTTAAGTGTCTGCCTTCGGCTCAGGTCATGATCTCAGGGTCCTGGGATCGAGCCCCACATCAGGCTCTCTGCTCGGCTGGGAGCCTGCTTCCCCCTCTCTCTGCCTACTTGTGATCTCTCTCTCTATGTCAAATAAATAAATAAAATCTTAAAAAAAAAAAACCACAAAGCAAATCCTTTCACCCCAAAGTCTGTATTCCGTGCCCCAGCCCCTGCTGGGGAAGGAGGTTTTAGCCAGCTCAGTGGGGCTAACTGTAGTTAGCTAGAGCTCAGGCCGTGCTCTGCACACACAGCCCTTCAAGTAGATGGTTTACTCTGGCCAGGCTGCCGTTCCGCTCCAGGGGGGAAGCAGGCAAGCATCTTTGAATGTTTGCACTGACAGCCACTGAGCAGCACTCACAGCCAGGCACCCTGATCCTTGAGCTGGAATGTGAGTGTTTGATTCAGTCTGTACTTGAATGTGACTCTGATAGTTGGGGGGCAAGCCAGCCTGCAGCTGCCAGGACACTCCAGACCAGAGTTGACTTCCTCCTTTCACGGCCCTTGGCCAGTGACTGAGGGGGCTGGGTACAAAAGGATGGCTTCCTCTGCCTCCAGGAGAGACGTGCTCTGGGTGCCAGGCATGCTCCAAGAGCTCTCCATGGGATCAGGCTACAGCTCGTCCCCTGCTAATGCCATATGCTCACTCTGCTTTCCTCTTCTGCTTCCTCTCATCCTGCTTCTATCACTGCCTTTCTCCTCATCCTCAACAAACCAGAGTCCCCTTCCCCATCTCTGCTTTTAGAAATCCAGTCACCAGAAGAAGACTGGAGACAAGAACAGTACCCCATCATGGTTTGTGTGAACCCAGAACACTGAGGCTGAGGAGCCAGTCCACAGCGGGGAAAGGCCACAGGTCTCTGAGGGCACAATGCTGCACCATCGGGACATTGGGGGAGGGGAGCCCCACCCACTGAGCCGGGGGCTGCACATCCATGGAAGGCATGGGAAGATACCTTCCTTTATGGAAGACGCCAGGTTGCAGGACCTTCGGGATTAGGGTCGTCCCTTAGCGGACGTCACTCCTGAATGTCAGGACGAGGATGTCAGCGGTACACGTACCTCCCGGTCTGGCTCATCTCTCCTGCCTCACACTCTTCACTGGCATTTGAGATCCTGCTCCTCTCTGCCAACTTTCACTTCAACTCATGCTCTTCTCTTAAACTTGTTTTGTTTCTCCCCTCTGAGCCAGACCGCCCCTGGGATATTCTGTGAGGGCATTCGTCTTCATCCCCCAGACAGGCATGGACAGTGATCTCCCGGGACAGCAAGAAATGCACAGCAAGGGTTTGGACTGAATTCTGTCTCTTTGCATGGGAGCCAGGCATTTATGTCCTGGTCCCTGTCTCAGTTTCTTCCCTTTGGTCACCCCTCAAACCATCTTGGTTTGCATTGTCTCAGTTTGTATTGTCCTCATTCCCCGCGTTTCACGCTACTTGTTAGGACACTGTTTCCACCAGCAGGAATGGCCTTCCCCATCTGACAAATCCTGCTCGTCCCTCAAGGCCCAAATCAAGAATCAGCTGCTTCTGCTTCTGTGACTATCCTAAGCCCTGTCTCCTCCAGCAGACAATTTTCTTCTTGTCTTCACGCTTCTGCAGCTGACACACACCTGCATGGAGCCCTCTGACTGCAATTAGAGATCTATGTCAGCACTTCTTTAATGTGCATATGAACCCTTGTGGGTCTTGTTAAAATGTGGTTCTTGGTTCAGTGTCTCTGGGGCAGGACCTGAGACTCTGCATTTCTCACAAGCTCCTTGGGAGCTGATGTTACTGGTCCACGGATATATGTGGATTAGCAAGAGTTTTTGTGACTCCTTTGTCCCCTCTCCCAGATACCTAGGAGGAACAGTCTCTGTCTGACTTACCTTTGTAGCTTCACCCCTGCCCAAACCAGTACTAAATACACCTCACAGGCTCACACACTGGTGGTTTTAAATAGAGTAGCACATGCCTAACAGGCATTTACTGAAAGGTTGTTGTAACTTAGATTAAAGAGGGAAAGCACAGATGGATAAGCCCTGTGTTCCTTAAGGCTCTCTGCTAGGAGGTTACTGGCATGCAGATGGTGTCCACATTTTTGGATCTGGTAGTATGGAGCTCCATGCAAAAGCTTCACGTACCCTGTCTCCTTTCTCCTCAGTGCTACCCAATAAGGACACAGTATGGGCCCTGCATCTCAGACAATGAAGCTGGAAGGTACTGGCCACACAAGAACGAATTGGTTAGGAGGCAGTGGGCTTCCAAGGCAGTCTTGCCCATCAGACGCTGGTTCCCACTGCGGTGCCATAAGGAAGAGCCTCACTCTTGCCCAGGGACCTGTAGGCACTCATAGCACCAGATTTTACCAACGACTACCCAGTTAAGGAAGGTTTACGTCTTTCCTCCAAGTATGCTGCAGAACGTTCTCTGCATATCTTGAGAAAGTCGTAGGCTGCCTTTCCGTCTGCCAACTCAGCTTATTTCAGCTGACTTTAGCCCCTGTGGTGACTCTCCATTGTGCCTCCATGTGTCCCTGAGCTCTGTGTCCAAGGGACTTTCAGACATTCCCTCCCCACTCTCTTCCCCCACCCCCCCCAGCCTAAGCAGCTCTCCTCACTTGTCAGCCCTCTGCAATGTAGAACTCGCTGATACCCAGGGCTGTCTTGCAAACACTGCTGAGCGAAGACAACTGTGCTGCTCAGAGATGGCGTCACAGCCCGAAGAGTAAGAATTGGGGCTTTGGAGCCCTGCTGAACAAGGTCTGATTCCTGGCTGTGACATTTACTAGCTGTGTGACCTTGATCCTGAAGCCATGATTTACCTCCTTCAAGCTTTTGTTTCTTATTCAGTAAAGTGGGAATGATGACTAAGCCACCGCCCACCTCAGGGGGTGGCTAAAAGGCTGAAATGAGGAGTGTATTTACATTCTCAACGGGGTCCGCAGAAAGTTCTGGGAGGGAATCGATACTTGAAAGAAGGGAATGACACGGTACAGTTCAGGCTTCCAGCCAAGAGCAGACCCCAGTCTGTTTCATTCTGGGAGGCTAAACCTCCAACAGATGATTCATCCCTTTACTGGTTTGAGGAGCTGGGGTCAGGGTTCAGGGTGACTGCAGCTGCCGGAGAGGGGGAGTAGGGGTGGGGGGAGGGGGCTCCTGGATTCTGTGTATGGCTCTTCCTGCCTCCCAGTTGATCCCTTAACCACAAGCTCAAGTAGCCCTGCGAAGGGTTAAGATGCCGAGCTGAGATTTGTTCTCTTATCCAGGAAAGAGAGTTTTCAGTTAGAGCCTGACTGAGTTATTTTCTTGCAAAAACAAACATTAGCACTCTTCTTAAAAAAAAAATAATTGACTCCAAAGCGTATGGTTCCAATGCCAGAACAGAATCCCAAATCACTCAATATATTAAAGAACCCGGAGAATGACAACCACAGAAACAGCTCTGGAGATGACCCAAGTATTCGAATCCTTGGGATTTTAAAGCAACTGTTGTAACTATTCCCAGTGAGGTAAAAGAAAACAGGCTCGTGACGATGGGAAAGAGACATTTTTGGTAAAGAAATGGAAACTATAAAAAAAAAAGGAAATCAGAGAAATAAAAATTACAATTTCTGGAATAAAGTGCTTATTATAAAGGTAGGCCCTCGATAAACAGGTAGATACTAAAGCAACACAGAATGGAAGAGACGCTCAGTTTCTTCAGAACTGAGCTACAGAAGAACACAGCGTACTTTTAGACAAAAAATGTTGTTCAAACATCATTGATTGTGGAGACTGTTTTCTTTGTGAAACTAAATTCCTCCTGAATTGTTATTAATTATTTTAAGATTCTATTTTATTTATTTTTTTAAAAAATATTTTATTTATTTATTTGTCAGAGAGAGAGAGCACAAGCAGGGGGAGCAGCAGGCAGAGCAGGCAGAGGGAGAAGCAGGCTCGGCACTGAGCAAGGAGCCCGATGCGGGACTCGATCCCGGGACCCTGGGATCATGACCCAATCCCAGGACCCTGGGATCATGACCCGAGCCAAAGGCAGTGGCTTAACTGACTGAGCCACCCAGGCGTCCCGATTCTATTTTATTTTTTAAAGTAATCTCTACACCCAGCATGGGGCTTGAACTTGCCACCCTGAGATCAAGAGTCGCACATTTTACCGACTGAGCCAGCCCGGCGTCCCATGAATTATTTTTCCAAAGGACAGTCTTTCAGCAATTGAACCACATTAAGCCTCTCTTGAAGCCTGTTGCCTTACTAAACAGAGCCGGTGAGGGTGGGAGGCTGTGGGGTGGGTGTTGTTATTTAGCCAACACTCCCTGGGTTTCTGGGGCTGCATGGTAGAGGGAGAAAGCACAGCCTTTATGGGGAGTAGCTGATTTAAATCCCACTGGTGACTTTGACTTGCCCTGTGACTCGGACCAAGACATTTTGTGTGTGCGTACCTATGTTTTTGTTGTTGTTGGTCTGTTTTTCATCTATAAAGTTGGTATTGTTGAAGTTGTGCTTATAAACTTGTTACCAGGATTCAATACGAATGCGCAGTTCTAGGTAGGAGCCTGGCATTTAACCATCGTTTTCTCTGTGTCTGCAGTGTTGTGAACGAGAGACGTCGCTGGACACCTCAGCTCCTTTGAAAGTGTAGTAGGCCTGCTGGGCCTTAGCAGGGTCCCAAAGGGACTCAGGATTACCCCTGTGGGACCGATGGGGTGGGGGACCGTCAGGCCTCTCTTTGCAGGAGCGGCTTTGCTGGAGCACCAGGATCAGTCCAGGCGCTGGAGCAGAGGGCCTGTTGGGAGCAGGCTTTACACATTCGAGGCCTGGGGAAAGAGCCGAAAGGAAGATTCTGGAGGGGTCATCTTGGAGATGGACTCTGTCAGAGACAGAAATGAGGGCTAGAGCACATCCTGGAGGCCTGAGTGATAAAGTGTGTCGCAGAGCCGCTGTGGCCTTCTGGAAGGCCGAGTCTCCCTGACACTTCAGGATCTGTGGCTTCAGCAGCATCAGCAGTGCTCTGCCTGACCCCGCGGTGATGACCATAGTGAAGTGCTGCCCCCATGTGGCAGGTGGGGGCAGAGACCATTGAAGTGACCACTGTTTTCTCTCTCCTGGTCAGGCCTTGGTGAGAGCCCCGGAAACAGCGGTTAATACTGGATGCAAACCAAGCAGTATTTTAAAAAAATATATCTTTTGCTATAACTTCAGAAGAATGGTAATTGAAAACTGAAACCAAAATATCCACTGGGTAATATTGATACTCTAGCTCCATCCTCTTTTAAAACAGATTGGAAAATGCCACTCCTCAGACCTCAGAGCCCTCAGGGTTCTCCATGGTTCTGAGAATATTATCCTAACTTCTCAACTAACCTGTAAGACCTTACCTACCTCCTAAGCCTTATTTTTTATCTCTTGATTCCTCGCTAGCTCTTTTTTGGGCTTACTGATAACTGTCCATTTTATCCAACCAAGCCAGCACTTTTCTGCCACAGGGCCTTTGTACGCATTGCTTCTTACACCTGACACTGTCCTGACTTCACATCCAAGGCTCCCAGTACCCACTTTCTACCTGCCAATTCCTATTGATTTGATGAGCATCTGTGTATATTTCTTAGTCTGAGACACTTTCCCCCACCTCCCAGGCTGGGCTGGACCTACATTTTATCCTATTTAATTAGAATAACTCAGAATTAGATTGTTAGTTTTGTAATTATGTGTTTACTGACCCTCTCCCTGGCTCTGTGATGGTAAAAACCTTGTATAATTGTTCACTCCTCGGTTCCTGGCGATGGCACAGAGTGGACAGTCAAATATGTCCTAAACAAGAGAACAACTATTAGTTGTTTCGTATTCTAGTTATTTTCCTAATTTGGAGAACCAAAATCATTTCTAGGAAGAAGTTGATGAATCTAGATGTGTTCGTGGAGACGGAGCAAGGCAAATCCATGGCACATGGGCACTGATGAACCAGCCTGGGTTCAGAGCAGGGTCAGGCCATGAGCCCGCACATCCTGCTGTGTTCTCATGTTAGAGAACCACTGTTCGTTCCATAGCGACAGGGAAATCATTCCCAAGGAATGGCTTCAACATTACGTGACGCCTGAGAGAAATTTTAAGATTTTCCCCTCAAATCCTTTTCATTTAATTGTTTTTTTATCTTAAAAATGATTCTACTTATCCAAGGTACATACAAGTAGAGTGTGGCTGTGGGAAAAAAAATGGCATTATTCAGTGAATAAACCATGCCAAAATGTTGTGGCTTAAAACCGGGATGGTTTGTTACTTTCCTCAGTGCTGTGGGCTGACTTGGCTCAGCCGGGTGGCTCTGTTCCTCACGGCGCTGCCTGAAGGCACCCATGTGGTGTGTTCCTCTGGCCTCTGGGGTGGGCTGGAGGGCCCGGGAAGTCTTCACTCACGTGACTGCCCCTCTCCATGAGGCTAAATGGAGCTTCCTCACAGCATGATGGTCTCAGGGTGGCCCACCTTCCTCCTGGTGGCTGACTTCAAGAGAGAAGCTGTGAGCCACATGAGGCATCGTCCCAGGACTGAGATGGTGTTACCCCGCCACATCGCACTGGTCAAAGTTGTCACCGGCCAGCACAGATTCAGGGTGGTGGCGGATACAGGCAGCGTGTCTTGATGAATGACGCAGTATGTACATATTGGGAGGGGATGTGTGGTGGCCTTTTCCGAAGACTCTGTCCCCCTGCATCAGAGGTAAGAGTCGAACCGTGATCCTGTTGAGGATCAGCTGCATGGCCGTGGCATGGTGCTTAAACGCTTGACCCTCCAGACATCTTCTTCTCAAATAGGGAGAACACTAACTGTGTAGATTTGCTGGAGGAAGCAAATGGGTAATGATATATACAATATGTATGTGGTAGGCACTCTCCTAACTATACTGGAAAAAAGATCACCTTAGTTTTCAGTAGCAGATGGAGTTGGTGTCCAGCCCATATTCCCTAGGTCCACAGCTGAGGCCACCTGCCAACGCTGACCAGCTTGTGCAGGGTTGATGCTTTCTATCCTTGCCCTTCCCTGGACAACTCTGAGCCATGTCTGCCCTCACAGGCTCTCAGGTCAGCAAGGATTGGACTCCACTGGCTTCCAGAGGTCACTGTCCTGAGCCCACATTTTGACAGCCTTTGCTCCTTCCCATCTTACTTCCTCAAGCCCTCCATGTGTTTCTAGGATCACTTCCCTAATAAACCACTTGGCTCCAAGTCCTTGTCTTAGGGCCCGTTTGGGAGGACCAAAACTAAGACACAGACCATAGCTATGTGATGCATTTTATTTATATATATATATATATATTTTTTTTAACAGTTTATTTATTTGAGAGAGACAGAATGCAGGAGCAGAGGGAAGGGCAGAGGGAGAGGGAGAAGGAGTAAGAGAATCTCCAGCAGACTCTCTGCTAAGCACAGAGCCCAACAGGGGGCTCTATTTCAGGATCCTGAGATCATGACCTGGGCCAAAAACAAGAGTCAGGCCCTTAACCGACTGAGCCACCCAGGCCTGTCCCATTTTAATAGAACAATTCGCCCCATGTTTATTAGAGATTTACATAGTCTACTTCTTGGTTTCAGGTTTCAGAGAAACCTGACAGTGCGCATAGGAAGAAGAAAAAGACTCCATTTTCATTTCTAGGGTAAAACAGTCACTTCAGGTCTTTCTTGGTTCTGAAAGCCAAAATTTAGAACAACTAGCAGCAACTCTAAAAGAATAGGATTAAGAGGTGGAAAGGAGGGTCCCCACTGGGGGGACTGGTGCCATGAAGCATTATTCTAAGAGCCTGGACCATAATTCTTCATGGGGAGGGAATTACTTTTGTTAGGAGAGAATGTCTTGGTGGGCTCCTGGGGACAGAAGGGGAGGGGAGGGAATGTGCTGGCCAGGACCACCATGCCAGTGGTTGGCTTAACTTGCTTTGCATTAGAAATAGAAAGAGGATACCAGGGTGGTTCAGTTGTTAAGCATCTGCCTTTAGCTCAGGTCATGATTCCAGGGTCCTGGGATCAAGCCTGTATCAGTAACGTGCCCAGCAAGTTGTGCAGGGGACTGAAGGGATGTGAAGAGCAGAACCATCTGATGTTGTTTGTAGTTCTTCATACAAGCCCTTTTATGCCCGAAACGTGTATTGAAGTGTCCTCCTGCCAGCATAAATGTGTGCATGTGCATGTGTGTGTTGATGAAATTAAAGAATAGGCTTGAGTTCCCCCAAGGAGCAATGACATGGAGACTGAATATGAAAACAGTGAGGACTGGAAAATAATGCCCCCAAGTAGAAGTGCTTGAGAGAACACTGGTTCATAGAAATTTGCAAGAGCCTTGTTGAGGACTTCCCACAAATCAGGGAAGGGAAGGTTGAATGAACTTTTTCTGGGTGTCAAGGGGCAGCTAGAGCTCACATCTGGCCTAGGAATGTATCTGAATGCTTGACTAAACATTCGCATGGGTATTGAGTCCATATGCTAATGTGTCTATTGCTAGAGATCATGCTAGAAACAGATTGCCAGACAAGCTCCAGGGTAGGTTTAAAAGGGAGTAGCTGATCTTTTCCTCCTCAGAGCACCAAGCATCTGGGACTAAGCCTCTCTCCACTTAAGACATCCCCATTCACTTTTGGAATCTACTCCTTTCTCTGACAGTGTCAGCTGAACCAACATAATCAGCTATCATCTCACTCCTACTTCTGTTGACCTTTTTTTCCCTGAACCAGGGTGGGAATTGGGGGAAGGGCTGTTACACATTTATTTCTCACAGTGTTTATTCTGCAGTGATCAAATGGCGAGGTTAGACAATCTATGTTTATGTGACATGAGGGTGAAAGGCAGACAGCTGGCGCTGGTACAGATCCTTGCCAGCCCCAGTCACCATGGGAGTGTCCTCGTCCCGCCCTGAGAAATTCAGAATCCTCTCAATGGGAGACTCAGCATTTTCCTTTGAGAAAACAAATTTTGCAAAGATTCTTCAGAAGCCCGGTATGTACTGGTAGCCTTCAAAGAGCCCGACATAATAGGGTCACAGTCTAGGGGTGCCTGTGTGGCTCAGTTGGTTAAGCGTCTGACTCTTGGTTTGGCTCAGGTCATGATCTCAGCATCATGAGATCGAACCCTGCATCTGGCTATGTGCTCAGTGGGGAATCTGCTTCTCTCTCTCCCTCTCCCTCTGCCCCTCCCCCTGTTAGCACTCTCTCTCTCTAAAAATGAATAAATAAATCTTAAAAAAAGAGAGTCATAGTCTATAAACCCAAACAACAAAGGAAATTATTGATTTGATGCTTGAGAGCTTCAAGTGATGACATTTCATTATCTAAGCAGAGGTAATTGGCATGAAAGCCCATGAGGGAGGGGATGGAGGAAGGGTGGTAACAAGGATACAAATGAGGTATTTCCTTTTTCTTCTTTCCATTCCAGTGTCTCCCGAAGACTTAAGCTTTGTCTTGCCCACCTGGGTATGTTCCAAGCCACTCTGTATAGACATGGACAAATAAGATAGCATTTTTTAAAAAAAGATTTTATTTATTTATTTGACAGAGAGAAAGAGATCACAAGTAGGCAGAGAGGCAGGCAGAGAGAGAGGGGGAAGCAGGCTCCCTGCTGAGCAGAGACCCCAATGCGGGGTTCAAGCCCAGGACCCTGAGATCATGACATGAGCTGAAGGCAGAGGCTTAGCACACTGAGCCACCCAGGTGCCCCAAGACAGCATTTTATTGGGAGAAAAGACTCTGGTTCAGCTCACCCGCAGGAATATCTTATAGGAGGTAAAGGAAGGTGGCTAGCCCACTCTTCCAGATTTATCCTCTACTTGTAATCTTAAAAAAAAATTTCAAGTACCATACCAGTTAGTCTCACCACTGCTTTGTGAGGTACCAGTAGAAGATATCATGACTCCTTTTGGAGATGAGGAACCTAAAGTTCAGAGTGGTTACATGCATGCCGGAAGAGACGTCCAGCCAGGTCATAGGAAAGACTGGTCTTGAAAGGTCTTTTGATTCTATTCTCCCAGAGGTCACAGCCCCAAAAACCTACAGGGACCAGGCAATAATATAAGAGAGCAAAGTGGACCAAAGTAGTGGTGCAATAGGGAGTGTTGGGGACTGTGGCCAACTGGGAAGCTAGTCCCTATCTCTAAAGGGAGCTGCTCTTTAGCCCCATATGATTGTGGGCATGTGGGGAATATGGGCCCCATTCTCCTAGACTCTGCAACTTTACCACAATTCATGTTTTACAAGAAATGATTTTGGCAATTACTTTAAAAAACAACAACTATGTGCGACTAAACAAGACAAGTTTTTAGGTGGTCTTTGACCCACAGGATATGATTATTTGTCCATCCCACGCCTTAATAGAGGTTGCATGGTGGGTGTCGTGTGGCCAGGGCTGAGGGGCCAGGTGCTCCCTGCTTTGTTCTTAGCTGCCTGTCCCATGGGTTCCACATGTTAGTTCTGCAGAGGCTGGGCTATGGGGGCAGGAATCGCTCCCAGTCACAGCTCCTCAGGAGGGAAAGTGAAAAATGGTGACCTTTAACCCCATTAGCCTGGAAGGCAGACACACAGAGGTACTTGTTGCCCAAATCTACCTCCTTTCCCCATCCCCACTCCCACCAGCATCCAGCATAGGACAGCGTTCACTTCTGTACAGTCATTTTTGGAGCTGACAGCAAAGTTTCTATTTTCTTTTGTGAGGGATGCAGTTTATATCTAATCTCTGCCTTTCTCAGCAAGTCTGCTTTTTGTCACATTACTCCTGCAAAGATGGGATGACAGTGAGACCACTGGGCCTTATCTGCAGCTGCTGCCTTGAGGCGCTTTATGGTTTCTCTTGAGAACAGTCCAGCGTTGTGGGTAGGACCTCTCTGTTCCCTGAATATCACTCGCTGTGACCTTATCCAGCTCTTCCCTTGTGAGCAGTGAGAGTCACCTGCTTATCAGTTACTCACCACTGGGAAATGTGCATTTTCCTCTTCGTGGAGGTGTACTTCACAAGGCCCCCGGTGTGTCCTGAGCTTCCTCAGACAGCTGGATGTATTTGGAAGACCCAGGGTTCCTTCCATGGGGATTGATGTAGTCCCTGCAGGTCAAACACATTGGTGGAATGCCAGGAAGCACACTATCCTCCACTCTCCAAACCTGGGTCCACGCAAAGCAGGGGGACACAGGGCCAGTGAGGCAGGGACTCTCTCGTGGAGTCTTTTCTAACTCTGCTTTGGAGCCTCTCCTATTTTCAAAAACAAAACAAAACAAAACAAAAAACAATGGAGAATGGGAGCAGCTGCTGAACAACAGCAGGAAAGAGGGTTCAGGAGGAATGTGGACTCGCCCCATTTCTTCCTTTTTCATGGTGAAGACACGCCAAGAGAAGAGGACTCACTTTCAAAATCTCTCCCTCCCTCTCTCTCTCTCTTTCCGTTTAATTCTACTTAGTCAGCGTCAGTGTACAAGAGGTTATCAGACTTGTTCTGGAACAGTTTTTGGAAAGTTATGAGTAGCTGGCAGGATTTTCAACCCACATACTCAGGTATGCAAGAAATAAAATTATCTCTAGCCCTTCAAATCACGTCATTCTGACTCAGAACCCCTGTCCCCAACTAAATGCATGTGAAACACCATTCTGGCATTACTGGGTGTGGGGGGGCCCTCCCCTCAGAGCCTCTCAGAGAGGTTGTAGGGGGAAGGGGCAGCTGGGGCAGGGGTGCCTAACTTCTGTCATTCCGAAGCTCAGCGTTTGGATTTCTGGACTCCTCACACATAGCCTTCTGATCCCACCACTTTCCTGGGTGTCCCCCCGCTGGGCCTTGCCAGCCTTTCACCTGTGGCCGACACATCCCATCGCCCTCCCGGCCAGCCTGGGACACAGTGTCCACCACTCCTCTCCCATCTTCCTGGCACTGGGTGCAACGTCCAACCTGCATAGGCCTTGGGCAAGCAAAATCAGGCAACTGAAGTCTTTTGCAGACAAATTCCTCTTTTTCCCTACCACAAACATCCTCCAATATAAGGAAGCATGGGGCTTGTCTATCAGCTTAAGTGGGGAAAGTAAAGGAAAGAGGCACCAGAGGAAAATACAGAAATCAGTATCTTCCAAATTAGCATGACACTTATAGTATGTACAGAATGGACCCAAGAGGGAGAGTCAGGAGTTTGTTTATATGGTAAAATTTAAGGGGTTGCTGCTGGAAGATTCTATGGTTTAGAGTCTTTCAAGGTGTTATTCTGCCTAAAATTTCCAGCATTGAAAATGCAGACAGTATTTTGTCTCCAGGGAAGAGCTCTTCCATCAAGTTAGCATTATCTGTAGTCAGCACCATAGCACGTGACCAGCACAAAAGATGAGACAGTCTCTTCATCATGAGGCAAAGCGTAGAAGGAGGTAGGACACCTGGATGGGGAGGTGGGACACCTGGATAGGGCTGTGCGGTGGTCTTGCCCTAAGAGAATGTGTCTGGGTGGGCCAGACTATGCTCAGAAATGGGCACCATAAAGATTCAGGATCTTCGTTTGAGAGAGAGTGTCCCAAGTAGGAGGTCACACTGGGTCATGGGTTCTGGCTGATCTGGGGAGAATGGTTGCTGCCCACACAATCTGACAGTTTCCACTCTTGTCTGAGCAACCCAGACCCAGGCTGGGAAAGTTATTCCTTAATGTTCAGGTGGCTTTTTGTAAGTTCACCTCTTCCCTTCCTTTCGCCACAGGTCAGGAGATAGCTTTAAAATACTGTGTTCAGCCCGGATGTTTATGACAGCACTATCAACAGTAGCCGAACTATGGAGAGAGCCCAAGTGTCCATCAACTAATGAATGGATAATATATATCTATATATATCTATATATATATCTATATATATCCTATTGTTCTAATATATATTCTATATTATTCTATATAGAGAGATATAAATATATATATTCTATATATAATCTATTATTCTTTATTATTATTATATATCTATATTATCTATAGATATATCTATATCTATTAATATATTATCTATTATTCTATATATATTCTAATATATATATAATAGAATATTACTCAGCCATCAAAAAGAATGAAATCATGCCATTTGCAATGACATGGATGGAGCTAGACTATATTATGCTAAGTGAAATAAGTCAGTCAGAGAAAAACAAATACCATATGATTTCATGCATGTGTGAAATTTAAACAAAACAGATGAACATATGGGATGGGAAAAAAAAGAGGGAGAAAGAGGGGAAACAAACCATAAGAGACTCTTAAAAAAAAAAAAAACATAAAAGACTCTTAACGATAGAGAACAAACTGAGGATTGATGAAGGGAGGTGGGGGGATGGTCTGGATAGGTGATGGGCACTGGGTGTTGTATGTAAGTGATGAATCACTGAATTCTACTCCTGAAACCAATATTGCACTACATGTTCACTAACTAGAATTTAAATAAAAATTTGAGAAAAGATTGAAAAAATTATTATATAACAAAAATAAAATAAATAAAATAAAATAAAATATTGTGTTCAGGGCTTCGTGGGTCTAAGTTAGTTGGGTTTTTTCCTTTCCTTAGGCTTGAATTTCTATTTCTCTAAAAATTATGTATTTCTTTTATTTATTTTTAAAGATTTTATTTATTTATTTGACAGAGAGAGATCACAAGTAGGCAGAGAGGCAGGCAGAGAGAGAGAGGAGGCAGCAAGCTCCCCGCTGAGCAGAGAGCCCAATGTGGGGCTCAATCCCAGACCCTGAGATCATGACCTGAGCCGAAGGCAGAGGCTTTAACTCACTGAGCCACCCAGGCACCGCATATGTATTTCTTTTAAATGATAGTTTTAGTGTGCCTTTTTCTTTTTTACTTGGGAAAAAGGACTACATATAGTACAAAATATTCCAGTAGATAAAAAAGGTCTATTATGAATGTCAACTCCCTCCTGTCCCTGCCCATCCTGAAACCGTCGCCAGAGGCAGCCACTGCTCCTGGCATTGCCTCTCCTGGAGGTGCCTCTCTTCTGTGCTCTGGTCTGAACTTCTATTTGTTTCAGCTTGTCTTGGAAATTTCTCCTTATCATCACAAAGAGAGTCACCTCATTTTGTATCTTACTGACCTTTCATAATTTATTTAATTAAACCCCTTTAATAAATATTTAGGTATTAAGTTTCTTCAGTCTTAGGCATCCATAAATAATGCTTCTTTATTCATTCAATGTCTCTGCATATGCATTTTTTGTCCTTTAAAATGTTTTCCTGTTCCTGATTCATTATCTCTATTTCCATTTCATCACATCATCTTTCCTAATGTATTGTGTGTAAATGTGTGTGTGTATCCTGGTTGTAAGCCATCCTGATTTTTTTTTTTTTTTTTTTTTTTTTTTGTAGACCAAGGAGAGGCGAAACAAAACCAAACAAAACAACGAATATTCTCCTTCTCTGTGCCCTGTCCTCAGTGGAGTGGGGTAGAGTTGAATTTCTTTCACATGACTCATGTTCTCTCCATGACTTTGTTGCTGAATACTTAGATCTGGTATAAATTTATCCTGGAAATTTATGGACTTTTTTGGGCAAGTGGTAGTCAGCCAGTCTCTTAAGAAGATGCAAAGCAAAAAAAGATGGATTTCATTGGTGTTCCTTATTAATCTCTTATAGCAGAGCTGTGGAATTCTAGGAGTAGTGAAAATGCTGACCTGGTTAATTCACCAGAGTTTCTTCTTAGATGACTGTGGGTCACTTATCCACACTTTGTTGGGGTCCCTGAGTCCTCCTAGCTTCCCCTGTAGTAAGGGAAGTTTGGAATACCTCCATGTTCTCAACCCTGCCTCCATGTTAGAATCACCTGGAGAATTCAGAGACACCTGGTCCCAGAATTTTCCTCTGCTGTGCATCTAGGGCTGACAAACCTGGACTACACGATCACTGAAACCCTTCCTACCTCTGACCTGATGACAGTTGTCAGAGTCTGCCATAGAATTAGAGGTTTTGTAAACTTGACCAATTCATCAGTTTTCATGTTCATGGTTTTGAGTGTTGTGACATATTTTCTCTTGAGAATTTTCCCTGTATACTTTCAAGTGCTTGGAGTAGAAAAGTCAAAGTTTGGATTTCAAGCCATTCTTAAAGGAATAACAAGCTGGAACACAACTTTCTCAAGATGCAAAATTGGGGATCCACACAGCTGAGAAGCCAGGTGGATATATTCCAGCAGCTGAGACTGAAGGAGGGGACCCATGGGTTAAAGCATCTGCCCAAGGCTGACTTGTCATTCCCCCACGTCAGTGTTTCAATTTTGTCTCTTCCAGTTTCACCAAATGTCGAAGCAGCACATAATATTGGACTTTCAGTCAAGGCCTTACGCTACCATGGAAGAACAGAAGAAAAGAAAAGAAGAATGGATAGATGGGTGAGTGCATGGATGGAAGGATGGAAGGAGGAGAGAAAGATGGGTGGTTGGATGCACTGGTTGAGAGTTCTACAGAGGCTGGGGGTTGTGTTTGGCTCTTGACCCTGTCACTTGCTACCTGTATGAGCTCAGGGGCTCACTTAACCTGACATAGCCCTCTCCCCTATCTTGGAAACACTAGATTTAATGATACCTATCATCTAGGGTTTTCATGGGGATTAAATTAGATCATGGTGGGTATTTAGCCCAGTGCCAAACAATGTGTGCCCAATAAATGGCTCTTATGCTTTATTTTTCTTCACTTTACTCCAAAAGTGTTCCATGCTGACTTTGAACTTTGACTAACACCTGTTATATGCATTGCAAACTTCTTCCCAAATCTGTGTATTTCATTTTTGTTCCTTTAATGACATGTTTTGTTGAGGCATTCTTATTGCTATGATCATTTATTTTATTAATCTTTTGTTTTGAAGTTGCTGCTTTTTATGCACTGTTTTTGAAAATTGCCCACCTCGGGGTCATGAAAACATTTCCATTTTCTTCTAAAATCTTTACCATTTTACCATTCACATTTCAGTGTATGATCTATCTGATGCTGATTTCTATGTACAATGTGAAGTACGAGTCAAGGTTAATTTTTTTTTTTCCTCCATGGTAGACCAATAGACCCAGCAGCCCTTTAGTGAAAAAACCACCCTTCCCCACTGCCTTTTAGTGGCCCCTTTGTCATAAATCAAGTGGGTCTGGTTCTGGATTCTCTAATCTCTTTCACTCTTCTTGTCTATCTTCGTACTGCCTCCTCATTGTTGTAAGGACACATATCCAAAAAATACAGAGAACTCTCACAGAAAAAGACAGAGCCAGATAAAATGTGCTGACGAATTAAATAGGCATCCAGGTCCATTCTAATTCTTTGACTATCATCACTGATTTAACATCCATTTCTTGAGTGCCTGCATTATCCTGAGACAGCAAAACTAATTGCATATATGTATGTATGTATTTACTTACTTATTGATTTTTACCTACGCTTACTTACGTTTTCTCACTTTCTTTGTCAATGGTATGTGACCAGTCAGAGAGACAAATGTCCAGGGATTGTGAAAGTTCTGGAGCTGAGTGATGATAAAAATGCAAACAGAAGCCGTGATGAAGGCAATGGGACCAGGCATGGCCTGGAAAGGGAAGGACACATGGGTGAGCTGGTGCTGCCCCAGATAACAGGTCTTATTCCTGGTAAAGGTTGGGGCAAGTCCAACTAGAATGCACAATGATTCTTATATCTGGGAACCAAATATTAAAGTAATTCCAAAAAGCTTGGGGCTATTCTTTCCTGGAAAGAATCGGAAGTAAGAAGTCAAAGGAAACTGGGAAAACAGATGAAGAGTTAAGGGTGCCAATGGGTAACAGTCAGTTCTCAATCTTAAAAAAAGTTTTAAGAATTATGAGTCAAGTGTAGTGTTCATTGTAGACCCCTTGCATGTGTGAGAACAGGTATATTTCCCATTTCAATATTGTCATGAAAACCGCTTACTAGAGATGCTTGTGATCTTTTATCCAAAGACTCAAATATCATGGACTCCATGTGATTGCATGTAAGCTTGGGATGGCCATTGCTTGTTTACATGTGCGGCATGCAACAGTCAGAAAATGATCAGAGATAGAGAGTGGAGAGAAAGGACAGAAGCGCAATGCTTGGGTTTATTGCTCAGCTGGGGAGAATCCAAACTTTGAAAAGAGCTATTGAAATTCTTCCTCAAAGCATCCCAATTCAGAGCTAAAATGTGCCTTTTATTGTGACATATTTAGCAACTTTAACAGGAAAACTTGACTTTGATCACAAGCCTCTTGGTTTATATAAACCAAGTTTCTGGCAAGATCTTGAAATAGAATCTTATGACCCTGAGAAATGGTTTCTCTCATGTAAGTGGAGAGAAGCCTTCCTCTTCCTTTTCAGTTTTGAATATGAGTCCCAAAGGGCTTGGGCAACACTGAATGTTCCAAGAGGTGGCAAACTGAGCCAACTTCAACACTCAGTGTCTCTTGAGTCACAGCGGATGTGGTGGGTGTGGCTTCTGGGGTTGTTGAATTCTGCCCCATCTCCTCATGTGCTCAGCCAAAATAGGGCCGAATTGCAACATGGCACGTGCTATTCTTTACTTGTTCTTTAACAAAGGAGAACATTGCCAAAAGTACCGTGGGGGCTGGATTCGAGTGTTGAACCTGTCCCTACTCAGTGTGTTGGGAAGAGTCTCTCCTCTCTCAGAGCTTGTCCCCACCAAGAGTTGGGCAAAGGATGTAAAAATGCCTTTCAAACTGTAAAATGTAATAGCACATGGAATTTCTATTTTGTGGCGAAAATAGTTGACTTTCAGCAATTAGGCGTGCTTCTATTCAACAGGATGATGATGTTAGAATATAATAAACCCATGGCTGTCCTTGTCTATTATTGCTTCATTTGAATATGTCTACTTGTTCATTCACCGAAAGCATTTATTATATGCCAGTTGAGCAGCAATCACTACATTAAGTACCATGGGTGGAAAAGATAAAAGTAAAGATCAAGAGAGAAGGGTGTGGTCTGCTGAATAACCATTAAGTCTATAATTTGCAAGAGTTTTATCAATAGAAATAGCTTCCCAACATATACTAAAATGCAAATGTGGTTGCATGTCCCAGACACAACTTGCATTGAATTGAGCATCTCCCCACACAGAGAAAGGAACTTATCCCATGGTTTTTGGAGATACTTCATCCAGTGACTCTCCAAGTGGGAATATCACGACACATTGGAATGGGTCAGGAGCCAGATGAAAAGTTGTTGGAGCCCATGAAACAGTACCTCCCTCTCTTGGGCCTCTTTCTCTCTCTCTCTCTCTCTTTCTTTCTTGCTTGCTTTTTTGCTTTCTTTCTTTCTTTTTAACAATTTTATTTATTTGAGAGAGAGAGAGTGCACAAGCAGGGGGGAGGGGCAGAGGGAGAGGGAGAGGCAGACTCTCTGCTGAGCAGGGAGCCCAGTGCGGGACTTGATCCCAGGACCCTGGGACCATGACCTGAGCCAAAGGCAGACATTTAATCAACTGAGCCACCAGGAGCCCATGTTTCGGTTTCCTTTTATATGTTCCACAGATTCATCTCTCTGCTAATCACATGATAGGAGGAAGACAGCTCTGCCAATGGCAACCACACTTGTGCATGCTTATGTCCCAAGGACACCCAGTCCCAGAATCCCAAGGGAATGACTTTGCTTGGGTCAACTGTCCTCCTCGACACTCCCATGGCTAACTGCTCTCAGCACTTTGGTGAGTTTACCCTCATGTGCACACAAACCTGCACCCACACACAATGCTCAGTGCTCTGTATGGGGATCTAAAGATCAAGTGATTTGGCTTGAAGGACCGTCAGATGACATGTATCATTCTACACCTACATTTTTCACTTAATGAATCTTAGTTCCTTTCATTATGGTGCACATGGAATAGCTGCATAGTATTCCATAAAATCTGTTCTTTGGCCTCTTTATTCCTTTGTTGATGGTTATTTCCAAATTTTTATATTATTTACTGGGTTGCATTCACCACCCCTTATCAATCCTTAGGTTTTTCTAGAATATATACATCTCACAACGGGATATCTGAATACAAGGGTATGTGCATTTTAAACTTTAATAGATATTACCAAATTGCTCCCCAAAATGCCTTTAGCAGTGAACGCTTTTGCCAATATGGTATGAGAGTAAATGCTTCTTATCCCCTTGCTAAATGCTGAATATTAGTAATCTTGCTAATAGTCTAGTCAAAAATCTTGTTAGAGCATCACGTTGTCACTTTGCTTTGGAAGGGCTGGCTCTCAGCTTGCTGGCTGCCTCCCCCAGACCCTGGGGCTCACAGCTCAATGTCCTGCCCTGCTCCCCAGAGGAGCAGAGCTTCTGAGCTGCCGGCCCTCATAGGGATTTCAGCAAGCATGATTCCCTAAAAAACAATAAAATCTTCTTTAGGGAACAGCTGAGTTTAAAAGTTTCCAAATCCTAACCTACAAAAAATCCATTCAAGTATACACTTAAATCATTAAAGAGGAAGTTAGGAGTAAATTCATTTTCAATTGTACTTAATACAAGGCTCTACTTCACTGCTTATATTCCTTTCATAAGACCCAAACACAGAGCTGTCACCCATCCCCCTGCCTCTTCCTCAAGTGGAAGGAGGGCCTTTCCCAGCCATGACCACAGTGGACCCCGAAGTAGGGGCTAAGTGTGGGATTCCTTCCTTTTTGTGTTTATATGACGTTGGGGAGGAGAGATGCGAGATACAGCTAGGGGGCAAGGAAGGAAGGGATTTATTATTATTTTTGTTTGTTTCCTATTCTCGTTAGTTCAACTGTTAAATTTAGGTTTTCAGAGAACCCATGCAGTCATATCTGGAGGTTTAAAGGTCACCGGGCTGCTGTTGCCATTACAAATTGGAAATAGTGCATGATATTCAGTGACCAGAAGTGGCTTTGATTGATGCTCTGATGCTTTTTGCAAAAGGGGGCCCATTAAAAGGCTTTGTGACTCAAGATAGAGCCCAATGACTTTCTCAAGGACTTCCTGGTCTTCTTTTTTCATAAAATCACAATATTCCTGATCACTCTTAAAAATTATGTATAATATGAAAGTATTTCATTGAGCTTTTTTCAAAGTGTAAGTTGGAAAGTGTTGGAATGAACCTGGGAATTGGGTCCTCTGACAATCCCTGGCTTATGCACCAGGTGCCCAACCACGGACCCATCCCATAACCACCAGAATTTATTGCGTTACCTGCAAAAGGTGATAAGTCTTATTTCGTAGGGTTGGTAAAGATTCAGTATATCTTTGGAGATATATAATACAATATATCTCCAAGGTGTTTGCTAGAACATCTGGCATCATAGGTGCTCAAATATCAGTGGAGAAAAATAAAACTCAGAATGTTCTGACTTATGTTCATCAACGATTCATTTATAAGTACTCCAGGGTGTGGGGAATCTTCATATTCACAAAGGCAACCTTTCGGGTATCCACAGTGGCCACACAAAAGGCATGAATGCAGCAGATCTGGGTCTTGGTGGACACCTTGTGGTCTTCCCAGAATATGAGGCCACCCCCCACTGACTGCCCCACACCCGGAAGGCTGTCAGGAGACAGTTTCTTATGGCTTCTCTGGTCCTGATGAGATTGAGGCTTCCTGTGTCTTCCCTCAGATGCATCGGTCCCCCAGTGATGTCCAGTAATACCCTGGCCACTTTCACTTTGTGTCATCCCGTTTGGCATGGGTGATCAGGACCTGGGAGCTGTCACCCTCGGCTGCTCTCTTTCCTCCATGTGAGTTCCCCAAACTGTCTGAATTTAAAAGTGGCCTCTAGATCTTGGTCAGCTAAGTCCATCCAGCTGTGACTTTGGTCTTGCCTTTTCTTGAGAGTTGACGCAGACAAGCGTGGGGCACCTTCTCTGCATGTGGCACCAGGGATCCTGTGATAAACAAGGTGGTCTCATCCCTGCCCCCAGGGGACTCAGGTATCTTGTCCTGGTAGTGATCATGGCCTCATGGGGGCAGCCCACAGACAGTGTGACATTGATTTCTCTGAATATGGCGATCCTTAGGGAAAGGGTTGTGGCCCTGCCCCCATGTGCCTGGAGGCCATGCACTGGGATTCCAGTGGGCTGTGGCTGGTGAATGCTTGTGGGCCAGTTTTCAGATGGAGCTTGAGGTGATCATCAGGGGGAAATCCCCACAGCCCCCCTCCTCCAGATTCTGTTCACATCTCCTGTACCCCAGGCTTGGGGTCGGGGTCACTGACAGTAATTTAAGGGAAGGGCAGCCCTAAATGACTCTGTGTCAGGGTGTCCTAGGAGGGAAAGTGGCTCCAGCAGCTGCTTCACTTTTTTCCCCAAAATTTTGTTTCTGTCTCATCAACAGGAACTTCGCAAGAAAGAGCATGTAGCCTAAGGTTCTATATTAAACTAGGCTCCTCAGAAACAGGCCTGGGAGGAGGATTTAAGGGAAGGGTGTGTGTTTGTTTGGGTGCATCTTCAGGGCAGTGGGAGAGTGAGCCTGGGAAGGGAAGAGCCAACATAGCGTGCGATGAGCAGG
Source organism: Potos flavus (assembly GCA_028534135.1). Lineage (NCBI taxonomy): Eukaryota > Metazoa > Chordata > Mammalia > Carnivora > Procyonidae > Potos > Potos flavus. The sequence continues at coordinate 80,332,254 of CM052885.1, forward strand.
TTTGTATCATGGGTGCTGTGGCTCAGTACCAGCTGTAGGAGGTAATGTGGAGTGCACAGCACAGTGGCCCGATGCCCGCTCCCACACCTGAAGGAGTTGGGGTATCCACTAGGACTGGGGTTTCCAAGTCATGTCTTTTGTTGCTCAAGGCTGCTCTTTGGGGCATTGTTCCCTGCACTTCCAGCCCACCCTGAGGGGCACAGAAAGGAGGCATGCAGGTCCTTGCAGAGGGATGCCACGGGTGCATGCTGGAACAGCGAGGGGATAGAGGACATGGGCAGGTAGCCAAGAGTTCCATTTTTCAGCTTCTAACTCCTACAAGGGTTTGCCCCTCTTGGAGCCAGCTCAAAGCAAACTCAGGTCGACACAATCAGCCTGGAAAACTCCAAGGGCCCAAATGCCAGTTTGGAGCCAATGCTGCATTCAGAAACCCGGCATGGCTTCTCAGAATTAGGGCTTGTCAAGAGCAACTCTAAATACAGTGTCTTATTTCAAAGAGGGTCCAGTTTCCTATGGACTGTTTATTGAAAAAATATGTGTGGGGAGAAAATGTTGGACAGTGGCACGAGACTTCAGATCTGTACACGGAGAGAGGCAGGTTCTGTCTCAGAGCAACGTTTGTGGAGTGTCCCGGTTGCCGTCTTTCCAAATCTGCCTTCAGTTTTTAAGTATCACCAGGCAGCATGAAAAATCCAACTGCCTGGATTTGATTTGTGGAAGGGATGGAGAGAGAGGTTGGCTCAATCGATCACTTAACGGGGGCTGTTACATGCCTCGTTGGAACAGCTCTGTGCAGAGCTTGGATCCAGTGCAGAGAAAGGCAATTCAAAATAGTCTGGACGCCCTGTGCAGCTCTGTGGCTCAATTCGCCTTTGCAGAAAAGACCAATAATTCCTTCCATGTGTATGCCATCGTATGGTCTTCTGAGCACCTCGGACACCATGGACCTGGGTCCTCTCCATAGACAAGGGGTCTGAGTTACTTCATTCCCATTTCATGGAAGAGGCAAGCAGGTCAGAGCAGGACAGGACCTGCCCACTTGGCCTAGAAGAAGAAACTGGTCCCAAATCATCTCTTGATTGTCAGCAACCAGACACTCTCTGGCGTGTAATCTGTGCCAAGTAACTGTCTGAATGACTGTTGGGCTGGATCGTTGTTCAGTCTGGGTCTTTTTACCACAGGAAGATCACGGGTTGGCATTGGCAGAGAGAACCTGACACGCAGCAGGAGGTTCCCTTTGAAAGCTCATCAGATGCACATTTAGGGTTTGTTTGGATGTCTTCATACATTAATTTAATCAGGTGGCCAAGTGGTTCGGGGCAGCTGCTTCCCTATTTGGTAGACTTGTCTCCGCTGGTCCGCTAGCCACATCCCGTTAATGAATTCACTGCTGTGTTCATGCATCTTGGTGACAGGCTGCCCAAAGGTGTGCACGTTGCAGGGAGGCACTGAAGAGAAAACCTCTTCAAGAGCCAGCTGAATGACTTTCTAGTCCTGGGATGTCTGGCACGGTGAAAGGTACGAGGATGGCCGTGTTCCTTCCGGAGAGGGAGACAGGCTTCCTGGCATCATGGTCTGCCTGTAGGCACATACCTGCGCTATTCATCCCGAGTCTACTTCCCTAGTAATAGTGGAATGGAGAAGGAACACAAAAACCTTGTAGAGAGGAATAGTCGCCAGACACTAGTATTGTTGCTACATCGAGAAAGTCAAATAAGGCAACAAGACTCCAAAATTGCCCTTGGTGATTGCAATGCGTGCAGCAATTCCTCAGAATGCAGAGACACGCTATTTCAGGAGTACTGTGGACACGAGAAGCTGCTTCTGTTTTGGGGTTCTGCTGATGGATATTTAGGATTTTTTTTCTTAATTATTAAGGATATCTTAGGAAATCTTCCGGTGGAAATCAGGCAAAAATAGATCCAATTGCTCTGTGCCTTACTATAAATGCCCACAAACCCTTTCTTACCTAAGAATCTCACTTGCTTAGTGAGGGAGCTGGAATAAGTTGAAATAACCATTCTTACGTGAACAAATGGGTAACTCACCCCAGGGCTGCCCAACAGGTGTGAGCTACCAAGTTAGGGTCTAAGTCCAGTCCTCTGGGCCTTAACTCTAGGGCCATTTTGGTGCTTGAAACTTTGCTTAATCTCTCTCTGTCCTGGGTGAGCATTAGGGGCTTTCGAGGCAATGAAATTTTGTGAAGGAGAACTGTTTTGTGTGTAGTTTTGCATAAATCCTCATCAGTTTCCACAGCTACAGAAGTGTCTCTTGGAAACTGTGGACTCAAAGTCCTCCACCTCCCTTCCTCCAGGGTTGGGCCTCCAGTGTAGAGCTCTATTGACCCTCTGCCAAGGAAGCCAGGGAAGGGGGCAGGGTACAGGCACTGCCTGTGGTGTGAAAAGCAAGTGAGCTTCTCCTGCATCTCCATCCACACCGGATTCCAGTCTCCATATTCTGTGATGCTTATAATGGCAGGATGAGCATAGGGTCAAGATATCTGGGTCTCAGTTAAATTCCTGTCCTCAGCTCTCTGATCCTGTGGAGGATCCCTCTGCTCCAGCTGGACCACAGCACACTGTCTGGTGGTCTCCACACACCCACCACCTGCCTGTGGTCGGGGATTGTTCCTACTCCCAGTGCCTCAACACCCTAGTGTGGTGTATCTCATAGAAGAGACACATACTGATTACCCCTGAAAGGAATAGAACTTCTTCATCCCAAACCACGGTGCACATGGCTAACAACTTCCAAGTAGGGGACACTCAGTGATGACCTGAGCTGAGCTCCTGGCCCAGTGGGCTCCCACAGTGATTTTTTTTCATGAATGGCAGAACCTGTGCCCATCCCATGGTCCAGGATTTTGACTCTGGGCCAACTCAAAATGACCGAGAATCTGCAGTACTGGCTTGGCTGCACCCAGGATGTTGTGGTTGTAACAGGAAATTCCATAATTTTCCCACCAAACCTTAAATAACACTCCCCTGTGCCCATCCTTTAATTCCTTATCATTAAAACAAACTCATTTTTACAGTTAGTGAAGGGTAGATCTTTGAGGGGAGAAAGAATTGAGAATAGCCAACCCAGTGCCTCTCAAGCTTGAGTGAGCATCAGAGTCCCCTCAAGGCTTGTCTGCACACAGGCTGTTGGGCCCCACCTCAGATAGTTCTGGAACCACCAAGAACTCACACTTCTGGCAAGTTCTCAGTTGCTGATGTGGCTGTTCCAAGCACCACATCTGAGGGCTGCTGGAGTAAATCCAGAGCAGCATGATACCTCAAAGCTTCAACCAGTCCTTCCCCACAATAGCAAAGGATTTGTTGGAGAGAACCACTCCTAAGGATATCTTAGATATGAAAATTTTTAATATTAACATGGGTTAGAGGATAGAATTAATAAACAATTTTTATGCTTCCACAGGCACAAAAGTGAAGCAGGTACTTGGAACACTGCAGGGTCAGCAACAGAAGTAAGACACAAGTCTCCTGTTGAAGTCCTATCCCCCAAAAACAGACAGAAAGAAGAGAGGAAAGCTAGAACACAGGCAGCAATGAAGGTGGGTTTTGGGATTTTTCTTTAATTCTAACTTTTGTGTTTCTAGAAACATCTGATCAAATAACATCTTTCATAGCCAAATGGAATTTTGACTTATCTGCATTATCGTGGTCATCAGGCCAACCCACAGTAAGATGAGTCTTGGCGTTCCCATTTTGGAAACTGCCAGAAATGCTATTTGGATTAATTTCTATTTGGGAGTTGGCTAAAACTGGCCACATTCTCTCATAGTTCAGGATAAACATCATAGCATTGTCATATAAATTTATATTCCCCAAATTAAGTTAAAATAGGCCTTTTTGGGGAAGCAAAAGATTTTTTTTTAAGATTACTTCTCAAATATGTTCAGCTTCTGAAAAGAATTCAACTTCTTTTCTTCCATATTCAATGTCAATCAAACTAAATTTCTACATTTTTGGAATTATATCAAATTATATTGTATTCTTCAGTTACATATAAAATCCAATTAACATTTCTTTATGGAAATCTCAATATCGTATATAGGTTAAAGAAAAGAATATTTAAAAGAACATTTTAATACTTTGTAAGAAGTAACAGAAATTAACTTTCCTTTTTTTTAAAAGATTTTATTTGTTCATTTGAGAGAAAGAGAAAGAGAGAGCGCACCAGCAGAGGGGAGAAGCAGAGGAAGAGGGAGAAGCGGATTTCCGAGCAGGGAGCCTGACATAGGTAGGGCTTGATCCCAGGACCTGGAGATCATGACCTGAGTTGAAGGCAGACACAACCATCCGAGCCACCCAGGTGACCCAGAAATCAACTTTTCAAAGCACAGGCCAATCATGACATTGGAGTGCATCTGTAATATTTTTCCCTAACAGAGTACATTCTAATGCAAACATAAGTACTCCTCTTTCTCTACAATAGATTGACCCTCAAAAACTGTGTATATAATGTCTATAAAGTAAATTATCATACATTTGAAATAGAAGATTAGAATGGAAGCAAAATCTGGAAAAGGAAATCACATTAATTGCTGACCTTGAAACTATTTTATGAATTAAAAAGTGTTTTAAATTCTGGCCGCCTTGATTCAAGCCCCTGAACTTTTGTGTTTTCAAAAACAGCTAAACTAGAACTCTGTAACTGAAATAACTTCCTGATCAGGCTCTTAATTTTGTTCGGGTATCTGCTCTTTTTGTACATGACCCAGAGGTGATGACAACTCTGTCCTCCTCAGAGGAACACATGGATGGTTCAGGCTGTGGATGGCAGCAGGCTGGTGCCTTGGTCATGACTGGGTTAGGGAACGACACTGTCCCAGTCTGACCAACAAGTCATAGAGAGATGATTTCTGGAACTGCTAGAAAAGTTTTCCTCATTCTTAAGGAGCCACATGAAGGCACGGTCCTTTTGTGTTTCTGGACACTGGATGTGAAAGGTCTGGGTTTAATATCCAGAATTCTGGGAGCCATCTTGCAACCACAAGGGGAACCAGTTGGGGGCAATTCCAGCCCACAGAAGATAGCAGAGTAGAGGCAGGAAAGAACGTGTGTCCTTAACACCATTGCTAGCTTTTGAGTCGATCAGCCTGGAACACTGCTAGCCCTCAACTCACTCTTATTTGATGTAAGAAACTCTTACATTGTCTGTGTCTGTGAGACAAGTTTTTGTGTGTGTGTGTGTGTGAGATTCAGAATTTATTTTTTTCCCCAAATACTTTTATTTTATTTTTTCAGTGTTACAAGATTCATTGTTCGTGTACCACACCCAGTGCTCGATGCAATATGTGCCCTCCTCAATACCCACCACCAGGCTGGCCCAACCCCCCACCCTCACCCCTCCAAAACCCTCACCCTCAGTCTGTTGCTCAGAGTTCACAGTTTCTCATGGTTCATCGCCATGAGACAAGTCTTCTTAGCAATAATCGCGCCTCAGATAAACCTCATTGGCTACGATACTGCCACTGCACAAAGCTGAGACAAGTCTTCTTTTGCCTGTAGTGAAGGCATCCTAGATGATACAAATGAAATTTGAAAAGCAGAGATTTCATGGAAACATCTGTTCTTGTCCATTTTCATTGCACACCTTTTAAATACATTCTATGTTGAATCATTTTTTAAAGATTTTATTTATTCATTTGATATAGAAAGAGATAGTGATAGCTTGGTGGGGAGGGATGAGGGAGAAGCAGACTCCCCACTGAGCAGGGAGCCTGATGCCAGACTCAATGCTAGGACCCTGGGATCATGACCTGAGCTAAAGGCAGACACTTAACCAACTGAGCCACCCAGGTGTCCCTGTGTTGAATCATTTTTAAGAAGGTCTGCTATATTGTTAAAATTTGCCTCTAAACTATAAGTTTTTTAGGTTGAAAGATATTTGTGTATCAGATTTTCCAAAAATGGCTCATATTTGTATTTGCTCAATTGGCTAGTCAACATTTCTTTGCAATTTATCTCACTTTTCCCTTGTGTTCTTTAAAGTGTGACGTGAAGGGCGGTAAAAAAAAATAAGTAAATTTATTATTTATTCTTACATATGACTGGGTTATTTGTGGTAATTGAGGTAAAGTTTGTGCTACAACATTGTTAAAATTTGTGAAGTAATCATCCTATCACCCTGCCAGAAATATTTCCTGGATTTGGACCTGATTTTTCTTAAACCAGAAACATGTCTCATTTTCTTCCTCCTGCTCCCCATATCTATTTTCTCCCTGTTCACTCAGTGCATGATGTATAGATTTCTTTTTTCTCAGATTGCTCGCATCTTATCAACCCTATTGCAAGTCAGCACAGGGTAAGCAACCTTCTAGGGATGTGGAAAAGGCAATCCTACAGTCTGAATTTTTTGTGACTATCACAGTTTTCAAGTTTTTAAACCACATGTTCCAGAGTTTGTTTAGATTGTTTTTTGTTTAGAAACTGTGGTCATGACAGCATTGGTGAAGGGCACCCACCTTGTCTCATATTTACACTTGATGATGTTCATAATGTGTAATATAATACGGCAGCATTGGCAAGTTCCTGGGATAGGGATGGGGTGGGAAGATTCTGATCACTCTTTATCTTCAGTTACGTTCCCTCCTTTCAAAGAGTAAGGCAAGAGCCCTTCTCCTACTCCCCTTGAGCAATATTCCTGTTCTGACTACCAAAGATATCATCAGTTAAGGAGGTCACAGCCTTAATATCAATACTCACTTGAATATTACTCGATGGTGTTTAATGACAAATCAGGTAGGATTAGAATGAACCAGACTACCTGGGAGAGCATGTGACACAAATAACAATGGCTAACTCTAAAGTGCTCAATGCATGCCTGGCCCTCTATTCAATGCTGGTCTGGGCCAACCAGGCTAACAGACCCACCTCCTTTGCCCCAGTGATTGGGTCAGTGTGCTCCTGTCAATTGGTCTTTCCCTCTTTCCCCTCCCGTAAGGATGGCCCGTGAATGGGCACAAGCTCCATTTGGAGCCAGTGGGACCCAAAGGGAAGTTTGCTGGGGCCTCCTCTGAAAACTGCCCCCAGTCATTCAGCTAGTAAGTGGAAAAGCCAAGATCTGTCCCTGGCCATCTGACTGTAGAACCCACGTTATTGGTCACTGAGATGGAAATAAAGGGAAAGAGAGAAATTGGAGACAGGCAGGTGGATGGGCTGGATTGATGGGAGTGCTCAAATATATCATCTTGTTTAGGGCCAGCTTTGGCCTTACCCCCCAAATCATTTCATATCACACCTTTTTGAAAGTTGTGATTTCAATTGAGCCACTAAGTTATGCCATTTGGGGAAAAGGACTGTGTGCGGTTTATCTATGAAAAGTAGATTCTGAATTTTCCAGGAAGTTTCTCATTATTTCTTTCTTGTTATTTTCCAACACATTCATTATCCACATTGTGACCTATAAAAATATAACCCCTAAAGGAACCAGTTGAGAGGTTTTCTGTGGAAATGACAGAAAATTCAATGTAAACAGGCTTGAACAATAAAAGGCCTCCACACCTAGAAAGCTCAGGAACTCGAGGCCCTTTCATGATGGTTAGATTTAACAGCTGACTCAATGACACCACCTTTCCTGCATTCTCCCTACTTTCTGCACTTCCAGCTTCATCCCAGGGACTTCCGGTTCCTTTATGGTGGGACTGCAACAGGCCTGAGCTTCACACTCACATACTACCCTCTAGAGGGACTCTGCCAGGGACCTGCCCGCATGTTAATTGGCCCAGATTGGGTTACAGGTCTTGAACAAGGACTTACAGGGAGTCACCAAAGCAAGTGAGGGTAGATGACTGTCCTCAGTGACTGAGACCAGTCAGGCCCCATCCCACAGCTGCTCCCCAACAGAGAGTGAGGAATGGATGCTGAGGGCAAGAGCAAAAGTGACTTACCTTTCCAATGGTTGTATCCAGATCAGTGTCATGTGGCGCCATGCTCTGTAACGGAGTTTAATACAATGCAAAATTCTCTCTTGGACTGTTAAGAGAGGTCACTTTTGAACTCCCCCATTCAGAAGGGTCAGCTGTAAATGGGCTTTATGTAAATCTTCCTTGGGCCCCCACACTCATGAGCCTCAGGCTCTGCTCCATGCTTGGACCATTCCTGGGCTCTGCGATGTCATGGGATACCTCAGAGAAAACACACAAATCTATAAGTGCACTTTTCATGCATCAAGCCATGAGAACAATAAAGAAATGTGAGCCACAGAAGGCAACAGCTACAATCACATTAACCATGAAGGACAGAAGGGAACCTTGGGCACACAAGAACATGAAGCCAATAGGTGGGAAATAAACACTCTACTTAAATAATTCTGGGGTGCTGGTCTGCCATCTATGTCCTTCTCCCAAGCATATGTATCTACTGCAGCTCCATAGCCCAATGCCAGCCTACATGACAGGGCACCAGCTGTCATTTAGCTGTCCTTGCAGAAAAGCATGACATTTTCCCCTCACTGACCTTTCTACCTAAACACGCCTACACCGAATTGTAAGTGTGTATACCCCAGCTGGCTGGTAAACCCAGTACCCCAACTGGCTGGTAGACCAGGACACCTGACTGATAGCAGCTGGGGTCTGCTCAACATTCTTTGCAGGGTCAGCTGCTCAACCAGTGCTGACAAGGTCCTTGTGAGAGAACTCCCAGGGCTCCCTGCATGGGTCACATGTACACGTGGTCACAGAAATGCAGTGTGCCCCATCTGCACCACAACCATTAACATCACTTTTTTGTGTGTGCTTATTTTGCTTCCAAAATAAATTTGCAATTTTTGAAGTAATGCACATTAATTGTGAAAAGCATAAAAAATACAAAAAAAAAGAAATTTAACCCAGCACAAAAAGAAAAGCTCTGTCCACATTTTGTTCTGTTTCCTTCCATCCATATTTTTCCAATTTGACAACAATTCATGCATGTTTTTTCTTTTCCTACCCAATTTTTCATGCACTATATATTTTATACATTTTACGCATAGAGAAATCATTTTATAACTTTGCTTGTGTCTCCTGTTTCTCAGTTTATCTTTAGTCTGAATGATAGAAAACTTCCATAAGCATGGCATTACTGATTGCATGTTATTTTATTGTGAAAATGGACCATAACTGACTTGGGCATCCTGTATTATGACATTTAGGTATTTGCAGTTGTTTTGTGTGTGTGTATGTGTGTGAACATTGCAGTCCATTTTATAAACCATGTGTTTATACAATGCAGTTAATGCACTTTAGATTATTATTTTTTTTAAAGATTTTATTTATTTGACAGAGAGAGAGAACAAGTAGGGGGAGCAGCAGGCAGAGGGTGAGGGAGAAGCAGGCTCTCCACTGAGCAGGGAGCCTGACATGGGGCTTGATTCCAGGACCCCAGGATCATGACCTAAGTGAAAGGCAGATGCTTAACCAACTGAGCCACCCAGATGCCCTTAGATTATTTTTTTTGTAATGATTTCCCCAGATATGGAATTAATGAAGTGAAGGTATAATTTAAATCCATTTTTCATATAAGCAGGAAAAGAGGAAGTGATGTGTCAGGGATCCTGAGTCTTAGGGAAAAGTCCTTCAGAGTCAGGTCTCATGTCAGAAGCTCACTGGACCAGATGTTTTCCGACGTGGATGTTCTTGATCAAAGCCACGAAAAGTCTCAAAATGTATATTTTCAATTTGTATGAAGTCTTTTGGAAATTAGTATGATTTGGAATTTATTATTTATGGTAGTTACTGTTTCCTTTTGGAGGGTGGGATGAGGTGAAGACTGGCAGTGGTGACTTCTTTCAGATTGGTGGCAGTGAGGTCACCCGTGTTCCTCACATCTACCTTCCTCCCCCACCTGGCCCTAGCACACTCATGTGCACGTACACACACTCACAACATACACGCTGACATAACTGTGGACGGTCATGCTTACTAGGGTTGCAAGATAAGTACAGGAAAGCACAGGGTGCTCAGTTTAAAATGAAAGTCAGATAAACGATGATTAAATTTTTTAGTATAGGTGTGTTCCATGCAATATTTGCCTATGCAGTATTTACATTATCGCCATATGCAATATTTGGGACATACTTAGACTAAAATATTACTAGTTGTTTATTAGAAATTAAAATTTAACCAGGGTGCCTGGGTGGCTCAGTAGGTTAAATGTCAGACTCTTCGTTTTGCTCAGGTCATGATCAGGGTCATGAGATCCAGCCTTGGTGGGCTCCAGGCTCAGGGTGAAGTCTGCTTGAGATTTTTCTCCCTCTCCCTCTGCCCCTCCCTCTGCTCACACAAAAACACACTCTTTCTCTCTAAAATAAACAAAAATAAATCTTAAAAAAAAAAGAAATTAAAATTTAACCAATGTCCAATATTTTTATTTGCTAAACTTGGAAAATCTACCCTTTGTAAGCAATACATACCCACCCACATATGCACACATGCACACTCACTATACACGCTTATCCACACATGCACACTCCTCTTTTCCTTTCCATTGCACGTTCAATTTAATCACTTACTATAATATAAATAGGTACTGGCAACACTCAAATAAAAAGAAAATCATTGTGGCAGTAGCTCAATAGATACCTTTAAAAGAAATAATTTAGTGAAATTACAAAGGAATTTCATCATGTACAGGAGACCATCTTAGGGGGTTTGAAGCTGATTCCATGATGGGTAGGATTATCGTGTCCACGCTGAGCTCCCCATTCTGGCCGAGATGTTTTCACAAAGGAGGCAGACTCCACATAGCCCAGGTCTCCAGGCCCCTGCCGGGCAGCTCTCAGATCTCCTGTAAACATTTCCCCTCGCACTTCCTAAGTTCTGGGCGTGTTTATTTTACAGAAAGGGGTCTCGGCCCATCTGGGATTTGTTTGGAAGGGATTGCCTCTTTTCTTCTTTATAAAAATAACCCAGTGTCTTTATGTAGCTGGGCCGGATCGTCAATTTAATGAGTGGGCCTCACCTTTTCCTGGGTGTGTTCCTGGAAACCGTGTGCAAACCCGGTCGGGTTAACCATTCCTGTGCAAGGCCTCCAGCCTGGCCTCCTTTAAAGTACATCTCACAGCTCCACAGTGCTGGCCACCCGCTCTGTTTCTGTGGCTGCTGCGGGAGTACCCGCCCAGCGTGCAGGCATGGCTTATCTTTGATGCGTGAACAAGTGATTGAATGAACAGGAGACTGGATTCCAGATTCTTTTGATGTATTGGAAGCTTGTAATTCTCACCTTGGAGCAGCAGGCTCCCGTAGTCAGGATCATTTAATTCTGAATACAGGCCTACCTTGGAGATATTGCAGGTTTGGTTTTAGACCACTGCAAAAAAGGGAAGGGAGCAGTTAAGTGAGCCAAGTGAAATTTTTGCATTTCTGGTGCATATAAAAGTTAGGTTTACAGCATACTGTAGTCAATAGTGTCATGCATGGCATTATGTCTAAGACAACAACAGTTAAAAAATACTAGTTAGTTAAAGAATACTTTACTGCTAAAAAATGCTAACCATCATTTGAGCTTTCAGTGAGTCGTCCCTGGCCACAGATCACCAGAACAAATATAATAATAGAAGAATGGTTGAAACTATTGTGAGAAATATCAAAATGTGACACGGACATACAAAGGGAGCAAATGCTGTAGGAAAAATGGGGCCAATGGACTTGTTCCACTCAGGATTGCCACAGACCTTCAGTCTGTAAAGAAGGTAGTAACTGTGAAGCCAAATGAACCGAGGTGTGCCTGTAATGGGGTCCACCATGTCCAGGACATTTAAAAAATCTTAATTTTGCCTATAATTCCGAGGCTAAGTTGAGAAAGATCCCAATTGCCTTCCTTGGTAAAAACTAAAGTTGTGTGCTATACACTGGGTGTTGTATGCAACTGATGAATCACTGAACTCTACCTCTGAAACTAATACCACAGTCTATGTTAACTAAGTTGAATTTAATAAATAAAAATATATAAAGTTGTGTGCTATAAGCACAAAAAGGGCCAAAAAGCCACAGGACCCCAACCCCAGATATCTACATGTAACCAGTCACTTCACTGACGCTCAGGAAGTGAACATAAAGGAGCCATAGCCCATGAAAACCAGAGATGCCAGCAAGGGGTGAAGGCCTTTTGCGTGTTTGAGTGGGTAAAACACAGTGTTAGGGTTTTTTGCTTTATTTTGGTTGTTTTTAGGACTTTTTACAATACTCAGGCTGGTTTGTGGTACAGGGAAATTAATTCCTTCCTTAGATCTCACCATCCCTCTTCCGTCAATCTGGAGAAATTGAAGATCTGCACAGTGGCTCGCTGCAGAGCAGTCGGCATCACACAGACAATATTCATTTGGCATAGGGCTTTTCCTCTCCTTCGGGGAGGACGGATGATTTTCTAAATGCTTATTTCCTTAGCCCCAGAAGAGCCTGGGGAGATGGAGAAGTGCCAAGACACGTGATCTGTGTGTCGCACAATGGAAGATGGAGATCTGCTCCAGGGATGTGGAGTGAGAGAAGAGCTTGGCATCTTTGTCCCCACGCACACCACTCCAGATTTCTGATTGCTCTTCTTAGGTTCTTCATTGCCAGAATGCACAGCTTTGTTCTAACAAACACACCCAAGGACCTAATAACTTTCTGAAATCCTCATCTAAGTATAAAGTTGGCCCTTTGGCCCCCCAGGAGACCTCTTGACATGTGGCCACTTGCTTGTAGAAAAACCCATTGCCTTGATGTCATGGGCTTTGTTTCCAAGAAAAGACAATTGTCTTATCTCAGGAGGAAGGATGTTGGGGGTAGCGGAGGACAATTTGGCTTTTGTCTTTAACCAGTGACATTTAGAACAACTTTCATCCACAGAGAGCCACTGGCAAACTCAAGCTATCTAAATCATGTGTGGTTTTGTAACACCAAAAAAGTGGGGGAGGGTCTCAAGAAGGTGTCACCCAACTAGCTGCCCTGAGTGTGGGCTGCACTTCACAACTTCCTTCTAAAATTCCGAACATGATAAAAAGCTTCTGCACAGCAAAGGAAACAGTCAACAAAACAAACAGGCAACCCACGGAATGGGAAAAGATATTCTCAAATGACACTACAGACAAAGGTCTGATATCTAAGATCTATAAAGAACTCCTCAAACTTAACTCTCAAA
>CM052885.1:80345859-80374256 GCA_028534135.1 Potos flavus
GCCTGCTTCCCTCTTTCGTTATCTCCCCTGCCTCCGGGAGAGCTTGCTGATGGGGTTATCCATTTAAGTGCTAAGCGCGCTTATTCTATAACGAATTCCATGCTGATTGACCAGGCACACCCTTCTCTTCTCCTGGTTTAATCTATAAGACTCGTGATCAACTATGACTCACATTCCTTCTTGTTTACCTACAAACAATGTATAATCTTTATTGATTATCATCTCGTATCCAATAAATATGGGATTAAGGAGTTGTTCGGGGCGGCAGTCTTCTCAACTGCCGACCTCTGCTCCCAATCTCTATTGCAGCTGACTTGTTTGTGCCTCATTCTTCTCCCGTGCGCCGTCAGGAAGCGGCACACAGGAAATGAGAACAGGAGAAGTTTTATTAAGGAAAATAAAAAGACATCTACCCTCCCACTCACATTTCTCTTTTAAAAACTCATGTGGGCGACGCCTGGGTGGCTCAGTTGGTTAAGCGGCTGCCTTCAGCTCAGGTCATGATCCCAGGGTCCTGGGATCGAGTCCCACATCGGGCTCCTTGCTCGGCAGGGAGCCTGCTTCTCCCTCTGCCTCTGCCTGCTTGTTCTATCTCTCTCTGACAAATGAATAAATAAAATCTAAAAAAAATAAAAAAATAAAAAAATAAAAACTCATGTGGAAGTTCAAAGCATGATATGGAATTTAATCATGAGGAGTCTACAAGCTCCTGGCCCCACTGGTTTTGGAAGCATTTGGCTGGGTGGACTTCTCTCGGTTTTGTGGGGTGAGCAAAACAGATGAAGCCGGAGGGACAAAGGACTTGTTTTCCAAAGGGTCCAACTTAGATTTCCTAGTTCGCTCTTTATTTGGAGTCCTGGACAAAGCAGGCAACAGCATGGCTCTAACTCAGCTGAGAGGAGCTTGTGCAGTGGCATCTGGTGGTCAGCACCCTTGTGGAAACCTTGAGCCCCAGCAACAGAGCATGAGAACCCTCCCACTCTGTGTACCACTTCCTGAGACCCCAAAGAACTGCTCCATAATAACAACGGAGCTGTGCGTCAAGGTCCAGCATGTTCTATGATCTGGCCCTGCTGCCCCTGTCCAGACTTCCTTTTCTCCTTTCCCTTGATTCTCCTACTCTGGGACCTGGAAGACGCATGCCTGGGCATGTTTCTGCTGTGTTTCTGAAGGCCCAGTCCTCTGGGCTCCTGGGCCCTCCTGGCTGCAGTGGGCCCAGCCTGAAGAACGAATACTTGGTACCTGGAATTTTCCTTAGAGATATTTTGGAAAATTTGTCACACTTTCTCTAGGTCCTTCAGATTGGATTCTTTTTGGTGGCTTTTCTCTGTAATTATCCAAAACAGACCTTCTTTTGGAGGCTGTGGGATAATTCACAACATAGGAAAGAGGCAGTAAGTCAGTCGCTTCCAATTGCAGCCAGCTTCAAAATGGTTATTGTTCTTTCAGTTGTAGAATTTGGACTAAGTGTTATCTTTTTATAATATTTGTCTTTTTCCATACCTCTCACTTTATTTCAAGGAAAATTTGAGATAGCTTATATATATTTTTTTCATTGATGTGCTAATTACAATAGAATAAATTAGGGAAGGTAATAAATCAAAGATAAAAGTATAAGAGGAAAGAGTGTCGAAAGGAAGCTTGGTTAAATACATCACATGCTGTAACTATTTAAAAGTTAAATTTGTAATTAAAAAGCTTTCAACAAGAAATCTCCAGGCCCAGAATAGTTTTACTGGAAAATTTTATCAAACATTCAAAGTAAAGTAACACCAATTTTATATACTTCTTCCAAAAGGTAGAAAAAAAGGAAACACTTTCCAACTCATTTTAGGAGGCCAATATTGCCTGGATACCAAAACCAGACAAATGAAAAAAAAAAAAAAAAAGAAAAGAAAAGAAAGAAAAAGAAAGCCACGAACTAATATCTCATGACCTTAGATGTAAAACAAACAAACAAACAAACAAAAAAACCCACAAAAACAAAAAACAAACAAAAAACCCTCCATAAAATATTAGCAATTCCAACCTAACAGTGTATAAAAGGAATAATGAATCATGACTAAGGAGGATTTATTCCAGTTATATAAGGTGTCGGTGTTTGAAAATTGGTAGATGTAATTCACATGTCATCAAGATAAAGAAGAAAAATGATCATATCAATTGACAAAGGAAGACCACCTGACAAGATTCAATGCTCATTCATGACAAAATCTCTCGGTGGCCCAGGAATAGGGAGGAACTTTCTTAACCTCATGAAGAACAGCCACAAATCCCCAGAGCTAACATCAGGCTCCTCTGTGCTCTCCTTGAGCCACCCCCACCCCCACCCCGCCTTGTGCTCACGTGGCAGGTGTTTTTACCTGTATCTACGAGCATTGCGGCAGCTTGGGATGGTCACAATGGCATCACCTTTGCGTACAGATACCCTGGTACAGGGAAAACATTATAATAATGGACCTGATAATTTTTCTCATAACTTGAGAAATCCCATGAAGTTTTAGATATTTGTTTTTCTTAATTGATTGTGGAAAAGCAATGACTGAAGCTAGGGTTTCCTTTGTCAGGGTTCTTGTATTGAAAACTGCCTGTGGGATTCTGCTTTGGGGGCTGTCTGTTATCAGGGAGCGTATACAAAGGGTGTATGTATGGTGTGTGCAGTGCAGCAGGTGTCCACCTCAGTGCAGAAGCCCACCCACCTGAGGGATTCCTGGAGGAATGCACATGGGGCACCAACATCAAGGACAGAGAATCCTCTAAGTCTCCTGCTATCTTTGCAATTACCATAGAGTCAACAGTGAAGATAATGAGAGTCTGAAGAAGAAAAAAAAAAAAAAAAGAGAGTCTGAAGATACAGACCTTCCCACTCAAACTGGTGGATTGTTGGATTTAGCAGGATCTGAAAGCAAAAAGATACCCATGCAGAAGGGATGAAGGTGAATAAAGTAGGTCATAGAAACCAACCAGTCATGGAGCTGCCTGGGCCCAGTGATCACTGCCCTTATCCCTGTGGGTAATGGCAAACAAAGACAGTACTTAAGACCCCAAACTTACCTTCTTTCTTCAGGATTCTCTTGAAAATAATACTGTTTACAGAAAAGGACAACCCTTTTCTTCCTATGTAGGGAAAACCCAATTCTTTCCTCCTGTGTATTTCCTTTACTACTCATACAGACTACTTTGCTTCTGGTGACAAAATGTGTGTTTCTTACACCAACAAGCAATTAATCTAGACCACTAGGTGTCCTACGTTTTAACTCAATTCTAACACTATCTACCTACACTATCTACCTAGAGATAGTATCAGATCCCACAAGTTAAACATTCAGCCCTGAAAGACTGCCCTCCTATTTCAGATACCAATTATAAATAGTAGGTCCACAGGTTACCCACAACTTTTACCTGATTTGGCTATAGAGCAGAGGTTCCCATAACTCCCCTCCTTGGGTTTCATTAATGTGCTGGAAGAGCTCACAGAACACAGGGAAACACTTATGGTTACAAGTTTATTAAGGAGTATGATAAAGGATGTGGGTGAATAGCCGGATGAAGAGAAACATAAGGGTGAGGTCTGGGAAGGTCCCTAGTGCAGCACCTTCTATCCCCCTGCAGTTGGGGAGAATCACCCTCCAGGTACGGATGTATTTGCCAAGCTGGAAGCTCTCTGAACTTTGTACTATTGGGATTTCAGGAGGCTTCCTCATGTAGATGCAATGGATCGTTAACTCCATTTCCAGCCCCCTTCTCCTTTCTCAAGGGAATGGTTGGTGGGGCTGAAAAGCCCAACCTTTAATTATGGTTTGTTCTTTCTTGACCAGCCCCCATTCTGGAAGGCCATCCAGAGTCACCTCAATAGAAAAAAAGATGTTCCCAGTACTCTTACCACTTAGGAATTTATAAGGGCTCTAAGAGTTCTGTGTCAGGAACCAGGGACAGATATGTATATATATATTTCTTACTATTTCACAAATAGCCAAACTGCCATAGGTGTCTATCCTAGACCCAGGTGAACCGGGGGAACTCTTTCCATGCTTAATTTTGCTGTAAGTTGATTAAAAACAAGGTGGTAGTAAATGAGGAGAGCCGGGGACAGGTGACCCATCATAAGCCCAAGTGAAGAGGCTCAGTGAACACAAGCACAGGCCAGGCAGACATACGAGCCAGCTTGCTGACCAGAGATGAAGAGAAGGCTAACTAGGTGAACTCTTCTTGGGATGTTGTCTTTTTCTTTAAGAAATATGAATGGGAAACAAAAGTCTCTGATAGAAAGAATTACCCAAATGGAAGGCCTTATCCTCAAAAAGGAAAATGTAGTCAGTCTATTATAATTGTTAAATTCCAAAAGGATCAAGTAACAGCAACTGGGGCAGCTGCAGGAGGAATTCCAGGGAAGTCTGCCTGAGGGAGGGGCGGGATGGTCAGAATTAAGGAAGGAGATCGAAACTCCATAAGAATCAAAGATCAGCACACCAGACCTGCAAAGTAAGCTGTGGAAAGTCATTCCCTCAGGAAGAGAACAGAGGACTCAGTCAGTGGAGCCTGAGTAAAGAACCCCCAAAACAGGCGCTCAGGTCATTGCAAAACTAGAAAAAGCTTCTTCTGAAATAGCTGGTACAGAGAAATAAAATAATAGATGTCAGCAAGGATTTCCCCCTTAAAGCTCCACACTAGCCGCGTTTCCTGCAAACACTGGGAAGTTACAAGCCCAAATGATACAAATTCAGGTGGTGTTGAATGATTCAAAGCAAACATGTGAAAAAATCAAAAGACACACCAGCTATTGGAATTAGAGCTTAAATCTTTGCAAAAAAGCAAACATTCATTATGACAACCTATTGGATGCAATCAAAGCCTGCAAGTGCCAAGAAGTTTCTCGGCTAGATAAAATTCATGCAGAAACACCTGCACAGGCTCATTAACCTCAGTCTTGACCATGCCCAAGCCTGAGGTGGGATGGCTGTCAGTGCGCTGAGAATCCCAGCGCACTAAGTCATGAGCCTAACAGTCAGCTCTTCCTGGGTTGAGTGAACAGGCTACTGAGGGACCTAAATGGTGCGGCAGCACTCTATGCTTTTCGGGTAAAGTGGGACAAAAAGCGGCATGAGCACCAAGGTCAAGGGCAGATTGACAAACCAGGGCATGGTTCTACATGGACATAGGCATTTTCCTTAGCAGGAAAAAACTGGTAGGGCCAGAGTGCAGCAAGAGCACCCCTCACAGTTGAGTGTCCCAGGGATGCAGCTCTCCATGTGTTAACTCACCAGCTCAGAACATCTTTGCACAAAGGGAGATACATGACCTGCATTTGGCTCTTTGCTCTGTAGACAACAAGCTATCTTCCCTGAAGCCTGAATGTAGATCATCTAAAGAGAGTCAGGAGAAAGAACTCAACTCACTTTCCTTCTTCCTTTCTTTCCTTTTTTTTTTTTTTTTAAGATTTTGTTTATTTATTAGAGAGAGAGAGCACAAGCAGGCGCAAGGGGCAGAGGAAGAGGGAGAAGCAGACTTCCTACTGAGCAGGAAGCCGGACGTGGAGCTCAATCCCAGGACCCTGAAATCATGACCTGAGCTGAAGGCAGACATTTAACTGACTGAGCCACCCAGGTACCCCCTCGACTCACTTTCTGAAAGACACCTGCACATACAGCTTCAACTGGATAATAATATAAGGTCAGAATATAAAAGCCACTTGAGCAAAAAGCCCCCTATAGGGTACTTGTAACAACTTTCAAGAAATGATTCAGGGTGAAATGGTCTAACTTTCCCAAAACCAGCAAAACTGCAGAAGGGAAGGAAACTCTGAACTCTGATCTTGTCAC
This sequence comes from Potos flavus, assembly GCA_028534135.1. Taxonomy (NCBI): domain Eukaryota; kingdom Metazoa; phylum Chordata; class Mammalia; order Carnivora; family Procyonidae; genus Potos; species Potos flavus. Next base: position 80,351,679 of record CM052885.1, read on the forward strand.
CAAACCCATGTGAGTTTCCTTCCTGGTGAGTCACAGAAACTATACCAGGTGAGTTGTTGCACAAAGAAAACTTTAACTGCAGCAAAAAAGGAGATCACAAGGAATGGCTTCCAAAGTCACAACTCCCCAAAAGAGGGTGAATGGGTTCACTATTTTGATAGGGAAGTCTTGTCATCGTATGTAGAGGTGAGCATAAGGTCATTCATGTGCCTTAAGGAAACATGCCTATACCCACATTGCATGTTATGTAAATGAGGCTGAGGCTACTCCTCAGGCAGAGATTTTCATATTATAATGAGATAAAGGTAGTCCTGGGTCATTCTAGAGGTCACTCCCTGGTCCATCTGTGCAGGCGAGAGTGAGGGTTTAAGCTCAAACTGGCCTAGGTGGTCTCTCTCATGTTTTTTATTTTATTTTTTTATTTTTATTTTTCCCAAATACTTTTATTTTATTTTTTCAGTGTTACAAGATTCACCATTTATGTACCACACCCAGTGCTCCATGCAATACGTGCCCTCCTCAATACCCACCACCAGGCTCGCCCATCCCCCCACCCCCCTCCCCTTCAAAAACCTCAGTCCATTGCTCTGAGTTCACAGTCTCTCATGGTTCTTCGCCCCTCCGATTTCTTTGCATTCACCTGCAGCACTCAGGACAGTTCCCAAACATGCTGACATTTACTCACCTCCCTCTGAGCCCCTGCCAAAGACTTTCTCTAGCAGCTGCACATGGGAGCAGCCTGGCAGAAGGGAGCAAGTACCATCAGGAGCTACCCTGGTCCCGTATGGAATGGGAGTCAGTGACAAAACGTCCTAACCTCGCTGTCCTTGGTGGAGCAACACTGAGCCACCTGCATGACAGAAGATTGAAGTAAAGTAGCACCCAGATGTCCATAGTGATAACTTGCCTTCCCCATTCTCTGCCCCATCTTCCCTACTTGCTCCCAAAGCTCCCCGGGGTTACCTCCCAGCTGAATCTGCAGCTAATCCATCTCCCAACTGAACTACTAGCATCCATGTCCTTGATTCAAGAGTCTACTTTTGGGGCAACCCCAAACATAAAATGATGGGGGTGCTCACTTTCCAAAGCAAAGTGGGAAATTCTCTGAAGGTTCAGGGTAGATTATTGATTTTGTTGCTTTTAGGAAACTTGGAGATTTTGGTCAGTAAAAAATATCTTTGTTTACCCCTCTCTTTTTTGTTAGTTGTTTGGCAAGTTCTTACTCTTACTCTTAATGGATTTCAAAAAAAAAAAATCTAGCTCATTTATTTAGAAAATGAGTTTCTAAAACAGGTTTTAGGACCAACTTTGCTGGAAGCCACCAACTAATGAAAATCTAGTCTTCTCAATTGTAATTTTAAATATATTTTGTATTTTTAAATTTAATTTTAAAATATTTCAAATATTTATTGAGTATTGTATCCATTCTCTGAGCCTCTCATTACCTTTCCTTGCAGCCACTCTCATTCCCATCATACACGAGGACTACTGGGAGCTAACTGTCTTCTTTATTCCTAATTGCTGCTTCCAAACAAGACCACTTTTCCTCCCTTCTTTTACAGAGACTCACCTTATCTGAAGTACATACCACAAGATTATACCAGCTTGCCTCATTTATGGAGTGTTTTAGTGTCTGACTTCATTTTGTCTTCACCAGTGTGTGTTTTCACCCTTGAACGGATTCAACAGTCCAAGGAGATAATCCATGCCCTGCTTTGGCTTCTCATTTCCTTAACTTCCTCATGACCAGTTCTCCTTCTCCACTGCATTTTGCCAATCCCACTTCTGTAATCATACCTCCAAACCACGATGCCTCCCACGTCTCGACTGAGAATCCCACTCTCAGAATTTCATTCTTTCTTTGCAGCTCATTCATTTTGCTACCCTGCTTTGCTACCCATGGGACTCCATGGACTAACTCACCATTTTCTTACTATTCATCACTCTGTCTGTCCTCCACTTCCACTTCTCTGCCTCCCCTCTTATAGTTCCAGGCTCAACCTCATTTCTGCTCCCTGCATACATCCTCATCTCCCTTCATGGCTCTCACCTGGCAAATCTCAACCCGGTCAGGTTAAACTGGATTCTTCTCCTAATCCACATCCACATTTGAGGACCATTGGTTGGGACAAAGCCTGTATCATTGCTGAATGGTCGCATTTGTTTTATTCAAACTCTCTTATCTTGAGATAATTGTAGGTTTACATGCAGTCATATGAAAAAATACAAAAAGATCTCTTGTACACTTTGCCTAGTTTCCCCCAAAGGTAACACCTTGTAAAAGGCAGTATAGTATCCCAACCAGGATATTGACATCAATACGATCAGGACACAGAACATTTCTGTCACAAGTATATGTCTTATTGCCTTTTTATGGCCACGCCCACTTTCCTCCCACTTCTACTTGTCTTTAATGCTTGAAAATCACTAATCTGTTCTCTATTTCTTTAAATTTGTCATTTCAAGAATTTTATATAAGTTATATACATTGAACCATAGAGTATGTGGCCTTTTGAGATTGAGGTTTTTCACTCAGCATCATTCTCTGTAGATTTGTCCAAATTGTTTTGTATATCAATAGTCTGTTCCTTTACATTGCTGAGTTGTGCTCCATGGTGTGGCTGTATCACAATTTGATTAACCCTTCATTCATTGAAAGGCATCTGGGTTATTTCCTATTTGGGGCTATTATGAAAGCTGCCATAAGCATTCATGTGTAAGTATTCATGTGAATGTCTCTTTATTTCTCTGGAGTAAATACCAAGAGTATAATTTCTGGGTCCTATGATAGTCACATGTTTAAACTTTTAAGAAACTGCTAAACAGTTTTCTGGACAGACTCTATCATTTTAAATTTCCATGAACAATGTATAAATAACTCAGTTTCTCCTTATTCTCACCAGCGTTGGTGTTGTCACTTGCTATTATTATTATTATTTGCTCTTCTGAGAAAAGTATGGTGGTCTTTCATTGCAATTTTAATTTGTATTTCCTTGATAGTGATAGACACCTTTTCCTGTACTAATTTGCCACCAGTTTGTCCTCTTCGATAAAACGTCTGTTCATATCTTTTGCTCATTTTCTGATTTTATTTATTTTTATTGTTGATGTTAAGAGTTCTTTATATATTCTAGATACCAGAGTTTTGTACGGTATGTGGTTTTCAAATATTTTCTCCCTGTCTGTAGCTTGCCTTATTCTTTTAATAAGGTCTTTCACAGAACAAATGTTTTTAATTTTGGTGAAATCCAGTTTATCAAATTTTTATGGACCATGCTTGGTGTCAAGTCTAAAAACTTCTTTGTCTGGTCTTTGAGCCTAAAGATATTCTCCGATTTATTTTTCTAAAAGTTTTATAATTCTACATTTTATGCTAAGTCCATGACCCGTTTTGAGCTAATTTTTACGTAAGGTATGAGAGGGTTGAGGTTTACGTTTTTTGCCTGTGGCTGTCCAATGGGACCATCTCTGTTTGTTGAAAGGGCTGTCTTTCCTCCATTGAATTGCTTTTGTGCCTTTGAGGGGAAAAATCAGTCTAGCATATCTGTGTGGGTCTATTTCTGGGGTATCTATTCTGTACCATCAATCAGTGTCTATCCCTCTGGCAATAACTCTGATCATTTTATAAAAATTCACATACATCCAGCTGGCCTTTACCAATGCCCATCCACCCACCATATCTAACTGCTTGTTCTCGGTCTCATAAGGATGACCATTTAATATCTCTTGCTATTGCTAAGTGTTTATCACTCCCTCCACCCACTTCACCCTCAGCCTGTTTCTTCACTTCTTATTTTCCTGAGAAAGTAGATGGTATTGGGAGAATTACCTTACTTCCCCACAACCATGTCTACTAATAGCCTGCATCTGGCTCACATGTTCTCTCTTCTCTCCTGTGGCAATTGTGAAGTTTCCCTGTTCCTGCCTAAGGCTGGTCCTGCATCTTGTTACTTGGATTCAGTTCATTCTTGCAATTGTCCCCTCTCCTTCCTGAATCTGCAAATTTCCCCCATTATTCCCATAGGCACAGATTATGTCATAATCTCGCCACATAAATGACAACCACAAAAACCTCTGTAGGGGAAATTAGGAAAAACTGCAAAATAAACCAAAAGTTTACTAAGTCTCTTCTATGGAAAGCAATGCATTATCTAAATACATTTTCCCTGGTGATCTGGTTCTCAGAGGCTCTACACCTTTCATTGTCTTTGAGCTGTTTTATGATTCTGGAAGTTATAGATAACCAATAGAAATGAAAATGATAGGGTTTTGGAGGGGAGGGGGTGGGGGGATGGGCGAGCCTGGTGGTGGATATTGAGGAGGGCACGTATTGCATGGAGCACTGGGTGTGGTACATAAATGGTGAATCTTGTAACACTGAAAAAATAAAATAAAAGTATTTGGGAAAAAAAAAAAGAAAATGATAGTTATCCATAGATACACAAATTCTGTCTTGTGGAAAGACAATTAATTTCTTTTTTCCTCCATGGAAAAGCTAGTTTTGCAGCTTTTTATAAATTCATGTCAGCATTCCTGACTTAGCTCTCTAGGTGTGGTGCAACAATTTAAATTCTCTTTGGAACCAGTGATAACGTCTTACTAGTTCTCTCATTAATTAATGAATTACATAAAATATTTGACATGTGTTCATTTTCTATTTATTTGAGTAATTATTTTAAAATTTTAAAATTATTATCCTTTAATATATCCATAAACCCATGTCCCCCTGTGGCTACATACAGTTATATTTACTGACTTCCCTTTTACTAAAAACTGTCTTGAAAGAGTTTTCTGTATGTGTTGTCTTCATGTCCATCCTGGGCTGATGTAAAGAAGGGATCAAGTACGATTTCTTGCATGCCTGAGTTGTGAACTGAGATTTGAACTAGTCTCATGTGCATGTATCTGTCTCCAGATGATGTCATGTCTTGTTCTAATTGAGAACAAAGTAGAATCCTCTACGGGGCGCCTGGGTGGCTCAGTGGGTTAAGGCCTCTGCCTTCAGCTAGATTCATGATCTTAGGGTCCTGAGATCGAGCCCTGCATCGGGCTCTCTGCTCAGAGGGGAGCCTGCTTCCCCCTCTCTCTGCCTGCCTCTCTGCCTACTTGTGGTCTCTCTCTCTCTCTGTCAAATAAATAAATAAATAAATCTTAAAAAAAAAAAGGTAGAATCCTCTATATCAGGCCTTTGGGGGATGCCTTCAGATGGTGGGAGAGGGTACAAAAGACGGTAGAAGAATACGAAGAGTTTTTTAAGCCACCTCTGTCCTTAACAGAGTAAGAATTTTTGCTATATTTCACATAGCAGAGAATGCCATCAGAGGAATTCAATTTTATTACCCATATCACTGTTTTTTTAAATATTTTATTTATTTATTTGACAGAGAGACACAGTGAGAGAGGGAACACAAACAGGAGGAGAGGGAGAGAGAGAAGCAGGCTTCCCACCAAGCAGGGAGCCCGATGCGGGGCTCGATCCCAGGACCCTGAGATCATCACCTGATCTGAAAGCAGAGGCTTTAACCCACTGAGCCACCCAGGCGTCCCTCTCCCAAATACTTTTATTTTATTTTTTCAGTGTTACAAGATTCATTGTTCATGTACCACACCCAGTGCTCCATGCAATACGTGCCCTCCTCAATACCCACCACCAGTCTAATGATTTAAATTGCTTCCTTCATTCTCTCCCAAGGTGGCAGGGAACAATTGTGAACCATTTGAATTCAAAATCAGGAGATAAACCTTGTAGACTCAGCTCAACCTCTGACTGGCTAATTTGACCTGGCAAAGAGAATTACTACCTAGGAATTGATTCCTCATTTTTAAAATGGGAGGAATTGATAAAAAGCAGTGTGGGGGGGGGAGGGGGGATAGACGGAATGTGTAACTAGGACTCCCCTCCTTCTTCTTCCTTTGCCTTGGCGTATTACATGTTCTCAGATTTCAACGTCTTTGTCTTCATGGATTTCTTTAGTCCCTCCAGCATCCTTTTAAGACTTTTTAAAGCCTCAACTTCTGCAAGCCTGGTTTCCGAGGCTGCTATCTTAATCATCTTATCTGTGTACTTTTCTTCTGGGAAAAAAATTCTAGATTATTGTGCTGTCCAATTGTTGCCACTAGCCACACATGGTTATTTAAATTTAAAATTTTATAATTAAACAGGATTTAAAAATCAGTTTCTCCATTGCATCAATCAAGTGCTCAGTAGCCACATAGAGCTGGTAACAGCCGTACTGGACAGTGTTTATGTGGAGTATTTCCATTATCACAGCAAGTTCTAAGCATTTCAAACATTTTGTCCTCATGAGCTTGATATATTTGCCTGTTTTATTAACTGAATATTTTCATGGATCTACTATTTTTAATTTCTTTTCCTTCCACCTATACATCACTCACTGTTGAATTGTTCTTGGATTTTTGACTTGTCATTTTCAGCTTTTTCAGCTCTATGGCATAATTGCTAAATTTAATCCACCAAATAGCAGCAGAAAGGTAATGGGCTGAATCCACCCTTCTTTTTCAGCTGAGGTGGTGCTGGGGTCCCCTTGCCATACAATAAAAGAGGACATGGAGGTGCTGGCGGTGCTAGTTTCTTTCAACCTCTCAACAGAGCATCCTGTGTGGTCCAATGTGTAAGGTGCTATTTTAAAGCTCTCATGGATGTATGGCTGGGGAAATGCTCTAAGTAGTTCTACTACTGCTAGGTGTTTCCTTGATTGAAAAACAACAATAACAAAGAACACTCTATTTCCCAGATTCAAGACAGTGCAGTAAAGGTTAATTCAGCACTGGAGTTTCTGATGTGAAAGCAAGAACACCGAGGATGCCAAACTATCATCCCAAGTTCCTACCCATGCCTCCTTATGCTCTCTGATATGAAACAAACAAACAAAAATATTGTTCTATTACAGTAACCAGAATAGGCCCAAGATGGAGTCACTCATGCTATGCCCCATATCAGCAAACCAAAACTAAACTAAGTTTCTATACTCAGATGTACCAGAAAAGGAAGGCCAAGTCAACTACTCGGTGCTCAGCACAAGTTACCTGACCTGACTCCAAGACTTCCCTTTGCTTCATATAGGGAAATTAACCCTGTTTTAACCAATCAGCAAAAGCCCAGTGTAACTTCCTTGTTCCTGCTCACTTTGGTCTATAAAAGATCTCTTGAATTGAACAACTTTTTGGAGCTCCTTTCTATCTGCTATACTGGATGCTGCTTGAATCATGATTTGCTGAATAAAAGCCTACTATCAGTAAAATGTCTGTGGAAAATTTTCTTTTAAAAGGCTAGATCCCAATTCAAGTAACCTCTATTTATGGAACCTTAATTTCTTATCTGCTAAGGCCAGAAATAACACTCACTCACAAGATAGTTGTGGAAGTCTCTTCACAGAGCATGTTTGTAGCTTTCCCAGCAGAGTTAAGTTCTGAATCAATGCTTAGGAAAAACTTTTTCTTCTTGAAGCAAGAAGAAACTCTAGGGGTACAGATGTCTATGCTGTGCATGGTGGTGACTTTTCCATGGGGTGATTTTTCTTCCTGCCTATGGTTATGAGTTATTTAAGAAAGGGGCACATTTCATGTGCTTTGATGGTCTTCATATATTTATAACATTGCCTTTAGGAAAATATTTACTGATAGGCAGATGATTACATAGTCAATTTCTGGCATCCGATGTGTTCTTACTGAATAGAAAGGCTGGCTAATAGTCTCAGGTCCACTAGGAGACAATTTATTTAATTAACATTTAATTTACATGTATTGCACAACCACATGGGCATCATGGGAGAGAGAAAAATACAGCTTCATCTCTGTTGGTTGAGAGAATAAACTTTTGTATAGAAATACTCTTTAATCTTGGTTTCCCAAGAATGAAGTGTGGTTAGATTTCACAGAATCCTTTTGTGGGATAGAGAACTTGGAGAAGCTCAGGGCAACAGTGGGTGTCTCAGGTCTGTTCCCGGACTATGGTTTGGATGGGCATTGTTTGTAGGGCTTGTGGTAATTGAGCCATTGGTCACTTTGGCTCTAAGTTGCAGTTGATAAAAGAACTGTTATAATTACATTTGGTTTTGCTTATAGTTAAAGTAGTTGGGAGAATATTGGGCTAGGAGTCATGATGGCTATGTTCTAAACCATATTTGCCATTTACATGGCTGACCCTGGCTAGTCATTCAGTTATTAGGCTATCTTTCTTTATTCAGGAAGAAAGATTCCATTTTTTTTTCTTTTTTCCCAATTACTTTTATTTTACTTTTTCAGTGTTCCAAGATTTGTTTCATTGTTCATGTACCACAGCCAGTGCTCCATGCAATATGTGCCCTCCTCAATACCCACCACTCAGGCTCGCCCAACCCCCCACCTCCCTCCCCTCCAAAACCTTCAGTTTGTTGCTCAGAGTCCACAGTCTCTCATGGTTCATCTCCCCCTCTGATTTTCCCCAATTCACCCTTCTTTCCTTCTCACAATGTCCTCCATGTTGAAGGATGGTGAAAGATTCCATTCTTATCTAGGAGAAACATCACATGGGAAAATGGATATGGTATTTGAGCAGTTACTACATAAATGTATACATATAATTTGGGGTGGTGCAAATAACACAACTTCTTTTCATTTCTATGTGCAAAGTAAGAATGATAATATTTACTCATTCCTAAATACCTATTTTTAAGAATACAAGTAATATTTTTAGAAGAGGAAAGGAACCCGTTAGTACAGAGTAGAGTTATATTTCTAACCCAGATGTGGCCAACACTAGAATCACAATCTCTATAAACAGAAGCACTGACATTTCTCATTGTCTGTCTTTTGCAGTAGAAATAACTGAGATGGGGAAATGGACCAAGAGCATCTGTCACTTAAAAAGAAAGACAACTGAATATGTAGGGGTCCTAAGCAATACCATTCTGACTCAGAATCATTTGACACCTTGGGGAAATTTAAGATTTGTTTCAGTTTAGAACTTATTTTTCAAGATTCTTTAGTTGATAACTACCTAGTGCTTATGCTGCACCTTCTTCATAAAGATAATTTGTGTGCTTTGTTGCTGTTGTGAAGTAGGTTTGGCTAGCCAGTAAATCTATGAAAAAGATGTTCAACCCGTTTGCATCAGATAGATGCAAACCAAAACAATGAGTTTGAACGATCACATTGGTAAAGATAACAAAGATTAATGAATCTATAGATGACATGGGTGGGGTGAAATCTTCATGGGGCTGGTGGTAGAGGAAGTGTCTATGCAGCCTTCCCATCACAGTAGGAACAGCATAAACACTTACCAATGGAGGGGCAGGTGTTTAAACAAAATAGTTTACAGATATGCCCTAAGTTAATTTGACACCTATAATGATGTGTGTCTATACTTGGTGATGAGGAAAAATTTGGAGTTGAAAAATCAACATAAAACAAGGTGCAAAAAAAAGATGAAAATTATGTTTAATGCATATATTTTACATAAAATCATATGTGTAGACACATGAATAGAGAGATGTCTAGAAAAATGTCTGTTTACCAAATGGTAATGATGGTTATCCCTGGACCAAGGACTTTCAAGTGACTTTTACTTTCCCCTCTATAAGTTTTTTTTTTTTTTTTAAGATTTTATTTATTTGACAGAGAGAAAGAGATCACAAGTAGGCAGAAAGGCAGGCAGAAAGAGAGGGGGAAGCAGGCTCCCCGCCGAGCAGAGAGCTCAATGCGGGGCTCAATCCCAGGACCCTGAGATCATGACCTGAGCCGAAGGCAGAGGTTTAACCAACCAAGCCACCCAGGTGCCCCACCCCTTTATAAGTTTTTTAAAATAATTTATACTATCCAAGAAAATGAATTAGTTTATTTCATTTGAAAAATGGAAATATAGGGGCACCTGGGTGGCTCTGTGGGTTAAAGCCTCTGCCTTTGGCTCAGGTTATGATCTCAGCGTCCTGGGATTGAGCCCCGCATCAGTCTCTCTGCTCAGCGGGGAAGCCTGCTTCCCCCTCTCTCTCTGCCTGCCTCTCTGCCTACTTGTGATCTGTCTCTGTCAAATAAATAAATAAAATATTTTTTAAAAAGCAAGAAAAATGGAAATATATTTGGTAGTTCATAGCATAAAGTAGACTGAAGGATAGCTTTCTCAACAAAAATTGTTTCATAACCAGTGTATATTAATGACATATATGACTTAATAGTCTTTCTTGAAAATCTTCAAAAATCTGCAGCTGGTGTGGATTGAATGTTTATGTTCCTTCCACACACACCCACCCCAATCCATACATTGAATTTCCAATCCCAAATGTTATGATATTTGGAGGTAAAGTCTTTGGGAGGTAATTAAATTTCAGCAAGGCTGTGAGTGTGGAGATCCCATGATAAAATTAGTGTTCTTATAAAAAAAAAAGGCTTACTGGATCTCACTCATTCTTTGCCATGTGAGGATGCAGCAAGAAGGCAGCCATCTATACACCAGAAAGAGAGCCCTCATCAAGAACTCAACTATGCCGGCACCCTAATCTCAGACTTCTAGCCTGAGAACTGTGAGAAATAGATGTTTATTGTTCAAGACACCTATGGTATTTTATTATGATACCACAACTGGCTTGGACAGTGGTACAGGTTTCCTTTCCTGGCCCAGGCTCCTGGGTGATTGAAGCATGATTTGGCTTGTAGGTCGGGGCTAGACCAGATGTAGGAGCAAGTCTTATGAATTTTTCATGCAGGATCTCTGCAGTACCACTATTGCTTTTCCTCTTGGCAGGAAGTAAGTATTCAGAAACATTCTTAATGGGAAAGATGTGTTCTTTAGTCCCGCCTGGCCATGACTCATACATTACACTGCCCCAGCCTCCTCTCATCTTTGCTGAGAGAAATTGAGTAATAATGTAAAATAATTGGAAGTCCTGTTCTGGATCAGAAAATGTCACCAGGACCCAGTCAGACTGTACTGCACAAGTTTTACAACAAAGCTTAAGTGTTTCCTCTACTTGAGGGAAAGTACAAGACACCTGAGATGCTCTTTTTATTTTCAAATTCAGTGCCTTAGAGAAATGCAGGCTGGAATTGGAAAAATGTCTTTTTTAAAAAGTACTATTTCCTTTAGAAAATTACTTATGTATGTATATGAGTGCAAGATTCTCAAAGAACCTTTCTCAGTCACTTTTTATGTGTATATGTGTGTGGTCTGAATGAGAACAAACTATTAGATTTCTACTCCTTGGTTAAATAAACAGAAATGTCTTTTGCATTTCAGGGATTCCACTTTCTAGGGCATTCACTCTCTAGGGCAAACTGAAAGAAACACAAACAAGCGTGTTTTCATCTGTCTTCTCCCTTAGGAAGGAAGCAGGTATGACATTATTCAAAATAAAAACTACAAATACAGTATGAACTGTATAATATGTATACTATGTATAATGATGAAGACTCTTCCTTAATGTGCTATATCTCTTTTTATAAACTTTATATTAAAAAGTTTTCTCATAAATCTAGTCTACATCACTTGTGCCCAAAGAATAGCGTTGCTATGGAGACCTTATGTAGGGTAGAGTACTTAATTCAGAGGCAGGGGTCCATAAATGGGTATGGAGCAAAACCTACACCTCTTTCACTTACCTTGTCCTTGCATTATGAATGTAGGCAGCAAACCATTCCAGTTTTTAGCAAAACCTTTACCTTGTCACTCCTAAAGATCACAAGTATTTTCTTTTCTTTTTTTTTTAAAGATTTTATTTATTTTATTTGACAGAGAGAGATCACAAGTAGACAGAGAGGCAGGCAGAGAGAGAGGGGGAAGCAGGCTCCCCACTGAGCGGAGAGTCCGATGTGGGGCTCGATCCGAGGACCCTGAGACCATGACCTGAGCCAAAGGCAGAGGCTTTAACCCACTGAGCCACCCAAGCGTCCCTAGGCACAAGTATTTTCATATCACATTATAGTCACCACTGATATCTCAGATCATTCTTTATACTCATCAATAATTTGAGATCATGGTCAGTATGAAACTCACTGGTAGATCATTATTTCTCAATTTGTTGAAGAAGAAGATCATTATATCACAATTAAAAATACTTTGATAAGTACATTTTCAGATAATTGTTTTCCTTTTTAATCTTTTGTGTTTTGTACATTGAAAAGCATTATGATGAGAAGGGGTCTGCAGGCTTACCCTACACTGCCAAAGGGTTTTTGTCACAAAAAAGAGCCAGAGTCTGAACTAGAAGCCATCATGGACTCTGGAATATTTTGGGGTATTGGGTGAGTTCCACTCTCAAACAAAAGCTATTTTATGGAGAGAAGAGTGAACGCACAGTGGGTGCACATTAGATATTTGTTAATGAATGAGCACTGCATCAGCTGTTTTCCTTAACCTCTCTCTTTAAACCAGCTGCCCTCAGGCTCCATGTTCTTTGGTTTCCCAAAGACAGTGCTATGACCATTTGGCAGCAGTACCACCTGGCACACGGTGGCAAGTAACCATTATGCTGATGCACACATAAGAAGTCCTTGTGCAGGTGGAACCTTGGGACTGGAGAGAATTCGGGGCCCACCTGCATGACCTCTTCCTTCTGGGACTGCTCTCCAAAGACTGCTTGTTCCATGAGGTCATTTTTTTCTCATCTCTTTCTACTACTTTCCAACTCTGCCACTCATCTCTTTGTCCAGTGGGTTAAGTCAAGAGGATTTAGGGTTGGAGTGTGTAGTGACATCATTTTGGAATTCTTTCTTAGTATCAATTTTCCATTATGTTTCCCTCTACCAAGCTCAGAAATAAATAGTGGGTGAGATTGGTCACCTTAGCATTGAATTGGCTTAGCTAGTGATTGGTTCAGGGTGGGCATGTGACCTTGTCTGGACCAATGAGAATGATTCCATGACTCTTCTGGGTCTAAGAACAGAAAGTTTCCCTCTCCTCTGGATAAGAGGGTATGGAGAGATTAGGGTTGAGGTAACTGTAGCCATTTTACTACTGAGGCAACCTATGGAGAACAGAGCCAAGAGCTAAAGAAAACCAGTCCTTTGGTGATAGTTTAAGACCTGGTGGATCAAGCCCCATCTAGAGCTACCTACTCTGGGCTTCCAATTAGTGCCATCTGTGTATTTCCTCTATTGGTCAAGCTATTAAAAAATAATTTATCCTAAAATGAGACACAAGCACAATGCACAGCTCAATGAGTAGTATAAAATAAACACATTTGTAGCTACTGAGGTTAGGAAATGGAACTTTGTCAATCACCTCAGAAGCACCTAGGATCTGAAACTACTCCCTCCCCAAAATGTAACTACTATCCTGAATGTTAGTGTAATCACTTGCCTGTGCTTCTTCATAGTTTTGTCACAAAATATGCATCCCTGGACACTACAGTTTGATATTGTCCATGGTTATAAATCTGCTCTTATATAAGTCCCTTTAGTCCATTAATTGCCTCTCCACTCCTCCATTTTCCTAACAATTTATCATTGAACAAGGAAGACCTAGGACGCTTGATCAAACACAGATTATGCTGATTGCACAGATGTCCTGGGTATTTCCCACAAGTCAATAGCTAAGTCCAGAGACTGAACTAGACTCAGGCTCAGTCTGTCTAGAAGGACTTTAGGTGATATGGTGGTGTTCCATCTGGAAGCCCATGATGTCTGGTCGTCTCTCTTTTTGTGATGTTATGGCCCCTGGTGTGAGGATGGTGCAGGGAAGTGGCTAACAGTAGAAGTGGCTGAAAGTTGTTTTGCTCCCTACAATAGCCTCAAACAACAGTCCTAACCATTGTCAGTGGCACTCCTTCTAGCTGGATTGGGCCTTCTCCTCTACTGCTTGCCTTGGTACATTCATGCCTGTTGGCAACTGTGGGGTTCCTCTATCAGACACGTCATTCTTTTCTGGTTTTGTTGTCTATTCCACACATGATGATAGCATTCAGGACTTGTGCCTATTTGTTGGTTGTCTTCATCTGCTTATGTTTTCGAGCTTACAGGGGGTGTTTTCTATTTGCTTTAATGTGAGGATGTGAAAAGATTCAAAACCTGTGTCTCATTTTCCCAGAATCCCCTTTTGTTCAAGTCAGTTTAGTGGGTTCTCTGATGCGTAGAACTAAAACATGCCATCAGTGAAATAAAAACATCTGATCTAATCACCATGATATGAGGATGAGAAAAATGATGTCCAAGGACACCATGGGCTTGAACAGGGGCCCATGGCATGCTATTCACTGAGCTGGGATATCTGAATCCTGGATCACTGCTTCTCCCCACCATCATCTCCCAAACTCAAGAGGCAATAAACTAGTGAGCTCTCTGGCAAGTGAGCTGCCAGACTCCTAGTCACTGAGCCGCATCTCCAGGCTCAGATAAGCCATCTTCCTCCTTCCATATTTCACAATCTGAAGACATATTCCCAGAGTTGTTGACACATCTTTTGATTGTTTCCGCATGGTCTGCAATGTAAGATTTCTTTTGCATGTGTACATCTTTTAGAAAAAATTTCTCTTAAACAATGTGTTGGACATAAAAAAGTGAAGAGTAATTTAGAGATTACCATACAGGTAAGAATCCTGGTTTGCAATAGTTCTGTTTTCAAATGAAGAATGTGGTAAATAGTTCGATTTAAGCAAACTCAGTGTACGAAATTCATATTGCCTTGAAAGGCTAGCGAGCATTCCCTTTCCAAAAGCATTTCCATCATTGGTTCTTGGGTGGACAACTTTCAAACTGGGTTCCCAGGAACACACAGAATTCACCAAGATGTCCCAATCTTCCTTAAGTATAAGAGGAAGTGGAGAGTAGAACTTATCAGGCTTCAGACTTGGATTAATTTTATATGGAGACAGGCTGCATGAAATGTCATTTGCAAGCGAAGTTCCTCTGCCAAAAGACAGAAAAAGGAAACAAGAACCCACTGCCTAATGAACTTAGTATGAATGAAAAGATCTATAAATTCTCAGGAATACATTTATTAAGTAATGGGTTTTCCTTTCTGGTTATTTTATTTTAGGAATTTAAATATGTGTTTAATATAACATTATTGGCACTGAGTCATAATCTGGAATACATTAGAGAATTGAAAAACTTTGGAAATTCCCAAAATTTCTGGAAAGAGTTTTTATGAAGTAAAATTGCTTTTATACTTTGAAACAATCTTAAACTTACAGAAAATTTGCAAGGGAGGTATGAGGATTTCCTGTATATCTTTCACCCAGATTCCCCAAAAGTTAACATTTTCCCACATTTGCATTATCATTCTCTCTTTGTATATACATATTTTTAGTATTTATTCTGAATAATTTGGGAGTCACTTGCAAACATGACATCTAATTTTCCTTCTTTTTATTCTTAAATGCTTCAAAGCACTTTTCTTAAAAACAAGTGCATTCTCTTACTTAAACCAGTACTATTATAAAAATCAGGAAATTAACACTAGTGTAATATTATTTCTAATCTAAAGACCTAATTTAGATTTTGTTAATTGACCCAGTAATGTCCTTTGTGGCAAAAGAATGATTCATGATCTTGCCAAGAAACTTTAGTCTTCTTTTATCAGAAAGTTTTTGTTTTTGTTTGTTTTTCTTTCCTTTTTAAGTACAAGCCAGATGTTTTGCAGAATGCCCTTGAATTTGGGTTTGTCTGATGTTTTTTCCTGTTTAGATTCAGGTTTTACACTTGGGCAAGGTTAACAACTGAGACACCATTGTGTCCTTCTTGGTGCTTTATGTCATTAAGACACACAGTGTCTATTTGTCCCTTTATTGTGAAATTAACTCTGATCACTTGATGACTATTGTGTCTGTGTCTGCCAGATTTCCCCTAGTTTTGTAATTAACATATATCTTATGGAGACATAGCTGAAATAAAGTCATGTTTCTCATCAATTTTCACCCACTGTTTTCAGAATCTAGTCATCTGAATCAGTAACTACTATGACAAGAATTAGTTTGGTTTTTCCCCCTGCTATTTCTGTCTTCACCAGAACCCCCCACTTCTCATGAGCCCACTCTTAGCACACTGGTCACAGTCTCATCTTGGTGCTTTTGGAATGGCTTCTGTGTAATCTCTCTGTTTCTACCCTCCACCCCTCCCAGACTTCTGGCCAGGGATAATGTGATTTTGGTAAAGTGTAAGTCATCTCCTATCACTCCTTTGTTCAACTATTAGGGGATCTTCTCCCTCATACTGGAAACTCCCTCCTCACGGTAGCTCCCCCTCTTCACAGTGGCTCCCCATTCTCACAGTGACTCCCTCTTCTTCACAGTGACTCCCCTCCTTCACAATGGCTACCCCTCCTCACAGTGGCTTCACTATATCTCCCCAAGTCTCCCCACTTCCTCACAATGGCTTCCTCAGCCCTCATAATGGTTCTCAATGGCTTCTAAGGCCCAAATGCCATGTCCCCTGTGTCTAACATCATCTTTCTTCCTCTGCACACATCATTCTCTTCTGTTCAGCCCTGTTGACGTTGCTACTCCTTGGCTATGCTAGATTTGTTCCTCTTTCAGGTCCCTGCTACTCCCTCTGCCTGGCACAGTCTTCCCAGATATTGTCATGACTAGCCACCTTGCTTCCTTCAATACTTTGTCAAGTGCCACCTGTCTGTGAGGCCTACACAACGTGTACTTTTTCCTTTACATCATCAGCACCTATGGAATTACTATGGCATTTACTTACTAGCGTTTGCATTTATTTTCCACCTCCCCCTGCAAGAATGCAAGCCATATGAGGCAAGAAGCTGGTGTTTCTTTTGACCAGTGAGGTACCATACATATCTAGAATAATGCTTGTCACTTAGCAGTTGCTAAAAAAGTATTTGTAAAATGAATGGAAAAGGGAGAAAATCTGTATTATAAAAATTGTTGTTAATTGAGAAAATATTAGGTGTTTGTATAGATCTATTAGTTCTTCATTCCTCCTAAATTATTTCTAAAATTTCCTGCTCCTCTCACTTCTTTCTGTAGACAACCCCTACCTCTCTCATATTTTAAAGCACAAACTTCAAACCCACCCTTGCCACATCTGTGTCTCTAGTTCAGGACAATCTCTAAGCTACAACTCCTGCTTTCCATATCTCCTGGGCATTTCTCACTGTTCCACATAATCCTCAGGTTCTACTTGTCTGATCCAAACCTGATTTCTGAATGCAGTCTTCATCTGACTTTTCCACTTGGCTATTGTCACAGCCATCCTCTGACGGCCAAGTGCTGACCAAGAAGTCACCTGAATTCTCTTCTCTACCCACCATATCCTAGGTCCTTGGGATAATACTCCAGACATACTTGTCCTCCACCATGTTTCCTCTATTCCCATGTCTTCACTATGCACTTTAGCATCTCTCATCAAGACCACAGCAATGTTCTCCCAAACCTAATGTAAAGCCTAACCCCAGCAGAAAACAGGACACACCCAAACTGGGTAATTTGAAGAGAAATTAATAAAGAGACAATTTGCAGCACTGTAGGCAGTGACTAAGAAAACCACGAGGAATATGCCTTGGATCTAGAAACAAAGGAAACTGCTATTACTTGTAGTCCTGAAGAGGCAAAGGAAGGGGTGGTCATGGAATGTGGAGACAAAGTTGGGTGATAAAGGTCTTACTCTTGGTCAAAGTATTCCAGCAGGTCAAAGAGGTGTTCAGAGAGCATAGACATCCAACGGGAGGTGTTCAGAGAGTGGCCATCTCAAACTCTCTCTCAAACCATTGTTTGAACCCAGCGGGACCAAGGGGAAAGAGGGGAAAGGGATCTGTTGGTCACTTGAGATCAGCTTCCCAAGGCACAAAGAATGGATCCAGAGGGGGACTTATAAGGTACTTTGGTGAAATATAAGGCCTTTCCTTGCCCATCTCTCCAACCTATCATGTGGTACCCAGGGAAAGAGCACATGGGTTTTTTACTCCCTACCTTTGTATACAATGTTCTTCCTGAAAGCCCTTTAGTTTTAATCTTCCTGGAAACTTCTTATATTCCCAGTCTCAGTTGAGCAACTATTCCTGAGGAAGGCTCCTTTGACATCCTTTACTAATTAGCCTCACTTCCTCTGAGGAGCCTTTGATAGAATTTACATCATATTATATTTAAAATATGTTACAACAGGAGACCCTAAGATGGCCCCCAATTATTTCCACTTCGTGGTGTTTATACCCTTGAGTAATCACCTCTTTTTGTGTCTGACTGAAACCTGTGACTTGCTTCTAACCAACAAAATATAACAACAGTGATAGGAAGTCACTTCTGTGAGTAGATAACAAATGATTGAGATTGATCCTTTGCTATCAGATTCTCCTTACTGCACGCTGGGATGAAACATGCTGCCACATTGGGGAGACCTACATGGCAAGGAAATGAGGGTGGCCTCCAGGCAATAGCCATCCAGGAATCGATGCTTCAGTCCAACCCCCAAGGAACAGTCCCACAGACTTGGGAGCAGATCCTTCCTTAGTTGAGTCTTCATTTGGAACCAACCCCAGCCCTGGATGCTCTCCTGATAGAAGCCTGTGAGAGACCAAAACACAGGACCCAGTTAATCTGTGCCTGGGTTTCTGAGCCACAAAAATGGAAAGATAATATATATGTCTTGCTTTAAGCTTCCAAATTTGTGGTAATTTGTTCTGTAGCAATTAATAGCTAGCCCAACTTTTTTTCCTTAATTAATAGCAGTAAACATTTACTGGCATTATGCTAAATTCATTTAATCTTCATGGTCTTACATATCTGAAAGATAGTATTATTACTGCATCATAGATAAGAACAACTGAAGATTACAGAGGCTAAGTAATTTTCTAGGGACAAACAGTGAGTGTCAGAGGCAGGGTTTGTGGAGAGACAGTCTGGCTCCAGGGTCCACATTCATAAGTTCTCTACTCTCTGACCTTCTTCCTCTGCTTGTCTCCCCTCTATGCTTTGTTCTTCCCTCTGAAGCTGTGGGATCCTTGGGGGCAAGTCTCGTGAGCATTTATCACTTATCTATTGTACCAGGCAGAGTATCTGGCACACATTAGACTCTTGATAATTGTTTTCTGAGTAGAGGCAGTCAAATTATGTAATAACCCTTTTCTCAATGCCCATATACTAAAAGCAGTCAGCTGAGTTCTTCTCAAGAGCAAGCAAGGTACATTCATACTTTCGGACAACAAAACCATTTTAATTGACACGGGTATCAGTACTTTTGGTTGTGCACTTTTATTTGTTAATACAGGACAAAAAAGGCCGAGTAGCTCTCATTTTAAGGATATACATCACTCTGTAAGGAGAATTCTGAGCCAGCACCAAGACTTGTTGAGAACCAAGATCAATGAGTGATGTCTGCTATGGGACAGGGCAGAGCGCCACACACCTCTGCCATTTTCCATCTGGGAGCCGGTACCTTTGTTCTCATCTTCCTGCTTAACATGCAAATAACTAGAGGCAATACACCACTGACATCTTTTATTGCAACCAAAGTTAGAATCAAAGACTCCTGGCCCGCTTTGTGCAGAGACCTCAAGAGAAAGAGGAGTCACGAAAATGTGAGGGGTAGAGAATTGGAAGGAAGTTAGAACTTGGTTTGGCTCTACAATGCCAAAATCTGCCAAGAAGCAATGAACAAATAATTACTTTATTAAAAAGCGAACGTTTGGTTTAATATACTACACTCATGCCTTTAATAGCATGTTTTCATAACGTCTGTAAATCACAACCATTTTTAATATCAATGAAAATATCTTTCCAACCTCACTGCTCAGATCAGACACTTTATTTTGCCACAATATATCAGATGCCACTGAGAGACTGCTATTGTGTTCAGAGAAATAACGATTTGAATGCAACTGTTTTTGTTTCTTATACTTCTCTTCCTTCTTCCACTACAAATTAGTTAAATGTAGACATATTTCTAGTTAATGGAAGCGTATTCAGCATCACAACTGTTACCAGGGGTGGGCAAGTAGAACTAAGAAGGAAGCTAAGTCATTAGATTTACAAATATCTTCAAATGCTTTTCCAATTGCTAAATGATGGTTCAAACACACACACACACACACACGCACACACACACACACACACACACACACACGTAGTTGCCAGAAAATAAATTGCATTTGTGACATAGGAAGATCCCCGGTTGTTGCTGCTTCAGTAATATCAATATTCTTAAAGCAGTTTGTGCAGATCACATCATCAAGAATACTAATATTCTGAGAGTTTCCTTTTTATTTTCCATTAACAATAACTTAATGCATTTGTATACAGAGACATACCCTAAGGTCAGAAGAAAATTGACGTTTCTCTGTGAATAGTAGTTATTCTCTTAAAAATGCCTTTGGCTAAAAAAAATATATATCTTTTTAATTGTCCAAATCATGATCTCCTTTGCTCCCAGGACCTCTCAGAGTATATATGTGGAGAAAGCAAAGAAAGCTTGGAATTTTGGCATTATTTTCCATGAATAGAAGAAAGTAGAGAGGGAGTATAGCATGGTGGTGGGAACCCCTACCCACACCCTCCCACATTCATCATCTTACGTTATGCAGACCAGATACTAAGAATGCCAACTGTAGGTACTTGAGACTCCTGGCCAATGGGCAATTTCTGCTTGACTAAGCCTGCTCCACTTCATGGGAGAGGCCAGAAATACTGGCAAATTAATATCCCTCAGGAAAAGTCACTGATAATCAGTGACTGAGAGATGTTGGTGGACAACATCCAACTTCCTTGTATTCTGGATATGACAATTCTAAGATGCCTTCCTCCTATTCTCCCAGATAGCCCCAGGGGACTGAGCTCTGATTGCCCAGAGTAGGAACCTGCTCAATAAGGTAGCTTTTTGTTGGCTTCCTCTCCTTCCCTGGTTCAATTTCTCACTCCCCTATTTGTGTTTCCCAGGTCACCCCCTCCCCAATTAACTGCTTGTTCTGAGTCCCTGACTGGAGGATCCCACTTAAAGACAGTGAAAATAATTCTCTAGTAGTGCTAATGTCCTAACCAGTGTTTTATGAAGCAAAGACATAAGTAGGCAGAGAGAGACACACTACATTCTGAATTCTCATTGCAATTGCATGAAGAACTGAAGAAGATAATGAATTCTGAAGTATTTATTGAGCAGAGGACAAAGCCATTTACTCTCAGGCAGTCCAACTAGGATGTGTCTGGACTTTTTCTGGGTGATCTAACAAATTGGACCTCTTACAAAGGTTTTATATAAGAGTGAAGAGAGAGCTAAAACCTCCAAAAAAGCTGCTTTCCAGAAGTAAGAAGAATGTAAAGAATAAAACAGACCCACTGTAACACAGAGAGATTTCTGTTGATGTTCTTTGAGATGTCATTAAAAGAAAGAAGTTTTCTGAGAAAAAGAAATTGCTATAAATTTAAAAGTCCTCAGGAGTATAGGGAACATTATGTCTATTGAGATGACTGTCCAGCTCAACAAAAAAATTACTCAAGATTCTGAGAAGTGTCTCCATCAACTATGTATCTGAACCAGACAACTCCTGTACATTGGCCTTGATAAAAATCAATGTGCTTGGGGCGCCTGGGTGGCTCAGTCCGTTAAGCAGCTCCCTTCAGCTCGGGTCATGATCACAGGGTCCTGGGATTGGGCCCTGCATCGGGTTCCCTGCTTAGCAGGGAGTCTGCTCTCTCTCTCTCTCTCTCTCTCTCTCTCTCGCATTCTCTCTCTCAAATAAATAAAATCTTTAAAAAAATCAATGTGCTTGAAAATCTTAGTTGATTTTACCCATTTGGGGCATCAGAATCTTGATTAGTATAGTGGGGTAAGTTTCTATCCAGCTTAGAAATACTTCTGCTACAAGGTATAAGATTTCTACTGCTCAGAACTTTGTGTAGGCCTCAAGTATATCTGAGGAGAATAGTTGAGCAACTTATGAAATGTGGATTTTATATATTAAAAAAATTCCTCACAGTAACAACAGTAGGACAGCAGATCACAAAACTCCAGGCCCTCATTTTCACATGGAAACCCTGAATAAACACAACATATGGAAAAAAATACCTTTGTGGGAACTCTAGAAACCAGTTAAGCTGCAGCAAATGCATAACCAAGAAAAAGCAACACCTACAATGGTAGGAAATTTTGTAGCACTTTGCTCAATCTTACTCTAACTCTCCCCTAGTGCAGTCCTATCAGGAGGATGCTGCCCAATTCCCAGTTCCTTCCTTGATGTGTATAAGTAGAAGTATAGAACTTGATTGTAACATTCTAGTTTGTTTGGTAGCTACTCAGTGGATTGGTTTCTGTCTTGCTTGACTTGGAGCACTGAGGGGACTGTAGCATAATTTGATACTAAGTTGGAGGCTGCTGAAAGCAGTGGCAGGTACCATGGAACAAGGGGACTTCAGACTCATGGGTACCTGGAATCATGAAATTACAGGCAGAATACAGTAGAATAGCTAAGTCCCTGAGAAGTAGCAAGGGTGGGGCACCTGTGTGGCTCAGTTGGTTAAGCATCTGCCTCTGGCTCAGGTCATGATCCCAGGGTCCTGGAACTGAGCCCTGTGTCAAACTCCCTGCTCAGCGGGGAGCTTACTTCTCCCTCTTCCTCTGCTGCTCCCCTTGCTTGTGCTCTTTCTCTCTCTTTCTCTCTCAGATAAATAAATAAATAAATAAATAAATAAATAAATAAAT
>CM052885.1:80374756-80394863 GCA_028534135.1 Potos flavus
CACCAAGGAGACAAGTTGGGCAACAGTTGAAGTTAATACAGGAATGATTGAAGGGCTAAAAATGATAGCAGTGGAACTGGAGAATTGTAGGAGATAGAGTTCAGAAAAGATGTAATGGCAGGACATGAACAACTATATTTAAGGGAGGAAAGGTAAGAGAAAGTCAGATGAGTCTGAGGTTTTGAGGCTGGCTGGCTGGATCTATGTGGGAAACAGTGGAGCTTGGAATCTGGTTTCCATTGTAGTTCCTGCTAACTAGTCTGCTACTCTTGGGGCAGTCCCTAACACCTTAGTACCACTGCTTTCTCACTGTTTTCATAAAGACATTGGGATACATTCTATTTAACTTCTGTATGTCTTTAAAATGCCATGATCTTGGGTTTCTAATAGCAATTGGAAATTCATATTACTGAGCAGAGTGCTGAACCATTCTCACTGAAAAACTTGCTCCTGGCACTGATTTAAGCCAAGAGAGCATGGGTTCCATTACACACCTGCACATTACAATCAGATGGGAAATGTGTCAAAAGCAATTACAACTAATACAAAAAGTGCCAAAGCTTGGAAATTATTTCCTTGATGAAAATTAGAGCTACTTTTAGATATCACTATAACATTACTCCCTGCCCAGCAACCATGTTCATAAGTGCCAAAAATAGGTTCAAAAGACGTGGAGATGAGAGACAGTGTCTTAGATCACTCACACAGAAAAGAGCTGAACTGTTATGATGCCTAGCAGAAATATTCTCCAGTGACAGATGGAAATTTAACCTTCTTATCTCCCTTTCCCACAAAAACCTTGACCAATAGACACACAGTTGTAGATGAGGGAGGTTTCCGAAACTCAGCTGCCCCTTCAGGCCTTGCCTCACACACATGAGGCTAATAACATCCAGGAAGTCATCTTGCTTGAATCCAAAATGGTGGCTGCCGTACCTGGGTTGGGTGCTCCCTGTAAATGGCAGAGCTGGATGAGACACACATGATTGCAACAATACAGCATCCAGGTCTCAGTAGACAACCCAAGTTCACACAGTGTGAATCACAGATGTCTCTGAATTCAGTGCTATGGGCCTGGCACAAGGGCCACTTACCACTTGCTCCAGAAAACTTGCTGGTGGATGCACAGAGAAGCTGTGGATATTGCCTGACATCTTACTTTTGGAACTTCCTTTAGACTTGCTTGAGTGTCTGAGAAGAGGTAGAATGGCCAGAATTGAGAATAAATACTGACCGATTTCCTTTCTTACTGAGGCACTTCTTGAAGTGTTCTTGTACTTTGACCATGAATAAAATGGTGATCACAGGGGAATGGGTGAGCCTGGTGGTGGGTATTCAGGAGGACACATATTTCATGGAGCACTGGGTGTTATACACAAACAATGAATCTCGGAACACTACATCAAAAACTAATGATGTACTGTATGGTGACTAATATAACACAATTAAAAAATGGTGATTACAGATAATTACAGTGTATTATCAGTTTCAACATCTGAGTGGTTGTTGTCAAAACTTGGGCCCACCCATGGGAGGGCGTCACACTGAGGGCCAATGTTTCTCATGCATGTGTCTATAGGAAAATTTAAAATCCACCATGTCAGCCCTTGTCTGTAGTGTAATTTGCAAATATCTTCTCCCATTCTGTGGGTTGCCTCTTTGTTTTGTTGACTGTTTCCTTTGCTGTTTATCTTGATGAAGATAGCTTTTTATCTTGACGGAGTTCCAAAAGTTCATTTTCACTTTTGTTTCCCTTGCCTTTAGAGACGTGTCTTGAAAGAAGTTGCTGTGACCAATATCGAAGGGGTTACTGCCTATGTTCTCCTCTAGGATTTTGATGGATTCCTATCTAGCATTGAGATCTTTCATCCACTTTGAGTTTATCTTTGTGCATGGTGTAAAAGAATGGTGGAGTTTCATTCTTCTGTATATAGCTGTCCAATTTTCCCAGCACCATTTATTGAAGAGACTGCCTTTTTTCCATTGGATTTTTTTCCCTGCTTTGTCAAAGATTATTTGACCATAGAGTTGCGGGTCCATATCTGGGTTCTCTATTCTGTTCCATTGGTCTATGTGTCTGTTTTTGTGCCCGTACCATGCTGTCTTGGTAATCACAGCTTTGTAACTCAACACCCAAAAAAACAAATAACCAAGTCGAAAAATGGGCAGAAGACATGAACAGACACTTCTCCAAAGAAGACATACAAATGGCTAACAGACACATGAAAAAATGTTGATTATCCTTAGCTATCAAGGAAATTCAAATCAAAACCACATTGAGGTGCCACCTTACACCAGTTTTAATGGCAAAAATTGACAAGGCAAGAAACAATAAATGTTGGAGAAGATGTGGAGAAAGGGCAACCTCTTATACTGTTGGTGGGAATGCAAGTTGGTACAGCCACTTTGGAAAACAATGTGGAGGTTCCTCAAAAAATTAAAAATAGAGCTACCCTATGACCCGGCAATTGCACTGCTGGATTTTTACCCCAAAGATACAGATGTAGTGAAAAGAAGGGCCAGATGCACCCCAATGTTCGTAGCAGCAATGTCCACAATAACCAAACTATGGAAAGAGCAAAGATGTTCTTTAAGGGATGAATGGATAAAGAAAATGTGGTACAGGGGCGCCTGGGTGGCTCAGTTGGTTAAGCGACTGCCTTTGGCTCAGGTCATGATCCTGGAGTCCTGGGATTGAGTCCCTCATCAGGCTCCCTGCTGCGCAGGGAGTCTGCTTTTTCCTCTGACCTTCCACCTCTCATATTCTCTCTCTCATGCTCTCTCTCTCTCAGATAAATAAATAAAATCTTTAAAAAAAAAAGAAAAGAAATTGTGGTACATATACCAAATGGAATATTACTCAGCCATCAGAAAGGACAAATACCCAGCTTCTGCATCAACATGGATGGGACTGGAGGAGATTATGCTGAGTGAAATAAGTCAAGCAGAGAAAGTCAATTATCATATGGTTTCACTTACTTGTGGAACATAAGGAATAACATGGAGGACATTAGGAGAAAGAAGGGAAAAAGGAAGGGGGGCATTGGTGGGGGAGAAGAACCATGAGAGACTGTGGACTCCAAGAAACAAACTGAGGGTTTGGGGGGTTGGGGTGGAGGAATGGGTTGGCCCAGTGATGGATATTAAGGAGAGCACGTATTGCATGGAGCACTGAGTGTTATACACAAACAGTGAATCCTGGAACACTACATCAAAAACTAATGACATACTGCATGGTGACTAACATAACATAATTTAAAAAGAAGAAAGAAGGAAATAAGAAAGAAAGAAAGAAAGAAAGAAAGAAAGAAAGAAAGAAAGAAAGAAAGAAAGAAAGAAAGAAAGAAAGAAAACTCACCATGACCCCAATGATTTTCAAAAACTGAACTGTTTTCTCCATTATAAATGAAGGTCACATTCAGGAATGTAGTGTAGAGCTGATCACTGTATCCTCTATGACAGAGAGAAAAAAGATATTGCATCAGTTCACTTCCCCCTTATGCCATCATTTCTCTCCTTCCCTGAGTTTCATCCACTGCCCACAACACGGACTAGTCACTCTGAAGATTTTACTAGCACGCTTTCTGTGAGCAGACACTACTGAAGTTCCACCTTTGCCTACTAGGCCAGTGGTCCTAAAATTGGTCCCTGGATCAAGATCATTGGCATCACCTAATTTTAGGAAATATTAGAAGGGCAAGCTTTTGGCTCCTCCCCAGTGCTACTGGATTAGAGCTTCTGAGGAAGAGGCCCTGAATTGTGTGTTAATGAGCCTTCCAGATAGTTCCAATGCTCACTTAGCCACTCACCTTCCCATGCTCTTACTGCCTCCTGCTGCAAGCACCTGGGACTCTGCCTGAGTGCTTGTGCTTGGGGGTGCTCAGCCCACAGATATGCACAGACCATAGATCGTAAACATGGGTAGGGTCGGAAATGTTTGGGAGTTAGTGCCCTAGGGAATAGCTCTCAACCAATGTCAGACAGAAAATTCAGCTTCCTCAAACATGAGATGGGACAACTCTGAAGCATGTTCTACATACTTAATCAGAGGTCCCCATCAAGACTGAGCCCAACTTCCTGCAGATGTAACCTGCTCATCAGTTCACCTGTAGGCTACCCCCTGTCTCATCTCACTTCCTCACTCTGTCACCCATGGTTCCTGGGACTACCTCCCAAATAGGCCATTTGCTCCCATATCCTTGTCTTAGGGTGTAATTCTGGGGAAACCAACATAAGATTCTTTACTGTAGATAAAAATAATACTTATATTCCAAGTGCCATTCAGGTGTCACCACATTTAATTCCCATAAAAATCCTTTCAGACAGAAATGAATGGACAGTAGGGTGATGTGCCCAAGGCACAGAGCCCTCAGAAAGGACCCACCTTTTGACCTAAAAGAAACCACATGCAAAGACAGCTTTGCTTTGGAACTTAGGTTAAGGAGATGAAGAGAAGATAAAGATGGATTCTAATCAAGGACTGAGAAATCTGGAAGACCTGACTTATGAACCCTCACTGATTTGGATGGGTCAGGGATCTGATGGGTTTGATAATGATGTCAAGATCAGAGAAATGACCAGTCACTGTGACAGACATAGACTTCCATGGTATAACTAAAAAGATTTCCTTTGCTTCTACTATCTTTTTCTTTTTAGAGTAAATCATGATAATACAATGCTTGTGGCAAATATGCATCAGTCCCTTCACTGATAATTACTATGGAAAATTAAAAGGAACGTTGTTGTGAATCATAAAAAGCCTATGTAATTAAAGACAACCTATAAATAATACCTAGTCTTTCAGGAGACCAAAATCAGAACAATATGTTATCTATGGTCTTTCAATGATCCATCAATCAGAAACAACTCTTCCAGACTCCAAGTCATCATTCAGATAACCAACATCTAAGAATCCATTTGCAAATTGGTTAGTCTTAATTATAAACATTTCTGGATCATCAAGGAAGAATCAAATTTTCTCCAGATGAGTTTTCATCATGAAGGATCTTTAATATAGTTTTATTTATAGTGTGCAATTAATCAGGAAAGCTAGTTAACCAGAACTCCATACACCCCACCATTAAAAAAAAGAACAAGGCAAATATAGCCAGTGAGAAGCATAGAGAATAAAACCAATTCCATAAACTTTCCTTGGATTGAATGTCCTCTTCATTTCCATGAAAATCCTTTTAGTTAAATATAAACATTTCCAATTACAAACAGAAAAAATATTATTTGATTTTTTTCAGGGGCTGACAAATTAATAATGTTTATAGCTAATGGCAAAGAGTTCTTCCAGACACAGCTTCTGAAACAGCTGGAAGAAAAAAAATAATAATAGGCTGTTGGAAAGAGTTTTTGTTTTCTTTCAAACAATCTAAATGATCTTGGAAGGATTAAATAAGCCTAACATGAAAAATTAAAAAAAAAAAATGAGGATTTTGTCCTGCTTTACTTAAGGCAATTTCAAATTGCTCCACTAAAGTCCTGATCCATGTCTTTTGTACCGACCTTGCCATTTTCAAAATTTGGAATTTTGCACTAGAGTGAAGAAATTCAGTTTTGTATGGAATCCTGGGTTTTCTTCTTTTCCTTCATATTTCATATAAGACAACCTATCCTTCTTACTTTCCTAAGGGGCTTGGTGGGCACTTTTAGCACTTACATTGTAGCAATGTAGTGATTTTAGCACTGTATTAAAAATTAGGAAGATAATAGAAAAATGTCCAAAAAAAAAAAAAAAAGGTTTTTGCATTATGATAGATTAGGTGGCTATGTCATTTAGACTGTGGCAGACCAAAATCTTTAAGACTGGTATCTTACCATCTTTTGCAGTGCAAATGGGATTTAGTGTACTTCTGGCAAGGAATTTTGAGGTTTCTTTGAAATAAGGGAGGAAGAAGGAAAGCGTATCAAGAATCAAGCAGGTATAATCATTTGTTCTGAGAAAGATGTGGACCTCTGACCCTTGCTGTGTAGCTGGTAAGCAGACAACTTGCAGGACACTCATCATCTGCTTGCTCCCTGTAGCTGAAGAGCTGACCTATCACAGGTACCATCTCCTTTATCCCTTCAGTAGCCCATGAGCTCAGTCTGTTTTCTACTCTCTCCCTGATGAGGAAATTCAAGCCAGCACATCTGCCTTCCCACTACCAGCATCTGTGTTTCTTTGCCTGACTACTTCTGGCCTGCCAGAGCTTGCTCTGCCCAATCACAATAGGCTGGAAGTGCTGGAGAATTAGTGATGCCCAGGAGCTATTCTCAAAGCAACGACTAGTGGAGGTGGTGGATAGATACTGCAGCTCCCTCTCTTCCGGTTCCAAGGTGTGGGTGCAGCCTGGTTCCCAGATTTCTCCAGCAGGACCAAGCTTTAGTTCCCTAGCATGGTGACTCACCTGAGGGTAACACTCCACTGGCTGCTTTCCCTTCCCAGTCTCTTCCCCATGGTCCTACCAATACTGCCCGTCATCACCTCACAATAAACTGCTTGTACTCTAACCTGTGTCTCAACCTTTGGCTTCTAGGAAACTGGAACTCAGACAATGCTCTCTTCTTTCGACAAGAAACAGGGACTTGTCCTAGCCAACAGAAGATAGACATCCCCTGCTCGGCACTCCTACTTCTTGTTGGAGCTTTTTTCCAAGGCTGTTTACTGTGTTCAAGTCTTTAAAATCACTGCAGCTGTGAAAGCAAAAAGTGCCTCTTACCTTGATCTAGAAGAGAAATGTTGCAGAGAGAAAATTAAGCAAGGCGGAGGGGAAAAGGAGAAAATAAAAATGGATTAGCTTGGAGAGCCCGACAATTCTCTACCCATTTTCGTTTGTTGTGGATGCAAGAGTGAAAATTTGCCTAGGGGCAGGATTAGGGCAGTTGGGACAAAGTTTCTTTCCTTATTTCTGTGAAAGCAATTTTCCTCATACGCCCTGAGAATGTGACTTACGTGTCATTACTTAGGATTTGTTTTTTTTCAAGCTGTGCTGATGCAAGAAGTGATTCTAAACCAAGTGCCGCTATTAAATCCAGACTACTTAATATTCACATCCTGGTACACTTTGCGTGGATGTCAATGTGAAAGCTCGCACCATTTGATCTAAATTTCGCTTAAAGTACTGATTTGATCTGGAATGCCACAGTACAGTTCAGTGGGAAGGAGTCGGCATGGACCCAGGAATAATTGAGGAAGAGGAATTTTAGAGCATGTGCTGGGGGTTCATGCAGGGAATTTGATTTTTTTTTTTTTTTTCTCTCTTACCTGAACGCAGATTTGGAAACCCTCAGACTCAGAGGAGAGCAGGCATGCATACAATGGGTGAACGAGCAAAGCAAATCTAAGCATGCATGGTTGCAACGTCGCAAGTCAGGTTGGCAGCTTGTCAAACATGGTATTTTAAGGGAACACCTGCTCTTCGGTCATACCTGGGGCACGTGCTGGAGAGTTGGGGTGTTGTACCTTTTGAGAGATTATAAAATAAACTGGTGAACAACCTAAGAAACGATTCCCATAAAGAATGACCAAAGAAACAAAATATTTTTTTGGAAAGGAAAATAGTCACGGGAGTTACGAGAAATTCAGTTATTAGAAGAACTGTCTTGGTTAAAGACAGTTAACCAAGCCATGGGCTCTGTGCCACTTCAGAAGGCAAAACATAAACAAACTGGTAACGCACGGGTGAACAGAACAGCAGGTATGGATTTAGCATAAAAGGGTGCTTTAACTCCCAGGACTGCGATTCCTGAAGTTTCTGAAGCCCCTGGTCTATCCCTGCTAAAAACCAATGTAGGTGTTTTAAAGATAGGAACTCAGAAAAGTCAATTCTTTGATATTTTTTGCCATTTTTGTTTTGTTTTGTTTTGTTTCATGGGGAATGAAGGAAACTAGTGGCTATCTCTGCAGCTAGAAACCACGAACTCCTAGAGATACATGCCATACACTCAGTGTCAGCGTTGGCAGAGGACCAGATAGCTGTTTTGTCACACATTCCATCACGTGCCCATCATGGCAGCCTAAGACTGGAGGATGTGATGGCCATCTCACAGTGGCTTCACTCAAATGGAAATGGCTTGGTTTTTGCTACTGTGTACCATGGGTTCTCCTTCCTAATTTGCCTTGCGGAAGCCACTGGTAAAAAATGCTTATCCGAAGTCCCAGGGAGTTCTGGCAAGGTGGCTTGCATGGAAAGCAACTGGGAGATCGTGTCTTCATTTCTTGTCTGGCAAAGTGACAGATTGCAACTGTGCCCATTCTTCCACTTGGCAGCCTCGGATTTCAAGAGCCCTCCCCAGCAATCGTGTGGGGTAACGACACCAGAGACTACTTGGAACTCTGAAGACACAGCGTGTTGTAGCAGACGTGTGTTTATGTAAGTATCATGATCAGGGCACTTCAGATTTCACTGGCCAAGGCCAAATGAGTGTTTAATTCTGAGGGAGATGTGCGCTGAGGATACAGTAAAAGGTAAAGGGAAACTGAAGCTACATGGTGTTGGTTTGTGGGGATGAGGCCTGGATAAGAGAGGAGAATGTTCTGGACTTCTCTCTGAGGAATCTATCTGTGAGAGACTCCGAGGCAAAACAAAACATGAAGGAATGGAAAGCGTACCTGAAGCACAGATGGTAGGTGCAGGGCAAGGGAAGATGAGGCAAGAGAAGTGAGTAGCCAGACCTTGAAAATCCTCATGAATCCTCTGAGGACTCGGAGTGGACATGAAGACATTGGGACACTCAATTTGCTTTGTCCCCTCTTCCTCCACCCAGGGTGGGATTTTTAACTTAAGAATCAAAGATCTTTTGTGTTTTCCTTTTAGGGTGAGTGATGTATGTCTAGTTCCATAGGCTTTCTATGTGTGCGCATGTGTGTGTGTGCACATTATGTGTGTGCATGTGGGTTGAGGTTGGGAAAGACCCCCATCAATTTTTTTTTTTCTTTCTGGTAATTGATTTTGTGTCCAAAAAAGAAACTCTATGCAACTCAAACATCATCATGAAGATGATGAAGACCCTTCTGTGCAAAACTTTTTCCTGAGGATTATTTGAGATACACAGAGAAAGCAACAAGCACAAGTGGGCATCATCCTCCAGGTCCCCGAGGGCCAGGAAAGGAGGCTGGGACTGGGTGGGTTGCTCAGCTTCCCCACTGGATCTGGGCATGCACCTAAGGTCATGGAGGCACCCTGCAGAAGTGTCAGCCCCGAAGGGATTAGAAGCAGACTCCACTGTCTCATCTGCCCAGCAGAAGTGTCCCCAGCCTCCTGACAAGGGACATGTTCAGAGAAAACACCCTTAGTGGTGGGTCTTCATGGGTGAGACAGGGAAAATCTGAATTTCCAGATTTTAGTGAGCTAAAGTATTTCCCACAATCCTCAACGTCCCACAGGTGACCTGACAAGAGTCACTGAACCAAGAAATACCTGGGCCTGGGTGTGTGCCTTCTGACTCCAGATGAAGTGGGCTTGAAGACAAGGTGTAAAATGAATAAGCAACACATCTTTAGGTTCCAAAGAGAGTACCTCCAGTGGGAAAATGGTTGCTGAGCTGCCTACTTGGGCCGGGCTTCCATTACAAGTAAAAGATAATTCTCACATTGGGGCTTAACACTCTGACTTTTGGTCCCCCTACGCCCCCAGTGATGAGCCCAGATTAGATCTAAATGACTTTTTTTTTTTTAATTGTGAAGTGTTAGATATATACAACTGCAATACGCACGTATGTGTCATGAAGCCCAGAAATAAAACCGCATGCCCACCACCCAGTTTAAGAAACAGATCAGTAGCCCCCAGGTGTACTACCTAGACCTGACTCCCACCTTGCCCCCAGAGGTAGCTGCCACCCTGAAGTTAGTTGTCTCTCCTCCTCTCAGTGGAGGTTTGGGTTGCTCCTAGGGCTTTTGCTATGAGAAGAATGCTGTTGTGAGCATTCTTAAACACATATCTGGTGCACGTAGACCAGTTTCACCAGGGTAGATGATCCTGTGTGAAATTGCTCAATGGCAGAGTACGTGCAGCTTTACTTTACCAGATAATGCCAAATTGTCCTACCTTACAGTCTAACCAGAAATTCACTGTTGTACCATTGTACGATTCAATGCTGCTCCACAGCCCTGTCAGACATCAGGTGTGATCAAATAACTTTGCCAGACAGCATGTGTATAATGCAATTTATTTGTGTATTTCCTGGTAACTAATGATGTTGAGCATTTTTAATGTTTCCTGGCCATTTGTTTTTCTTCATCTATGAAATGCCAATCCTAACTTTCTCCCTTTGGGCTGTTTTCTCTTTTTCTTATTCATCTGAGGCTTTTTTTCTTCTCTTTCTCTCTCTCTCTCCCTCCTTCCCCTACTCCATTGCCATATATCTGTATGACACTTCTTTTTCACTTTCTTTGAGTTCTTTTGATGAAGAGAAGCTCTCAGTTTTAATGAATTTGAATGCTTCACTATATTTCCTTTGGTTCATGATTTTTACATTTATTAAGGAAATCCTTTCTGACTTTGAAGTCCCAAGGATGCACTCATATATGTACTTCTAAAAGTGTAACATTATGCTTTTATATTTAAGTCTCTACTCCATGAGGTGCATGGCATGAGGCAGTGTGGATTCTTGTTCTCCACGTGGATATGCAATTGTCCCAGACTGTTTATTGAATACATGTGTGGGCCTGAATCTTCGCTCTTCCACTGGTTGATTTCTCTCTATGCTAAAACCTCACTCAAATTACTATGGCTTTATAATTCTATGGTATCTGGAAAGTCAACTTTCCCCACTTTGTTCTCTGTCTCCAAGGAGCAGTCCCCAATGCTTGCAGCTGTTAAAACAGAAGGCTGTGGGCTTCCTGTGAAAAATAGACTTCCCAAGTCAGCTGATGGCTTTAGCACCTGCTAATCTCCTGGGACTTCTGATCTCACTTCATTTCTGCCATCACAGTATTGCCCTTAGTTTCTTGCAAGAGCTGCCATTCATTTAAAAGAGTATTTTAAAATAATCTTCCAGCATTTTTCACATTTCATCATAGACATTTTTAGTCCACCATCGAAACCACAATTGATTCCTCACCACTAGTAGATCACAGACGTCCATGGGGAATGCTTCTCTGGGAGTGACACAGTGGATTCTGCTGCTTGTGTGCTGAGCTTGGGATACGTGGCACAAGACATGTTTAGTGAGTTCTAGTTGGCTCTAAGAGTTCAGTGGGATTCTGACATGCTTGAAGATAATCCTGGACACTTCAACCCATAACCCCTGGCCTTTCCTTTTTATCACCTCCCCTAACTCAGGGTCAGCCCAAACTCAAGAGAAGGTAGAGGACTCTCCCAGTCCTGATGGAGAACTCCTTGGGGGCTTCCTGATAATTGAGGTCAGTTGATAATAGGTATTGCTTGTCCAGTGGTCTTTCTCTTCCTTGTTGGAAGTGTTCAAGCTTCCCAATGAAACCCTGCTATAACCTTTGTGAGGTTAGTACTCTACCTACTTTAGTCTTCTAAAATCTACAGCAAACCTAAGGCATTTTTGAGTTTCCTATAATTGGTGGCTTGAGGCCACCATTTTTGATAGTTTAGCTAGAGGCTACCATTGTTGATAGTAGATATACTTCCAGGATCAACACTCTCTACAGGTTGGGACTCTGTGTGTCCACTGTATGAATAGGGGTTCAGGAATCTATGAATACATGTCCAAGGACAACTTTAAACTATTTTCTCTGGGACACAAGACATCCAAAGGACCTTGCTTCTATTTTTCTGTTACCACTGAAAATAATTATCTCATCTAAATAAACAAATGCTGCTATGTATGTCACATCCTCATTAACCTTTTCTTTTGCCTCCAGGCCTTTTTATAAATTGCTAATAACCTACAGGGAAATTAAGGCAATTCGTGTCTTAGTTCTCATCAGCCAAAGGCACTCCCTAAGTCCTCTACTTAATATTGACTCCTGACTCCTTAGCAACAAGTGCAAGCTTCTGACTCCTTAGCAACAGTCCAAGGTCTACTAAAGCCACACTGAAATGTACTAATCTACCTTAGCACATACTAGAAAGTCTGTACTGGCTGGATTCCTTCTGGACCACAAAAATGGAGGCTCAAATATTATTAAATGCTGTAGGATTCCAATATTATACTCTTAATCAACACCTCCTTAATGTGCTCTTGCAAGTCCTTGATGTCAAACAATGAGCTTCTCTTAGACTTCTCTGCAAAAGGTTAATATTGTTCTCCTCTGTTCTGCATTGCTTATTCTGATGGCAGCTTATATCTGCCATCAGAATGTCTGTAACCATTTCTCCTTCCAGTGTTCAGTAATGAGGAGTCATTAGCATAAAAATTGTCACACTCTGTTTGCAGGGGAAGGTTCCATACATACTTTCCCAGGAGAGACATGACAGTGTGCCTTTGTTCAGTCCCTATCTTTATATATCTTTATATAGTATCTGCACATGGAAGACAAATATAAAGGTATTCATATATGCATGTTGTTCACCGTACTGGGCCAGAATTTTTTAAAGGTCCCTAGAGACAAACCCAAGCCCCTTATCTAGAAATCTCTGTGTCTATAACTCACCTATAACCTTCTCTAACCTGAAGATATCCCACTGTGTCCCTTCCTTCCCCCTTCTATCCTTGGAGAAGATGCTATTGATGACCTGCTCTTATTTCCTCATTATTTAGCATTCATGCATATTGCTCTATGCTACAAGGTCCTGCTTCTTCTGGCCAAGGAGGCTTGTTCAGCCTGTATGTAGAGCAGACCAAAGTAATGAAAAGGATACTTCAATCAATGAGAAGTGGAAGATTGTGAATAAATGCCCCAGCTTCCCGACCTTCAGATGAAATAACTGAGCCATGTCCTACCCAATCTTCTGGATTTCTCCACTGGATAAAGTCACAGGTTCCCATACTGATCTGCTTACCAATGTACACTAAGTTGGCTGTCTCCCCTTCCATATCACACCTCCCCCTCCCCTAGGTGTGCTTGCTGGAAACACCTCCAAAAACTTCTCACATTTAAGTATTTGTCTCAAAGTCTGTTTCTGAAGGTACAAACCTGAGACAACAGCTGAGGAACTGAAGTTGTCTTGATCAGTTTTGACATTCTCTGGCTCCTGTTTCTGTGCCTACTCCATGTGCTATCTTCCTCCTTACTATCCCCCACTCTCCCTTTGAAACAATCATACAGATATAGTTCCAGCGGGTTTTAGTCTTTAAGACAAATTGGCCAAGCCCATCCTATATCCACTACAGATAGTGTCTGAGCTCTCTGTCATTAACTGTCAGGGACACACTGGTCACTTGGGACCCAGTGTGCAGTACTCTGAGTTTCAGCCCTTTCTATTTTCACAGCCACTCTGGGACAATACATGATACCTACCTGATCCTATAGGAAAAACAAAATGCTGGTGGGTTGCTTGGCATGAACCTATGGTGGTAAGGCTCAGTAATAATTCAGTTCCCTTGCTACTTTCCCACTTTGTTTTAGTTAGGCAGCCTTTTGAGACACTTACATTCTCTTCTTCATCATACTAGATTAAGCTAGATCCCTGTGTGGGAGTTACAGAGATCCTGCTAGCTCAACTGTTGATTTTTAAAGAGCTTTGTGGAAGACAGAATAATAACTCCCCTCAGAGATATCCACACATTAATCTCCAAATCCTGTAAACATGTTATGTTACGTGGCAAATAAGAACTTAGGTAGCAGATGGAATTAAGATTGCTAAAAATATGAAGATTATCCTGGGTCATCTAAGTGAACCCAATGTAAACACATGGGTGCTTAAACTCAGGAAAAAAGGAGGGCAAGGTCAGAGTGATGCAGCCTAAGAAGATCTCAACCCAGTGTTGCTGATTTTGAAGATGGGGGAAGAGTGCTATGGGCCAAAAAATGTGGGAGGCCTCTAGAGGCCAGAAATGCCAAGGGAAATGATTCTTCTCTGGAACCTTCAGAAAAGAATGCAGTCCTGCTGACGTCTGGATTTTAGTTCAGTGAGACCCATTTTGCACCTCTGAACTACAAACCTGCAATGTATGCTGTGTTAAGACATGAAGTGTGTGGTAATTTCTTAAAGCAAACACAGGCGCAGAATACAGACTTGTTAAGGAGTTTTCCCTTGCTGCTATCCTAAGGCTCCAGAAGCTTCCAGAAGCTTTCACTGCAGCTGCCATCTGATTTGCTATCTCCACCTTCATCCAGGCTACTAGGATTTGGCTAGTGTCACCACTCTGCTTCTTTCTAAGATTTACTTTTCTTTGCTCTTGTTGTGGATATTTTCTTTTCTCCTATGACTGCTTATTTGACCACTTTTTAAAAAAGAAAGAAAGTGGGCAGATAATGGTCAGATTTTACCCCCTTACCTGTAGGGCTAAGATTTCAGACTTAGAATAGCTCTAGATTCTACTTGGTCTAAATGGAGCTGGTACGCATTTTCTCAATTAAACTATCCTTTGCTCAAAGCTTTCTCTGCAAAGATCTTCAGCCCCAGTATATCTACACTGGCTATACACATTTTCTCCTGGCTTCTGATGAGAAAGTAATTCCCTAGTTGTTCCAATATCTCTTGTTTGGAGCATACTGATAACCAAGTGTCTAGATCTATGAGGCATTCCACCAAGCTGAATTCTGATCTGGCCATGTGAGCTCTCTGCTCAAGGCATATCCCTCCCACAATTCTATACCAGCACATCCTAGCGATGATGAAGTCTCCAGGCTAATGGGAAAGGGCCCTAACTCTGAATAGGGTTTTTCTTCTGACAATGTTTGGTCAGCTATGATCTTGAACGGAGCCACTACTTGTCAAAGGGTTATCTCAGGAAACAGGGGTGGTGAGGAATAAGGGAGAAGAGACCTTTAAAAACAACATTCTGGTCTCCCACTTTTCATTTCAGAATGTAGGGGAGGCAAAATTCTCCCTCTACCTTCTTAGAGCTTTGTTGGCTGGGCCTGAAAGTTAAACTGATAAACAGATGAATCAGAAAAAAGCATACAAATTTATACTAGTTTTATGTGACACAGAAACCTTCATAAGGAATGAAGACTCAAAGAAACTCCGAGAAATGGCAAAACCTGCCTGCTTTTATAGTGGATTGTGCAAAGAGAGGCAATTATGGAAAAAATAACGAAACTATGTGGGGAGGCTAAAGGAAGATAAGAATTATTTTTAACAAGGTCTGTTTGTATGGAATTCTCCAGGTTTTAGCTTCTCATCCTTGATGATAAGAATGTTCCTTTCCTTCCGGTACAGGAATGCCATGTTTCACATGGGAATTTTCAACCTCCTACTTTAAAGAAGAAAAGGAAGATTAAAATGCTCTTCTTGCAACTACTATTTTTTTAAGTGCTTTTAGCTTAAAATAATTTTTATGCCAAAGTGGTATATTTTGGGGTTGCATACTCTACCATCGTAAGGATCTAATTTTTTGGTCAATAGCTTAGTTTACTTAATGTAAAATTCTAACCTGTTCCAAATTACACACAACTCCTGGGTTTTAATCTGGTCTTGATGAAGATCATCTCTGAGTCCTGACTACAGCTGGTGGCTTCCCTACCTGTGTGGGATGTCCACTCTATGTCCCTTATGTCCCCATGCACCACTCATCTAGCAGTCCTGGCAAGGTGACCAATTTCAACTTCAGTCTAGACTCCCTTCAGAGATGATTGTTTTTTTATGAGACTTTTTGGCATCGTAATAATAAAAAAATAGAAAAAAGTAGAAAGGGGGAAAAAGTCACTCCCATTCAAAGATATGTATGTGTATGAGGACATTTATTAAATCTATTAGCACGTATATCTACTGAGAAAGAAGAAGAATAGCAACAATAGCAATAAAGTGCAAAACAATGAATGAATTAATCAATACATCAATCAGCGAAACCAAGCCAAGGGCACTGCATGGCCTGATGGTGGCCTTGCTGGGATTGTGCTTTGAACTGAGCACTCTGCTTGATCCAATTCTCTGTACCCAGGAGTGGCAATTGTGCAGGCAGAGAGAAGAGCTTAGAGACTTTCTTTTACATTGACCCTTCTCCACTCCAGTAGTGATAATTCCTTCCGTGTACTGTTTTGAACTTTGAGACATAAGTAAATAAGATTGGCGTCAGCTTTGAGTTCTCTTGTACTGCCAAAGCCACATTGCTGGAAGGACTGTAACTCTGCTGCCAACCACTTTCTATGGCTATAATTAGACATTCCCACTCCTCCTGCTGCTGATAGCTGCAGCCATTCAGAGTGGGTGTAGGAGTGGGTGAAATGATGGGGAGAAGAGAGGAGTGTTGAAAGGCATCCATATAAGAAATTATTCCTGTTGAACCCACTATAAAGCAATAATAAGTAGGTCACCACTTAAAATTCAGGGATTGGATTCCAACGAGCATTTTGGCTCACACAATAAGTCACATTTTCTGTGGACTTATAGCCATAAAGCACATAAACTTTTGCATAAATGATGCTCATTTATTATTTTTTTGTTTTCTAATGGGAATTGGTCTGAAAAATAATAGTTGGTCTTACTCTTTTCATGTCTTGTGGTCATTTTGTGTTGCAATTTATAAAACAAGAAGCAATCTTAACAAAGAAAGGATTATATAGTAATTGGGGTTTATTTCAAATTAAAAAAAAAAATTTAGTGATTCATCAGTTCAGTATAACACCCAGTGCTCATCACATCACGTGCCCTCCTTAATGCCATTTCTTTCTTTTTTTTTTCCTAAATACTTTTATTTTATTTTTTCAGTGTTGCAAGATTCATTGTTCATGTACCAGACCCCGTGCTTCATGAAATACGTGCCCTCCTCAATACCCACCACCAGACTCGCCCAACCCCCCACTCCTTCAACTCCAAAACCTTCAGTTTGCTGCTCAGAGTCCACAGTCTCTCATGGTTCATTTCCCCCTCCGATTTCCTCCAATTCACCCTTCCTTTCCTTCTCACAACGTCCTCAATGTTTTTCCTTATGCTCCACACGTAAGTGAGACCATATGATAGTTGACTCTCTATGCTTGACTTATTTCACTCAGCATAATCTCTTCCAGTCCCATCCATGTTGATACCAAAGTTGGATATTCATCCTTTCTGATGGAGGCATAATATTCCATTGTGTATATGGACCATATCTTCTTTATCCATTCATCTGTTGAAGGGCGTCTTGGCTCTTTCCATAGTTTGGTGATTGTGGCCATTGCTGCTATGAACACGGGAGTACATGTGGCCTTCTTTGTACTGCATCTGCATCTTTGGGGTAAATACCCAGCAGTGCATTATATCAAAAACCAATGATGCACTATACCCTGGCTAATTGAATTTAAATTAGAAAAAAGAATCATCATTGTAAAGTAAAAAAAAAAGGAATGGCATTTTAATAAAACAATATGCGGGGCGATGAACCATGAGAAACTGCGAACTCTGAGCGACAGACTGAGGGTTTTGGAGGGGTGGAGGTGGGGGGTTGGATGAACCTGGTGGTGGGTATTGAGGAGGGTACG
The DNA here is from genome assembly GCA_028534135.1 of Potos flavus. Classification (NCBI taxonomy): domain Eukaryota; kingdom Metazoa; phylum Chordata; class Mammalia; order Carnivora; family Procyonidae; genus Potos; species Potos flavus. Next base: position 80,392,221 of record CM052885.1, read on the forward strand.
TATTGCATGGAGAACTGGGTGTTGTACATAAACAATGAATCTTGGAGCACTATATCAAAAACTAACGATATATTTTATGGTGACTAACATAACACGATAAATAAATAAATAAATAAATAAATAAAAGTTTTAAGCTAAACATCCTATTCTCAAATAAAGCTAATAGAGAAGATTGGGTGATTTAAAAAAATAACCAACCTTCCTTCCTTCCTTCCTACCTTCCTTCCTTCCCTCCTTCCTTTGAGAGAGAGAGAGCATGGGGGGAGAGGGGAAGGGCAAAGAGAGAGAGAGAGAATCTTAAGCAGGCTCCACACCCAGTGTAGAGTCCGATGTGGGGCTCGATCTCATGACCCCAAGATCATGACCTGAGCCAAAATCAAGAGTCAGACACTTAAAAGACTGAGCCACCCAGGTGTCCCATACTTTATTTTTAGAGACAGTTTAGGTTTACAGAAAAATTGCACAGAAAGTACAGAGAATTCCCACATACACCCTCCCCACCTCATAGTTTTCTCATTTATTAACCTCTTGCATTAGTGTCATATATTTCTTACAATTGATGAGTCAACATTGATACATTTTTATTTAAAAAGACAATAGTTTACAATAGTGTTCACTCTTTGTGTTGTACATTTCTATGGTTTGGGGCAAACACATAATGTCATGTATCCACCATTATAGCATCATGCATAATAGTTTCACTGCCTTAAAAACTGAACTGGGGGAAATCGGAGGGGGAGACGAAACATAAGAGACTGTGGACTCTGAGAAACAAACTGAGGGTTTTGGAGGGGAGGGGGGTGAGGGTTGGGTGAGCCTGGTGGTGGGTATTGAGGAGGGCACGTATTGCATGGAGCACTGGGTGTGGTGCATGACCAACGAATCTTGGAATGCTAAAAAATTAAATTAAATTAAAAAAAAACATGTACGTATTAGAAGAAAAAAATTCCTTGTTTGCCCCTCTCCCCCTGTTCCCAAACTCCTAGAAAATTAACTTCTTATGAAATTCACTTTCATTAGAGAAAATGGGCTGTGTAACTATTTTTATGAGATATTTCTAAAACTATAGTTTTCAATGTTTCTTTCAGAAATAGAATAGAATTCTTCTAACAACAAAGCACTATGAATACATAAAGTATGCACAAGATTTATATGAGAAAGCTACAAAAATGCTAACGAAAGAAATCAAAGAAGATCTAAATAAATGGAGAGATATTTCATGTCCATTAGTAAGAAAATTTAACATTTTAAAGATGTCTGTTCCTCACAAATTGATTTATAGATTCAGCACAATCTCAATTCAATTCTCAGAAAGTTACTTTGTGGATATCAACATACTTATTCTAAAGTTTATATAGGCTAACATTTTTTGATTTTAAGAGTTGCTATAAAGTTACAGTGATCAAGACAGTATAATATTGGTGACAAAATAGACAAATAGATGAGTGGAATATGATAGAGAACCCAGAAAAATAACCACACAAATAAAGTCAACTGATTTTTACAAAGGATCAAAGGCATGTCAATGGAGTCAATAGTCTTTTCAACAAATGGTGCTGGTATAACTGGCCATCCACCTGCAAATAAATAAATAAATAAATAAATAAAAAACCTAGACACAGACCTTAGACCTTTCACAAAAATTAACTCAAAATGGATTGTAGATGTAAATGTAAAAGACAGAACTATGAAACTCTCCGAAGATAACATATGGGAAAATCTAGGGCAACCTATTCTTGATAATTATAATGTCAGCCAGACCAATTGGCAATGATTTTTTTGTGGGAAAAAAAGTTAATAGGTAGGACTTAAAATTAAAAACTTCAGCTCTATAAGAGACTCTGTTAAAAGAATGAAAAGTCAAGCCACGGACTGGAAGAAAAACTTTGCAAAATAAATATCTGTTAAAGGACTTGTATCCAAAATACACAAAGCACTTTTAAAACTCAACAACAAGAAAACAAAATATCTGATTAGACACCACACCAAAAATGATACACAGGTGGTACATACGTATATGAGAAGATACGCAACATACACCATTAGTGAATTATAAGTTAAAACAATTAGATACCACAACAAGATGCTACGCTACACTCTTATTAGATTGGCTAAAATCTCAAACAGTGATAGCACCAGATGCCAGTGAGAATGTGGAGTAACAGGAGCTTTCATTTATGGCTGGTGGGAATGCAAAATCTTAAATTTGGAAGATAGTTCGGTATTTTCTTACAAAGCTAAACATAGACTTACCATACCATACACCAATCACGCTTCTGGGCAGTTAACCAATGAGTTGAAAACTTATATTCACACAAAAACTGCACATAAATATTTACAGTGTCTTCATAATTGCCAAAACTTGGGAGCAACCAAGATGTCCTTCAACAGGTAAATGGATAAACAAACTGTGTTATATGCAGTATGGTACATACTTTCCATACAAAATGGGCAGAAGACATGAACAGACACTTCTCCAAAGAAGACATACAAATGGCTAACAGACACATGAAGAAATGTTCATCATCATTAGCCATCAGGGAGATTCAAATCAAAACCACACTGAGATACCACCTTACACCAGTTAGAATGGCCAAAATCAACAAGACAGTAAACAACAAATGTTGGAGAGGATGTGGAGAA
>CM052885.1:80395363-80462977 GCA_028534135.1 Potos flavus
TTTATTTTTTCAGTGTTACAAGATTCATTGTTCATGTACCACACCCAGTGTTCCATGCAATACGTGCCCTCCTCAATACCCACCACCAGGCTCACCCAACCCCCCACTCTTTTCCACGTTTCTTTGTAGGTAGGGTGGCTTTTTTTCCCCCTCTGACTTCTTTCAATATTTTCTCTTTGTCTTTGATTTTCTGCATTATGAATTTAGTATGTCTAAGTGTAGATTTTTTTGGTATTATTTGGCTTAGTGTTCTTTGGGATTCTTGATTCTGTGGCTGGTGTCTGTCATTTATCTCAGAAAATTCTCAGCCATTATTACTTCAAATATTTTTCTCTTCTTTTTATACGTATTTTTTTTCTGCTGGTATTCCTATTACATGTAAAGTTACATCCTTTGAAATTGTCCCACAGTCCTTGGATGTTCTATTCTTTCTTTTTTCTTTGTTTTTCAGTTTGGAAAGTTTCTGGTAATATATATTCAAGCTTACTGATTTTTTTTTTTTCCCTTGGCTATATTCAGTGTGTTGACAAGTCCACCAAAGGCATTCTTTCCCTCTGTCAGAGTGTTTTTGATTTATAACATTTCCTTTTGGAGTTTCCATCTCTCTGCTTACATTCCCCGTCTGTTCTTGCATGTTGTCCTTTTTCCATCAAAGCCCTTAGCATATTATCATAGTTAATTCACATTCCGTAGTTCCAATATTTATGTTATCGAATCTGGCTCTGATGATTGCACTATCTCCTCAGGCTGTGCACTGTTTTGTTTGTTTTTGTTCAGTTTTGTCTTTTAGTATGTCTTGTAATTTTCTGAAAGATCACATGATATATTGAGTAAAAGAAACTGAGAAATAGAAACAGGCCTTTAATGTGAGATGTTTTTGCTTAACTGGCTAGTAGTTAGGCTGTGTTTATATCTGCTGTAGTTGACAACATCAGAAGCTTAATTTCCTTTAGTGTTCTTTTTTTTTTTTTTTTTGGTCTCTTTGTCTTTAGGTTTGCCTAGAGACTTTTTTTTAAATAAGATCTGACACTTGCAGTTTTTTCAGTTGTACCCCCTGTTATGATACTGAGTTCCTACTGATACTGTGGTGAATTATGCGAGGGGAGAAGAAGTATTATATTTAAGTCTCAGCCTTTTAGCAGGTCTGTCTTCTTTGGAAAAAAAAAATCTGTTCATATCTTCTACACATTCTTTCATCAGATTTTCTTTTTGCTATTGAGTTGTAGGAGTTTTTTGTATACTTTGAATATTAGCTTATCAGATGATGATTTTTTCTCCCATTCAATAGGCTGCCTTTTCATTTTGTAGATGGTTTCCTTTGCTGTTCAGGAGCTTCCCCCAGCCCCCAATGTTGTTCTTTTCATTTACTCAATAATTTCTTTTTTTTCTTTTTTTTTTAATTTTATTTTATTTTTCAGTGTTACAAGATTCATTGTTCATGCACCACACCCAGTGCTCCATGCAATACATGCAGGAGCTTTTTAGTTTAATGTAGTTCCACTCGTTTACTTTTGGTTTTGTTTCTTTTGCTTTTGGTGTTAAAGTCAAAAAAATTATCACCAAAACCTATGTCAAGGAACTTATTGCTTATGTTTTCTTCTAGGATTTTTATGGTTTTATATTTTACTTTCAAATCTTTAATCCATTTTTAGTTAATTTTTGTGTATGGTGTAATATGGTGGTCCAGTTTTATTCTTTTGTATCTTGCTGTCTAATTCTCCCAACACCATTTATTGAAGAGACTGTCTTTTCCCCATTGTATATTCTTGTCTCCTTTGTTATAAATTAATTGACTACAAATATATGTAGCTTCATTTCTGGACTCTCTGTTATGTTCCATTGATCTGTGTATCGTTTTTATGCCAATAGCATACTGTTTTAATTACCATAGCTTTGTAACATAGTTTGAAATGAGGGAGCATGGTGCCTCCAGCTTTGTTCTTCTTTCTTAAGATTGCTTTGGCTAGTCAGGGTCTTTTGTAGTTCCACATACATTTTAGGATTGTTTGTTCTATTTCTGTGAAAAATTCCATTGGAATTTTGATAGCTTTTGCATTGAATCTGTTCTTGGTGGTATGGACACTTTAACAATATTAATTCTTCGAATCCATAAGCATGGAATGTCTTTCCATTTATTTGTGTCTTCTTCAATTTCCTTCCTATTTTAGTATATGTGCTGCCAAAGCAAGCACCAATTTCCTTCCTTAATATCTTAGTTTCAATATAATATAAAATTTCCATTCACCTCCTTAGTTAAATTTATTCTTAGAATTGTATTCCTGTATCAGATAGCCATTAGCTATTTAACCTTCCAGATATTTCATGACAAAGGGAAACTGTGGGCTAGACAGTACTGGAAGTGTTGGGAACTTCAACACACCCAGCACTTAGGGGATGAGTATATTGTCCTAATAGAGAGATCTAAATGTCTTAGTGTATTTGGGCTTCTGTTACAAAATACCACAGACTGGATAACTTATAAGTAACAGGCATTTATTTCTCACAGTTCTGTTTCTCACAGTAGCTGGAAGTCCAAGATCAAGGTGTCTGTTTGGTTATGTTCTGATGAAGGCCCCCTTCCTCGTTCATAGACAGCTGTCTTTTCACTGTGTCTTATGTGGTGGAAGGGGCTTGGGAGCTCTGTGGTGTCTCTTTTATAAAATCACTAATCCTATTTATGAGGGCTCCACTTTCATGACCTCTGCACCTCCCAAAACCTCCACATCCTAATGCTACCGCATTAGGATTTCAACATGTGAATGTTATGGGTGTAGGACATTCATACCATAGTGTTGGGTTAATAAAAGACCAGGCATCAATTAGGGTTAGGAGAATTACGGTTTTTTTTCCCCCTTTGCTTTTCTACTATGCTCTGAGAAGTCTTGTGCATATAATATGGTCTTGTGGAAGAAATACATAAATGGCCTATGAGATCAAAAACAAAATAAAACAAAGAAAAAGAAAACCTTTGTGCCATTTGATATCTTGGTGATCTCTATGACATCCAACACAGGATAGTTACTTTAATTACATATATAGTATATTTTATACATTTATATATAGTTGAGTGGCTAGTATATTTAAGGGAAACGTTTCAGTAACAATGACTCCAGAGCAACTATATAACTGAAAGTGTGAGGGGTAGGGGTGGGAGGAGACAGGGGAAATGCAATGGGGAGAGTGTTGATGGTGCTACAAGACCTTGAGAGACACATGACCAGGGTAGGACTCATAACTTAGGACTCTGAGCTCCTTTATACAATTCAGTTTCCTGGCGCCAGCATGAAGAGTCCAAACATGAAAATAACTATTGTCCCCTTCTAATTAGATAGCATCCCGGACGTGACTAGGCTTTGAAAAAATGAGATTCTGCAAGAGTTTCTGCTTACCTGTTTCTGTCCAGTCTGGACATTGGGGTCCTTGTGGTAATAATCAGGAGAGGAAAAAAACAAGTCACATATTCTTTAATTTGGAATAGTTTGAATTTAATAGAGCATTAGTAAGCTTGTGCTATGGAAAGGAAATTATTTTATTCTCTCTGATTCCAATACACACCATTTTTCCGTCATATTCTTTATGTTCCTGAAATTGGGATGCAATCAAGGTTTACATTTAATGTTACTCTCCTTTCTCTTAAAAGAAAAAGAAAAGAAACCAAAACCCAGCTGCTAAATTGATTCTTTATCTTCCATTTAACAGTGTCAAATTAAGAAAACGTGTGCCACATGCTTTGCACTATACGATTAATTTAAACATAAATATATGCGATAAATAAAAAAGGTGACTCTAATGGGTTCTGTCACGAGCATTCCGAGCTTTTTCTAGATGAAGAAAAATTTCCTGTTCCCATTCTGCTTTTTCCTTATTTTTGGTTGTACTCTTCCTTTTATCTATATTTCTTGGCCCAATCTGATCTTATCTGCACTATCACATTCCTGTTTTAAGTCACTTGTTATTATTTGAAAAAAAATTCTTATTCTTTGACTATGATTATGCTCAACTTTCACTTTCAGAGAAACTTTTTTTTTTTTTTTTGGAGAAAGCAAGTGTGAGCAAGTGGGGGGTGGGAGGGGGTTGAGCAGAGAGAATCCCAAGCAGGTTCTATGCTCATTGCGGACCCAATTCAGGACTTGATCTCATGACCCAGAGATCAGGACCTAAGCTGAAATCAGAGTCAGATGCTTAACTGACTGAGCCACCTAGACGTGCCAGAGAAACAAATTTTTAACTAATTTATCCAGTGGTTTGCTTGTGCCTAATGCCCTTATAAATGCCAGCTGCCTATAGACAGGTAGGATATCCTCAAAGATGATAGGAATTAAAACTTTTAGAAAGGACAAATGGTGGAGTGCATGGCTGGCTCAGTTGATACAGCATGTGACTCTTGATCTTGGGTTGTGAATTCTAGCCCCACACTGAATATAGAGATTCTTCAAAACTAAAGTCTTAAAAAAAAAAAAAGGACAAATTGTTTGATCAAATGTTACCATTCGTATACTTATTAATGATCATTAGCTGTTGGTGAACAAATAAACTAAAACCCAGAGCCCTTTCAATCCTTAATTATCTGTGTAATTAAGAAATAATCTGTGTAATCCAGAAAAATCCTGAATCCATATTCCTTCCATTAAGCACTTACAGATTATCTAGACCTGTCAGAATACATTCTCTGACCACTTTTCTGCCAATATTTTTCTGTTTTAAGGCTGCCTTGGATATGAGAGGAAATTTTCTGAACTTTAGACACTAAAAGCCTCAGAACCAAAAGTGTATCTGTCTTAAGATATACATATATTTCTTACATCTACTTTGTAAGTGCTGTAATTTTCCTTGAAAGTAAAAGGTAAACTAGTAATTTCCACCTTTTCAGACACAGTTGGTGAGCAGAGGCTGGGAGGGCCCAACACTTTCTTGCTGAGCCAGAAAAAAGTGTGTGAGCACAGGGAAGGGTGCCATTTTCTCATCCCTTTCAAAGAGGATATTGATCACACCCTTTTCCTTCAGGTCATAATGGGGACGGGCTGTTTCAGGAAACGTGGCTCCTCCTTAATGAAGCTCAGGATACAACTCCACCGCCATGCACACACGTCGCAGCCCTTTCCTGTTCATCTCCTTGGGCTTCAGCATTGCTTCCGAGCTTCCAGGGGATCTGTCCAGAAGCTCTCTGATGCTGTAAATAAGCAAACCTTGCCTGGCCTGTTTCTTGAAAGGGTTAAGTCAGCTTTTGTTGTTGTTCCACAGACAATAAACATTTTTTCTCCGAAGTGTATATAATTGAATCCACTCTCCACACATTGTTACAAAAATTGTCCCAAGTACTTGTTAGCCGTTTGTAATATCTTTTTTGGAAAAATGCTTTAGTTTAGTCCCTCTGTTTTTTGGGGAGGGCTTTTTTTTTTTTTGCTATTGAATTGTATGAGTTATTTATGTATTTTCAATATTAACCCCTTATCAGATATAGAGTTTATAAATATTTTCTCCAATGCTATAGACCATCTCTTCATTCTTTTGTTTCTCTTGCTGTGCAGAAACTCTTTGCTTTAATTTAGTCCCACTTGTTAAGTTTTGGTTATGTTGCTTGTGCTTCTGATGTCATGTCCAAAAAAAATCATTGCCAACACCAATACCAAGGAGGTTTTCCTGATGTTTTCTTCTGAGTTTTATGGTTTTAGGTCTTGTTTGAGTCTTTAATCCATTTTGAGAGAATTTTTATGCCCTACGTAAGATAGGGGGTCCAATTTCATTCTTCTGCATGTGAATTCCAGTTTTCTCTGCACCATTTATGGAAGAGACTATCCTTTCCCCACTGAGTATTTTTGGCTCCCTTGTCAAATATTAGTTGACCATATATGTGAGAGTTTATTTCTGAGCTTTCAATTCTGTCCCATTGGTCTGTGTCTATTTTTGTGCCAGAACCATACAAAATGCACATCTCTCATGGCATCTTGCATTGACTGGTTCAGTGGTTACCTGCTGCTCCATGATCTAGTTTAATACCTGAGGGCTTATTGTTGGGACAACAGGGGTCATGTGGACAGGTGTAGGACACAGTGCACATGGTGTGACTTCCCCATCTCCACTCCAGCTTCATGTCCAGCTACTGTGATGTTGTGACACCTCAACTTTAAATTGTTGATAATTCAGACTTTATGTAGATTCCTGGTAACTTGTCACTGTTTCTCTGGCTTCAGGGCTGGTGCTATCCTTAATTGAAAGAGGATGCAGATGGCCATGGCCTCTGCTAAGGTTCATTAAATCTAATTTATAGTCAAATAAAACCGGAGGGATGGAGAAGGTCTCATATTCTCTACTTGTAAAAAGCCCTTACGTGAGTCATTCTCATATGCCTCACTCCTCCACATTACAGCAGTCCTCAGCAGTGAAACAAATGGGTTTTCCAACTAGGTTGTACGTTGTTTTGATTACTTGCGGATACTTAAGGCATGAAGGATAGCTTCCATACTAGTATCAGTAATGAAAAAGCCTTGGTGCTCATGTCATTGCTGCTTATTTGTGAGCCTCAGTAGAATATTTAGTGTTTGTCAGAAAACCAGACAATGTGGTTTCTTACCACAAGGACTCCAGTCTTGTACTGTGGATAATGTATCTGTGACTTAAGCTGAAACAAGCTATATGGCAGGCAGCAAAAAGGCAGTGTTCCTCATTTTGAGTTTCCTACTCCTCTGAATCCTGTTGATCATTCAGTACCAAACTTTCATTCAAAGATGTAGGTAATACTGTAGGCATCTCTTGGGATGTTTGTCCAGCATGCCACTAGCTTATTGATCCTCCACCAACATCCCAGAGTGTGCCTCAGCAACCTTACATTTCAGTTCATTATAACCTCTCCATGCCAGCCATGGTTCATTGGACTCCAAGTGCACCTTCACTCTGCTAGACTAATCAAGGTCCTATTCTGGGAATTCAGGATTGAACTCAGGTTCCTCGTCAATCTGAGTGATCTCTTGAATAAAAGAAACAGGCCATTGTCTTATAACCACCAAGTTTTTTAAGATCTCAGAGAGTGTGTGAGATAGCCAGAAGGAAGTGTCCTGCCAGGCATGTATTTGGCTTTGATCCATTTTCAGGTGTGACACTGGGTTCAGAGACACATTCATTTTGACTTAAGCTACCTCAAGGTGGCTGTTTTTTGAAAACTAAAAGTCCTAACCAAGCCTCTTCCAATGGGATACTCTAATATAATAAGAAATTTATATTTGGTCCTTATCCCTGGTTTCCAGAACAAGAGCTGCTAATTATTTGGAATTTCCTAAGTGATGGGGGTGAGAATACTATCTTTGGTTGCTCATAGTTGCTCAAGCCCCTTTCAACCATACTTGAGTTTATCCTAATGAGCTGGTGACTACTGAAAGATGGGGGTTGGTTGTCAGAGGGTTGGAACTTTCAGACCTGTCCTCTAGCCTCCTGGTAGGGGAGTTAGGCAGGTGATTGAGTGAATCATCAATGGCCAATGATTTAATCAATCATGCCTATGTAATGGAACCTCCATAAAAACCCTACACAATAGAGTTCAGAGAGTTTCTGGGTTGGGAACACACCTATGTGCTTAAAGGGAGACATATCCCAAACTCCACAGAGACAGCACCTCCTATTGTTTGGGACCCTTCCTGACCCCATTATGTGCACATTTTCATCTGGCTGTTTATTCTGTTAAATAACAAAAACTCAACTGAATAGATTGTAAAGATCTAACTTATTAGATCTTTATTAATCAATTCATGAATCAGGCAGCATAGTATCTAGCCAGTAGAGGAGAGCTCCAAATGAACTATGAAAGGGAAAGTTTTTTTTTTTTTTTAAAGGCAGAACAAGGAAGTCATAAACAGAAAAAAAAAAAGGGGGGGTTATTTCAGGTGAGGTCTCCTTCATTTTGGTACAGAGGTGTCTTCATAGGTGGATTACCTCATCTTCCTTTGGGGGATGGAAAGGGTCCATGTGACAGATTATCTTATTGTGTTGACCAGAAAGTTCCTGACTCAGCAGTGGACACTGCATTTCAGGAAGAGGTCAAAACTACAGTTAGGCTACTTAATAAGTTTTGGTCTACTGACAGGGGCCTTAACCTGAGTGATGCCATTTTTGGCCTGTGGTTTTCTTTTTAAGAATTTGTATGTTTTATAATATGTTTTATCATAAACCAGCAACAGTACACAAAGTATTTCCCTGACTTCTGTGAGTTGTTACAGAATATTATCAAAACTGAAGAGGAAGTCATGAGAATCCCCCATGTGTAGCTAAGTTGGACAGAAGTATGGGTAATCTGGGGACCCACTACTTTCAATTGGCATCAGAAGTGAGGGGTAGATAGTCCTGTGGTGTCACCATAAGACCCGACCTTTATTGCCCAACAGCTTGTACTCACTAACCTCCATCTTACATTTTTTCTTAAGCTCTTCTTTCTGGCTTACCTCTTAATTCAGGCAAATGAAACTGGAAAACACCTGTCAGGTGATGGACCACCCTGACAAGACCTCCCACCAAGATCATGGACTGACCTTTGGAATGACTAACAGTTACCTTTATCTCGTTATAATACTAAAATCTCCACCCAAGAAGGAGATTTAGCCTCAGTTACATAACATGCAATGTATGTATAGGTAAGTCTCCTTAAGGCACATGCACAACTTCATGCCCATATCTACATACGATGACAAGGCTTCCTTATTGAAATATTCATCCTAACCCTAATCAAAAAGAACCCATTACTCAGCCATCAGAAAAAATGAATACCCACCATTTGCATCCACATGGATGGAACTGGAGGGTATCATGCTAAGTGAAATAAGTCAAGCAAAGAAAGACAATTATCATATGGTTTCACTCATATGTGGAACATAAGAAATAGTGTGGAGCACCGCATGGAAGGGAGGGAAAACTGAATGGGAAGAAATCAGAGAGGGAGACAAACCATGAGAGACTCTGGGCTCCAGGAAACAAACTGAATGTTACAGAATGGAGGGGTGTGGGGGAATGGGGTAACCCAGTGATAGGTATTGAGGAGGGCACGTGTGGTGATGAGCACTGGGTATTATACGCAACTAACGAATTGTTAAACAGCACATCAAAAACTAATGATGTATTATGTGTTGGCTAATTGAACATAATAATAAAAAAAACATAAATATCCATCCCTTTTCAGGGAGTTACAACTTTTGAAGCCATTCCCCGTGATCTCCTTATTTGCTGCAAATAAAGTTTTCTTTGTGTGATAACTCACCTGATACAGTTTCTGTGACTCACCAAGGAGTGAACTCATGTTGGTCAGTGACAATGGGACTAAGTTTTTGAACCTCTGAGTTCTATTCTAACGCCAGGTAGTTTGTGTCAGAATTGCATTACAGTGTAGGACACCAAGCTGGTGTCTGCAGAGAACTGGACAACTGTAAAGAATTGGGAAAACTCACACATTTGGTGTCAAAAAGATTGCAAGAATTTTCGTTTCCCCATCAACTCTGGAGTTGTATTTTTATGGGGGAACACAGTTTGTTGGGTAGGACACACGAACCCACAGCACCTCCAGGCTGGTCTCAGCCATGGTTTTGCCCATCATGGGCTCGTCAGTCACTGTCAGCCTGTCTTCCCTTCCTACTGGTAAATGCCACCAGCAGGTCACCAAAGCTGTAATGTATCCACACAGCCCAGTAGTTTGGAAATGTTGCTACATGGCGTAGTAACCTACAAAAAGCTAAGTTCTGGAGGCCCTGTCATTTACACATTTTAGATTTCTACAGTGTTCAGACAAGACCCAGGTGCTGTGGCCTCTTTCAGTGGCCTGCCTCTACTAGATACTTGCAGGTTGCCTTTTCATGTCTTGTAGCTTGCAATCCACACAGTGTGATTCTTAGGAGATTTGGTTATCATATTGGTCATTGAGTTTGACAGAGAAAGAGAAGAGAGTATGTATAGGACCCAAGATCCCACATTCTTTAATTCATTCATTGTTTATTCATTCCACACATATTTTATTGTGTTCCTTCTGTGAGCTTGGTATTATCCCAGGCCCTGGGGTCACAGCAGGAAACAAGACAGGAGAGACCCCTTTTCCCATGGAACTTTCACTCCTAGTGGAGACAAATACTAATCCAATTGCTACTTACATGTGGTGGGGAGGAAACTGGTCTAAACTGGAGTAGAGTGCCTATACCGGATAGAGTTCTTGAGGAACCGAAGCTCAGGATTGAGCTTCTAACATGTGCAGTATTAAGCTGGGCTGAGATATTTGTATAGGATACAGAAGTGAGCATTCCAGAAGAAACATCACATGTATATGGCCTGTGCCAGGAGACAATGTGGTGAGCTCCAGGGCCTATGAGAAGGTCAGTGTGTCTGGCACCGAGACAAGAGGGGACAGAATGAGGAGGCCCACACTGGTGAAGAAGGCTGGTTATATCCAAACTATCATCCACATAAATGACTTTTGTTTCCAGCTTAGGCTCAATAGGAAAATGGGAAACCACTGAACTGGGAGGGAGGATGGAATGTGTCCCCTTTGGAATGTGCTGTGGTCCATTATTCCTTGGGGATAATGGCAGCTTTGGCTAGGAAGTGACTGTGACTGTGGTCTGCAGAGAACAGATTTAAGAGTTACTTGGGACACAGCAGTCATTGGATTTAAAAATGGATAGAGTATGGGAGGTGGTGGGGATGGCAGAGAAGGAGATATGAGAGAAGGTTCTTGGTTTCAGACCTAGTACTGCATCAAGCCCTCCTGAGGCTGTGCCACTTCTCTCCAGTGCTGCTTACACTCCACAAATGAATGCAACCTCTCCTCTCCTCTCCGTAGTTGCAGAGAAGACAAAGTTAGGTCAACGCATCCCCTTTGTTACTAGTTAAGACTTCAGTCCAGAACCCTAACTCTCCTGAGCTGGACAGAACTACCTGTGCACTGCACAGACTCTTGTGTGACTCTGGGTAGGGCTGAGAGCAGGTTGGGTGGCCCTGGGCCCTGTCCTCATGTCGCAGAACAACCAAATTATAGCCTTAAATGGGTTTCCACTCCAATGGCAAAAAGGAGTGAGGGGCCTTCAACCAATACCACCTCACAGAGGAAGACAAGGGTTGATTGTCCCCAGGGCCTTCCATACTCTGATTCCTTTACAGTTTCAAGATGGGGAGAAGGAAGGACACACATGTACTCATAAGACAGGCCTGGCCCTTCTCAGGCACTGGACAAGCAAAGGAAGAAAGACCCCACAGGAGTGGACTACAGAGCGGACACTTCCCTGTGGACCAAATGCAAGGGACCCCCAGGAATCCTGAGTGTTAGTGCTTATAGGGGGGCACAGGCAGCTCCTGCCCCAATGCCATGGCCAATACCATCCTTGTCCATGGCCCTCCTTCACTGAGGACTTGAAAACTGTGGGAGGAAGCATAAGAGTTTTGAGTTCTTTATCACTTTGGAGGACAGCATCAGCACATTTAGCCACCCACAGAGGCAGCCACCAGGAGCAGGTATGGGGACTTAGGAAGCAGATTCTCCAGTTTTCAACCCTGAATTAGGCCAAAGACAGCTACATGCTTCTGGAAGGTCCAGAGTTGAATAAATACTCTCAGTGTGTTGGATTCTGAACCTTAAAATGTTCTTTCCTATTTTTCAAAATTGGGGGGTAGTTCTGCAAATGACCAGGTAGGTATATGAGAATTAGTACAGTAGGAGCCTCAGAGATGTCTAACTCTGTGACAGTTCTAGATGCTGACGGTGCTGTCTCAAGCTCCTCCATGCTCATTCCCCTGACCCATGCCCTAGCCACTGCTTTTGTGCCTGCTGGCCGTTGTTGTCTTCCTTAACATGCCCAGCTGTTTCCTACCACAGGGCCATTGCACATGCTGTGCTCTCTGCCTAAAATGCTATTTATCTTTGTGCTGCTTACCCCTACTCAGTCTTCTGGCCTCAGCCTAAACAGGCCATCCACAGAGAGGCATTCTCACTATGCAGACCATCTGACTGCAAATTCTTTCCTCCCCATACCCACCCCACTCTCACTTATCCTTATCTTAATTTTCCATTTTTATTCGCAGAGTGCTAATCACAGAATGCTAAATTATTTTATGCATTGGCATGTTTACTTTTGGTTGATGTTTTTATAAATTATTTTTTAGCTCTCACACAGGGATGTCAACAAAAAAGGGCATGGACCTTGTCTCCTTGGCTCATTCTACTCAGCCCCCAGCACCCAGTGCCTAGGGCATGGTGACAGGTCATAGTGTTTGTTGAAAGAATGAAGGGACCACGGGGTGCCTGGGTGGCGTTAAGCATCTGTCTCCAGCTCAGGTCATGATCCCAGGGTCCTGAGATTGAGCCCCACATCAGGCTCCCTGCTCAGCGGGAAGCCTGCTTCTCCCTCTCCCACTCCCCCTGCTTGTGTTCCCTCTCTCGTTATCTCTCTCTCTCTCTCTCTGTCAAACAAATAAATAAAATCTTAAAAAAAAGAAACAAAAAAAGAATGAAGGGACCAACACATTAGTGAATGGATAGATGAGAGCATGAACAAGGGGAAGAGTGAAGGGAGGGATGAGCAAACCCAGTTTAGCCCCTGTTTATGCTATGACTCTGACATCAAAGAATTCACAGGTAGTGGGAAGAGATGTTTACAGATAATTTGTCCATGTTGAGAAGATCATGCCCAGGGGACTGTGGGCACCAAAGAGGAGTCCTAATGATTTTTGTCCAAATATAAGGCAATCCCCAATGATTTCCATCTTCATAGTGGGCAGATATTTCAAAAAGATGTTTTTGAGAACCACATAATTTTTGTGGATGTAGATAAAATAGCCAAATGCATGCTTGTAATACTTTATTCATTAATTGCTTTACAGTTACATATTTAAAGTCATATATTACTTAAAATATTAATGTATATTAATTCATGAAATAATTAAAAAAAACTTTTTATTGTGTTTTTTTTTAAACAAATATAGATTCATGGGACCAGCCAAAGAAATGTCCCACAGACTCTTCCACTTTCCTCCACCAGTAACAATTTAAGCAACTACAGCAGAGAGTCAACCCCAGGAATTTGGCATTGGTGTAATCATAGAGCTTATTCAGATTCTACAGTTTTACCTGTACTTGTGTGTGTGCATGTGTGTGTGTTTGTGTGTGTGTGTGTGTGTGTCTATACAATTTTATCACATTCATAGAACCACCATCACGTCAAGATACCTACCTGTATCACCACTAGCAGGGTCCCTCAAGCCAACTCCTTTATAGCCACATCCCCTAGCCCTAACCTCTAGAAACCACAATCTGTTCTCCATCTCTATAACTCTGTTCTTTCACAAGTGTTGTATGCATGGAATCATGTGGTACATAAGCTTTTGAGACTGGCTTTTTTCACTCAGCATAATTTCCTTGAGGTTCATCCAGTTGTTGTCTGTATCCTTAGCTGTTTTACTTTATTGCTGAGTAGGATTCCATGGCATGAGTTGACCACATTTATCCATTTGCCCATTGAAGGAGACCAGGTAATTTCTAGTCTGGGGCACTATAAATAAAACATTTATGTACATGTTTCTCTGTGAACACATTTTCATTTTCTGGAACATACGCCCAAGTACAATTACTAGGTCCTGTGGTATGTCCATTTAAAATGAGTTTGAAATTATCTTTCAGACTCTTCACCAGCATCTCTAACACTTAGGTCTTCACCTCCTCCATATTACCCTTTACTGAAATGGTTTTGTAAAGTAATCTTTAAAGTACTTGTTGGTGTCTAACACTAGCAGAAACACACTCACAACTTTGATGTCATTACTCAAGATTTTCATTTCTTTCTTTTTGAAAATCCTTCTATAGAGATCCCAAACAACATTGACTAGGTCACTTCATGCCAGCATGTCTCAACAAAGAGTACTTTGTTTTTTAAAATAGAGTAATTGAGAGTCTATTGTATGAAGGACTTCATCTTTCCTTGAATATAGAGAACCCCTCCGGTTTCTGAGGGATAACCCAGACACAAGGAATAATTCTGGGAAGACATGAGCCCCGAATTCACAGTTTGAATGGCAAAGGTGTTGCCCACTCTTTCAGGGATGAAGACCAAGGACTATTGAGCACTGGAAAAGGGGAGGCCTGGGGGGTCTAGGAGATAGGGAAGCCTAAGGGATGTAGAGCCATCTTGCAAAAAAGGGAAAATACATTCATTTACTGCAATTTCCAGGGTCTCTTTTTGTGTTATGAACCAGCCACGATTGAGTGCAATTTCAATTATATTGTTTTCCAAATTCTGCAGGCATTTGCTTATAGTTTCCACAAATTCTCAAGCTTTTGGCTATTTTTCATTTAATTGAATCTTTTTGTCTGTTAGGCGGTGTTACTAACTTTCAGGTAATGAGATATAATGTTGTGAGTTTTTAATACTATCCACTGCCTAGTGCAGCAATTCTGTTTAATGAGTATTTTGGAGTAGAGGAAATGGTTTCATCATTCAGAATTATAAATGATTACCCCTCCCCAGATGTACCCATTGTGATCCACACTGGGGATAGATAAGAGTGTTGTGAAAACCCTTATACCACTGGAGCTTGTTAGGTCATTAAGCAAGCTCTGAATCTGTCATTCCCCCATGAGTCTATGAGCCATAGGTCTCTGATCCAACAAGAGGCTGATCTTTGCCCTTGACCTGCCCCACGATCCTTTCTTGCTATTTGCAGCTTCTATAAATGTAAAGATAGTCAGTCAGTCAGTAGCTATGAGGAAACCCTGTTCAAGTCACTGGGCTATTCCCTCTACCTTCTGATGCTGTTGAATTCAACTGTGTCTTCATTGGGAGTCAAATGAATTTTTTTGGTTTCCCAACATATGTAATAAAAGTCACATTTACACAACACTGTGTAATACTATTAAGTGTCCAATAACCTTGTGCCTAAAAAAACAATGTGCACACATTAATTTAAGAAACAGTTGCTAAAAAATGCTAACCATCATCTAAGCTTTCATTCAGTCATAATCACTGATCAAAGATCATTGTCACAAATATAGTAATAATGAACACATATGAGATATTGCAAGAATTATCAAAATGTGACACAGAGACATGAAGTGAGCAAATGCTTTTGGAAAAATAGTGCTGCTGGACTTACTGCTCAATGCAGAGTCATTATAAATCTTCAATTTGTAAAAACTGCAATATCTGTGAAACACAATAACACAAGGTATGCCTGTATTTCAAATTGGTCACTTTTTTCCTAGTCCCCACAATGAACAAGAAGGGTTTTTTGTTGTTTATTTGTTTTGATCCTTCACTAAAATAATCTAGTGAGGTTTCTGGAAGTAAAACCCACAAAAAGTATGGAGACCTCACTGAGAGTGAGTTCCTTCAGGAATTTCTCACTCTCACACTGGTCCACACTCAGCCTTCAGAAGTTTACCAAAATCAACATTTAAATGTCCCTAGTTAATGACTCTAGCAGCATCTGCTTCAGATGAGCAGACCCCGCTGTGACTCCCTGGATGTTTCTGTCTCTCCGGAGTCTGGAACTCCAGAGTCTGGTTTGCTCCATGATTTCGGTTCATTGATGGGTCCAAGAAATGCCAATGGTTGTTGGTTTGTGTCATTTTTTATTTTTTTTTCCTTGTTGTGAAGGTGGGAGTGACATCTTCCGGGTTCTCCGTGTTGGAGCTGAAATCATCACTCATATTTTGCTCGTGATCCTTATGGACCATTCAGAGGAGGGTTTCCCCACACCCCGTTGTCATTACACATAAAGCCCAGTCACTGCATGTGGTAGGAGGTTAATAGTTTTCCCTATGTTGGAAGCCCAGGGAATAAACCTAGATAAGCCCAAGGAGAGATGGTACATTTTGTGTTAGTGAGGCTGAAAAAGGTAGAGGCATCAGGGCAGCTGCATGGCTGGTAAGAACTGGAAACACTCCAGGCTGCCCCTCAACCCCACCATGGTCAGGATGGTTGCAGAGATCATGAGCCATGCCTGATTGGTCCAGTAGGACCCACTTCAAGGCATCAGTGGTGTTGAAAGTGGTGAAGGGGCTGCCAGCAGTAGACACCATGACAACCATAGAGTGAAATGTCCCTTCCAGGACCCTGGACTCCTGGGAGTCATGAGCAATCCCAAGGACAAAGAGTGGATCTTGGAAAATAAAAATATTAGACAAGAATTAGATTTCATTTGGTTTAAATAAATAAAAAGATGTGATATTTTTGTACCCCAAGTGTGTGGGTCAATTCATGCTTGTACATTCAAGTGGGGCTCAGAAAATGTTTCTTCTCTCACATACACCTCTCTGTTTATAACATCTGTCCTGTATTGGTGTCCTTTTCTAAACTATAATTACAAATATCTAGATTTAGATGTACACCTGATATGTTCACAGAGCTTAGTCATGAGTCACATATGTAGGTCAGAAGTGTGTGGAAGGGGAAGTGGGTATGGGGATGGCTGAGGCACTTAAAGACTCCTTGGTGACGAAACACAATGGCGGCTAACATATACTTAGGGGAATG
This sequence comes from Potos flavus, assembly GCA_028534135.1. Classification (NCBI taxonomy): domain Eukaryota; kingdom Metazoa; phylum Chordata; class Mammalia; order Carnivora; family Procyonidae; genus Potos; species Potos flavus. The sequence continues at coordinate 80,411,848 of CM052885.1, forward strand.
TCTTTGAGACAGTGTGAGTTGGGGACATGGCACGTGAGAAGATTGGTCTCTTCCGCATTAAAAAACATGACAAGCAAAGGAATTCCAAGGGTAGAAATTCTGCAAGATGTCTAATAAGAAGTAAGAAACAAACTGAGCAGTGGTTGAATGTTCCCTACATCTAACTCTCCACATTTCTGAAGCAGAGCACTAAAGTCTTACATTCCCAGGGCAAAGTCAAAGCATTGTGGTTGGGATATTTGGCACATCTCACATGACACCAGCTAAGATTCAATCGTGCTCTTCACGCCTGCCTGAAAAATGAATGTGGTAGCCATGGCTCCACTGGTCTACAAAGAACTTGTGTTATTTCATCTGTTGGTCCTGAATCCAAGTATGTGGGCTGCACTTCCAAGATGGTTCCTGTCACCGAAGGATGAAAAGAGGAGACTGGAAGATTCTCCCATTATTAATGTTTGTTCAAAGCATAGAATCTTAATAAATGAGCTTCTTTTTTACACTTGATGTCAAGTGTGCTTTATTTGATAGGCACCACATAAACTTGGAGGAAATTAAGGATCCTGGAAAGAGCTGAGATGGCTAAATGCTTATAAATCTTGACCTAGCAGAAGTTCAATGCTAAAAACAATGTTGATCTGAAATCTCTTGAGCTGCACATTCTTATACATGGTGAAGCAAAAATAACTATGTAACTCCAAGAACCACCTGATGTATGTTCCATGGTCCTCTAACTTCCCCCAGACATGCCGCCGCCTCTACTGGCAAGGTATGTCTTTTTCCTTTGAAATTGGATAGTTGGTGAATAAAAATAATTAAAACTGAGACTATTGTACATGATAATGGTATAGTAACTATACAGAGACACAGTTTATATGTGTTCATATCATAGTTTCTAAAGTGCTTTCATATGTATCTTATACAATCCCCAAATATTGTGCTTATGTTTGTTAGAGAGGTGAGGTCTTTTTGCTAAGGTTGCACATCTTGCAAGTAACTTGAACCCTGGTCTCTACTTTTTATTTTCTTTTAAGATTGATTTATTTGAGAGAGAGAATTAATATCATACAGTATTTTAGGAAGTCAGCCCAACTAATGTATTAATTAATTCAGTAACCAAGAAATATAGGACATTAACTAAACATGGGGATGCCCTGTTGCCACAGTATGGGGAATCAGAATATGGGACTGGCTCTGCAAGCAGCTTGCTGGCAGAGGGTGGGTGTGTTGGTTGGTGCTGAAGAGGCCTGAAGCTTTCCTGCCCACTAGATCCATAAGCCCTGTGCTTCATGGACTGTGCTCCCCCAAACCAGAGAGGCACAGCTGAGGCTATATCCTGTGGTATCTTTGTTCCTTGAGGCTGGTCTGGGTGATGGTCAGTCTCCTAGATTTGCCAGCACAGAGCTACTCAGGACCGGACAGAAGCCCAGGAGACCAACCTATATTAGCTTGTTATGGATGTTTTAACAAATACCAAAAACTGGATGGCTTAAAACCATAGAATTTTACTCTCTCATAGCTCTGGAGACCAGAAGTCCAAAGTCAAGGTTGGGTAGGGCCTTGGTCCCTCTGATGGGGAGAATCCTTCTTGCCTGTTCCAGCTTCTGGAGTTTGTCAGCAATCCTTGGCATTCCTTGGCTTGCAGGTGTATCACTCTGGTCAAGTGGTTGCCTTCTCCTAGTGTCTGCACATTGTGTTTCCTTTGCATCTGTCTGTGTCCACATTTCCCCTTTTTATAGACACTAATCATACTGGATTTTTTTTTTTTAAACGGTTTCTTTTTTTTTTTTTTAAAGATTTTATTTATTTATTTGACGGAGAGAGAGATCACAAGTAGGCAGAGAGGCAGGCAGAGAGAGAGGGGAAGCAGGCTCCCCGCTGAGCAGAGAGCCCGATGCGGGGCTCGATCCCAGGACCCCGAGATCATGACCCGACCCGAAGGCAGAGGCTTTAACCCACTGAGCCACCCAGGCGCCCAAGGATTTTATAGACACTAATCATACTGGATATAGACACTAATCATACCCAACCTAGTAATCTAATTTTAACTTGATTATTTATGTAAAGACCCTATATCCAAATAATATGAGATACAAGGGACTAGGACTCTAGCATATCTTTTAGGGGGACATAATTCAACCCATACCGGTGTTCTTCCTAATCTTCATGCTCCAGGAACATCCCCGCAGAGAATCCCATGGATACTTCCTTTTACTTTTTATTATTTTTAAAAATTTTTATTGTATTATGTTAGTCACCATTAGTTCATCATTAGTTTTTGATGCCGTGTTCCAAGATTTATTGTTTATGTATAACACCCAGTGCTCCATGCAATACATGCCCTCTTTAATACCCACCACCAAGCTCACCCATCCCCCAACCCCTCCCCTCTAAAACCCTTGGTTTGTTTCGCAGAGTCCACAGTCTCTCACGGTTCATCTCCCCCTCTGATTTCGCTCAATTCACTTTTCCTTTCCTTCTCCTAATGTCCTCCATGTTATTCCTTATGTTCCACAAGTAAGTGAAACCATATGATAATTGACTTTCTCTGCTTGACTTATTTCACTCAGCATAATCTCTTTCAGTCCTGTCCATGTTGATACAAAAGTTGGGTATTCATCATTTCTGATGGCTGACTAATATTCCATTGTGTATATGGACCACATCTTCTTTATCCATTTGTCTGTTGAAGGCCATCTTGGCTCTTTCCACAGTTTGGCGATTGTGGCCATTGCTGCTATGAACATTGGGGTACATATGACCCTTCTTTTCACTGCATCTGTATCTTTGGGGTAAATACCCAGTAGCGCTGTATTTTTAATTTTTTGAGGAATCTCCACACTGTTTTCCAAAGTGGCTGTGCCAACTTGGATTCCTACCAACAGCGTAAGAGGGATACTTCCTTTTAATCACCATGGTCAGTTGAGAACAAAGAGAATGAGGCTCATTCCCATTCACTGTTTGGTGGGTCTTTTCAACCTCACTTGTGCACCTGAAACCGCAAGGGAAGTGAGAAAATGAGCCCTGACTCACACTACACACAGGAAGAGTGAAACAAGCAGTTATGACAAAGCAAGGCAGTTGCTGGCCTAGGGTGCCCTGAGTTTGTTGCTCCCTCGATCCACACTATACGTAAGGACACAACTCACAAGATGTTAGAAGAGAAACTGAATCCTAGGGCATCTGGGTGGCTCAGTCGTTTCAGCGACTGCCTTTGTTCAGCTACGGTCATGATCTTAGAGTTCTGAGATCAGGTCCTGCATTGGGCTCCCTGCTCAGTAGGGAGTCTGCTTCTCCCTCTCCCTCTGCCCCTCCCCACTCCTCACGTTCGCGCTATCTCTCTCTCAAATAAATAAAACCTTTAAAAAAGAAGAAGAGAAACTGAATCTGGCTCAGATGTGTTCTCCTCATCTGTAAAATTCAGGGAATTGAGTAGTTGATTCCAGATGAACCACCATGAAACCTCGACCCAAGGTCATAGAAGGTAACTTGTACGCACTTCCAATTCTCCTTTCCCTACACTTCATGCCTACTAGGGCACAAAAAATATACACCATGCAGGAAAGTGAGAGGAAGTACTATCAGTCACATGAGCTGAAAGCACATGTGTATGTGCATGCGTGTGTGCACATGAATTTCTTTTTTTTTTTAATATTTTATTTATTTATTTGAGAGAGAGAGCATGAGAGAGAGAGAGAGCACACAAGCAGGGGGAAGGACTAGAGGCAAAGGGAGAAGCAGACTCCCCATTGATCAAGGACCCCCTTGCAGGACTTGATCCCAGGTCCGTGGGATCATGACCTGAGCCAAAGGTGGACCCTTAACTGACTGAGCTACCCAGGTGTCCCCCATATTTTTTTTTTAAATATTTTGTTTACACCTGAATTCCTTCCTGCTTGCCTCTGAGAGATTCTTTGATCTGTTTCCTGGATTCCTGAGCTGTCCCTGGCCACAGACACAGACCTCCCTGCTTCCCCCCTCAGCAGCTGGTCTTGTCATTTCCTCATGGAGGTTCCCTGTGTGGATTCCACTGTTTGACTGGATGTGGAAATGAGCGTGGCATTTCTGCTCATACCCCCTGCTATGATCACCCATGTCCCTGGACTCCATGACCCCATTCTGCCAAGTTACATGGGATGGCACACACCTGCCACACTTGGTAAAAGTCCGCTTTTTTCCCAATGTTGATGAGGATGTGAATGGCCTATTCTCAAGATAATCTAGATAGAATTCCTTCTTATATGTAGCTTGATCAACAAACTCAGTGCAATCTTATGTTTTCCTGCATTCGATGGAACCTCTGTATGTGTACAGTGCACACAAGATGAAGGCTGCTACCCTTGCCTCTGGCCCTTCATGTGTCCTACAGACACACATTAAGCGCCTACTCTATGCCACACCCTGTGCTGAGAGGCTGAGCCTGGGTTGGCACTGCAGTGTCACATCCTCAGCCACATGATGACTGATGTCTGTGACTCTTCTAAGACTAAAGCCTTCTTCCCCTTGGCCTCTGCCCCGCCATTGGCCTTGGCTGCAGCAAGTTTCAGAAATGGGCCTTATGTTAGTATGATGTTTTTACTTCTCTAAATTTCTTTGTCATGATTTCATGTATTATTTCCTTCTAGTCAATAGTGTCCTCAGAGAGGGAGTTAGAGACAGAGCCACCTATCTAACTCCCATTTCTGGGCTCTCTCTAACACCATGGGCCACTTCCCATCCACCAGCCCCTCTGTGTGCCGCTTGGCTCTGGCTTGCCAGCTTTATGAAACTGTTGAATTATTAAGAGCACCACTTTAAATTGTATGATCACCCCAGCCTCCTGACATTCTTCGTTAGGAACCTACTGGCATCCAGCGCTGCTCAGGTCTCAGTTCGGAATCACCATAGAATCCACTGGAAGCTCCTGGTGGTGATTCTGGGGCTGACCCCATCTCCCAGACCCACGGGTACGTGTGCCAAGAGAAGAGGCCTCTAGTTCCCTTGTGTCATCTGTGCCCTCCACAGACGCAGGTGGAGGCTACTCCATCTTCCAGGTAGAAGTGGAACGGGAGGGAAAGAGAAGCAGGAGGAGAGCGACAACATGAAAGGGCTGAGGGGAACTAAGACAAAGCCAGGAAGTAAAAGGGCCCCAATATGGGGAAAGAATACTGAGGATGGGAGGGTAGTGCTGGAGGAAGGGAAGCACCTTCCAATCATCTGTGTATCTTACACTTCAGAAGCCCAGTAACTGTTTCTTGTCAGTGTTCCCCTAAGGGAGTTCTTTTTCAAATACAAGAGTTTAATTATTTAAGGGGTGTTGCAAATAAACTGCCAGGTGAAAGGTCCTTAGGTCTACTGTGAACCCTCCTGTACTTCATGTGTGAACTCTGACATGCACCGAGAAGAATTTTGGTGGAAGTAGCCTCACAAAGCAGACCATGTGATGTGCTTAAAAGGCAGGATTTTCTGTTTCTGGGTGGTGCGTGACAAGGCACGGCTCTTTGTCCAAAATCTCTTTAATGGGTATATCAGTAATTTGGTAAATGGAGGACGTACTGGAGTTTACTTTAGGAAAGTCATTTTCTATCATTTCATGAAGGTTTGGAAAAGTGGGTGATCCTGTTGCCTTCAAAGCAAGACATATTTTTTCTTTCTGGATAAAGGGAGCCCTTTTGAAGTCTCTCCACTGCCAGTTCCAGGGCATTTTTTGCTGAAAACAAAATGCTGGCCCTCTGTGTGTGGTTTTTCTGACTTCTATAAATTGTTTATTAGATTTTTAAAGATTATTCCTATCAGGAGATTTGGTATTTTAGTTGAGTCTTCTCAAAGAAAATTAATCTCCCGATTTATAGAGTGTCTTGGGCTAGCAGTTCAGTCTGGCAAGAGAATGAGTCCCAAGTACGTCTGTGGCTTCTTGAAAGCAAACTGAACAGAGCCCTGGAGACAAACTCACAGCTGCTGGACAAAGAGAAAGGAAAAACAATCCCCTGTTTGCATTCTGAAGGTGGGTAAAGCGGAGGGGTTTAAACAAAATCCTGCTGCTTCTCAGAATGCAACCCCCCAGAGCAGGGAGTCAAGTCAGAATAAACACCCACTTTATCAACACCAAAACCTGCTGTGTAAAACCTTAAGAATACACCTGATAAAGAATAAATCACATGGCATAAAATTTTGATCTCCTTCCATCTTGATCTTGATGTTCACAATAGAATGGATATCATTTGCTAGTGTTTCAGACCCTGTAAAGTGTGTGATGATCAAAGAATACAGTATCTTAATTTTCCTAGGGAAGTCAAGTTACAAGTTCACGTTTGTTTATTTCTTTCCCAAAGTGACAATATCTTTAACATTCAATGCTCAGAGAATAAAGTCTTAGGTTTCTGTGCTATACAGCTAGAAACCTTATTAGGTGATAACGAGGTGTTAGGGGCTCAGCATGCAGAAGGATGGTTTAGCCCTCCTCTGAAAGCCCTACAGTGACTGCTGTGTGCATTTCACCAATATGAAAACCCAGCTTTGGGCTGCCTTCAGAATAAGCAGTAGCAAACCATGAGCTGACGGTTAAGGCAAAATAAACATTATTCTCAAAATATTAATTGGCATATTTGCTATTTTTGCTTTCAGGTAGATTGCATAAAGACATTGGCTTGCTTGCGTTGATTCTCTAAGCTAGATATTTGCAAAATCTGAGCTGGGAGAGGACAGATGGTAGCTCAGAGAGTTGATTTTCTCAGTTATTATTCTACTGCTAGATTGTTTTGAAATCCCCACAGTTCGTAAAAGAACATAGTACAGCCAACTCTTCTAGGATATCTATGTGCAGTCATAGAATTGTGAGCAATTTCTTTGTCATAGGTTTCAGGAGAAACTTTAAAAAAAAATTCATGGGTATTCTTGGAAGTTTTGGATGCTGGCAAAAATAAAGAGAAAAATGTTCTTACTGAAGGGGAAAAATAGCACTAAGCTCAATGTGAAAAATACTGAGTGATCTAATGGAACATATGGTTATAATATATGAACTATAAAATTATGTTTTGATTCTTTAAAATAGTGAAATTTTATATCTTTATCATATCATAGGTGAGGCTGCTGGGCTCACCTTGCCTTCTGCTAGCTCACTTTCCCTCCTTTTTTAAAAAAATCTTTTTAATACTCCCTAAAACTTTACATTTTGTTTTTATTTTCTTCTAATACCGATTTATAATTTTGTTTTTAAGCTGTAAAAGTAATTTTCTTTAACTTTTTTTTCTTTCTATTTTGTTGAAAAACTCACATTACCATGGGTCAGTGTCTTCAACAGCTGTTGAAAAAGCATAATAGCAAAATGAAACAGATAATGCATGTCTATTCTCAGGGAAGCCCAACTGTGACCTTTCCAGCAGACAGAGCAAGGAGAGGCGACTGGAGACATCGTATCCAAACATTCTTGTCTCTGTTGTCAAATGTGTTCTGCAGAATAAACTTTATTTTATAAATTTCATATCATATCCTATTTGAGCTTACTTTATTAGGGTAAAATTTTAAATGACCCTACTGTAAACTAGGTAGTGTTGTAAATGTTACAAATGTGCTTTTGTTACAATTTTGGTGAGCTTTCTCCCCAGGCACTATTATAAAATGAAAGTTGTTAATAAGTATCTAGCAGCTGTGAGCACTTCTCCACCCAGTGGGAGACAGGGATTCCCACAGGCCTGGCCTGGCTTTGTTAAGTCCTGCCCTCTGGTTGTTTTAAAAGTCGTAAGGAGAAAAGAGGGACTCATAAAGATATTAAAACCCACAGGCAGCAGCAGCGTGAATGGGGTCACTATGGATGGAAACCAGGTGCAATTGAGAGATAGAAAAGGAGAAAGTGCTGGTTTCTTTGCTCATATCTTCAAAAGCATTCACAATTGTGCACATTTCCTGAATTTAACATGCACATATATATCCTCAAATCCTCTGTTTAACAAGTATTTCCCAACATACTGCAATAAGCTTCCATAAAATGCTAGGGTCTGTCTCAGAGAACACTCTATTAACAAAGGCTAAAAGATAGACATTAATAGTCTTATTCATTAGCCCACATCTCTCGGAAAGGAGATTACAGGTCCCATTGGGTTCTCCCTCCAGTGCCAACAGAACCTCAGATCTGAGCAGTCTTTGTCTAAACCTAATCCCCATGTCTACCCTGCCTCCATAAAAGGAACAGCTGCTCGCCATCTCTACAATAAGACTTTTCCTATTGGAAAATGTCATCCGATCACCCATCAGCCTTCTTTTCTCAAAGCTAAATGACCCTGGCACCTTGACCTCCCGCCTAGGTCTAATTTTCAAAGTATCTAAGGATCTACATTCAATTTGCAGAGCAAGGAAATCCTGACATGGGCAGAAAATAGGAGCCAGGAGCCGACTCTCAACACTCAATTCTGCCTGAATTGTGCTGGCAGCATGATGGATAAAAATGGTTAGGGACCCAAGACCACTCCTCTCCCGTCCCCCGCCCTGTCTATCCAGTCTGCCCCAGGCAGAGCTATCATTCAGCAGCCCCCAGCATTTACTGGGTGTTCTCAGGTTCAGAACCTGGAATGACACCTGCTGCATTTCTTGTGAATACTTTAACACTTTCCCCTATTGAGTCCCTTTCTTGAGCTCAAAAAAATAAGTCCTATTCTGTTTTTCTTTAGACAACATTATAAACATTTTAAACCATGGAGTTCAGTATGTAATTAAGTTGTTTCTTGGTAAGGGAATAGTGTATGTTATCGGATTTTATTATGCATTAGAATATAGACACGTGTACCCAGTATCCCGAAGGTGCATTTTGTACAGATTTAAGGTAGAAATGATGTCCACTCACCTGCAGTTTACACGTTATGGAATAACGTGGTGCAACTAGGTGTCAAGACAGAGGGTAGATTTCGTATGTTTTCCCTCTGGAAGTGGGAGTAATAGTCTGGAGGGATCAAGCGACAGTTCATGAAATGGGCATCTGTGGATGGAAGGTAGGTGGGATGAGCATGGAGCCCTCTAGTCTTCTGCACAGTCGGATCACCATTTCCAGGCCATGCAAAAATGCCAGAGGTGCTGGGGCAGCCTCTGTCTTGGGCTGGGCTCCCCCAGTGGCAGATCCTGGTTTGTCTGGGAGTTGATCCCAGGAAGCAGCAGCAGGGGGTGAGGAAGTGGGACAGGGAAGATAGTAGAGGGTAGGTGTGAAGTGAGTCTCCGTCATGGTCGACTAGAGTTTAATCCCACATGGGGTCTAGGGTGAAGAATTCAAAACATGCCACAAAGTTGTCCCACTTGAGCAGCAGGGAGTTTAACCATGATTCCCACCCGTAGTTGATTGAGGACCTTCGCCAGGGACATTAACTCCTGGTCCTCTGGCCTACGCCTCATACAGGGAATCTGATTCTTGGAGCAGGAAGCCATCCACAAGTGTAGAAACAATGACAGCCATGAGCACGTGGGCAGAAACTGTCCCCCTCTGCTGCGGTCTCCCATCCCAAATGCCCTTACAGAACCATCCCTCAGAGTCATGGGACCTGAGAACAACCACTGAACACCAGTCTCATAGGGGTGAGCATTGCCCTCCCTCGGGAGTCACTCTGGACTTTGCTGTGTTGACTTGTTTGCTGGTCTTGTGCTGGGTCCCAGAACAGGTCAAGAGAAAGCAAGCTCCCAGCTTAAGAGAGACAAAAATAAATGACTAGATAGCAACAATATAAAGAAGGGCCACATGTACCCCAATATTCATGGCAGCAATGGCCACAATCGCCAAACTGTGGAAAGAGCCAAGATGCCCTGCAACAGATGAATGGATAAAGAAGATATGGTCCATGTATACAATGGAATATTATGCCTCCATCAGAAAGGATGAATACCCAACTTTTGTATCAACATGGACGGAACTGGAAGAGATTATGCTGAGTGAAATAAGTCAAGCAGAGAGAGTCAGTTATCATATGGTTTCACTTACGTGTAGAGGATAAGGAAAAACATGGAGGACACTGGGAGAAGGAAAGGAAGGGTGAATTGGGGGAAATCGGAAAGGGAGATGAACCATGAGAGACTGTGGACTCTAAGCAACAAACTGAAGGTTTAGGAGGGGGGTTGGGTGAGCCTTGTGGTGGATATTGAGGAGGCCATGTATTGCATGGAGCACCAGATGTGGTACATGAACAATGAATCTTGTAACACTGAAAAAATAAAATAAAAGTAATTGGAAAAAAAAAATAAATATAAAAAAATAAAAATTTAAAAAAAGAAAGCAACAATATGGAAGAGTGCTTTTGTCATGGTGTGCGCAAAGAACTATAAATCCCCAGGTAATGGTTATTGAAGCAAATGTGGGAGGGAGGGGGTGGTCTTTATCAGCTCCTGAAAAAGAGGTATTTCCTGGAAAGTGTTATCCTTAATTAACTGCCTAAGAAAAGGACATTCTGTGCTGTGGGGTCCTGATATACCTTCATATCTGCTGACTGTATGCCATCATGCTAAGCTTTTTATTTTTCCAGCATTGCTTTTATGGCTTTCCTTGATGTCCAGCACAACACGAAGCATAGAGAAGGGGGGTAGCAGAGGGGGCCAGGGCCAGGGAACTAGAGGAGGAGGACAGGGAGAGACCTAAGGGCCTGGTAGCTCAACCCACGATCCTGCAACAGATTTTTCTTCAGCTTACAGGAAAAGCATACTGTAAGCTGCTGTAAAGCATAAAGAAAATCATTTATTAGGAAACTGCTGGAAGGTTTGTTGCATATCCATCATTCAATAAGTAATTGCAAGCAGCTATTCCCAAAGGCTGTGGCTCTGTGTTATGCCGGGTTTGCAAACTGTCATCTGGATCCTTTGATCAGAAATATAATGTGTCAGTCACCAAGGGATTATGGAGGTCCGTGGGCTGGATTCCAGAGTTCAGCCGAAGAGCTGGTCCATATTCTGAAGGAGAAATAAATTTAACTGGCGGGGGAAAGAAGACCAACCAATAATTAAATGTTACATAAGAATTTAGTGACCACAGATAAACAAATGTTCAAAAAGGAGACAAGGCTAGTAGATTTATAATATCAGTGTCTGCTGGGGGATGCTGGGATGCACTGGCCAGATTCCCCTGAGAAAGTACAGGACTTATTACCATTCTTGCTGGAGCTGCTGTCAGGCCCTCCCAAACACATCAGCTGACAGCCACTCCACCCAGAGTCACAGCCCCTGCAAGCACAGCCTCCATCCAATGTCTGGTGGGCATATGAAAGCCCCAGTGTGGGACAGCTCTGAAGAGCCATTCCAGGTCTGGAACTCCCTGTGGGGTTGGCTCCAGGCCCCGCTCCTCCACCCAATTCTGGAGTCCTTCCTTTCCTTCCTTTCACAGGTGTTGACCCCAGATCCTAGTATCTAAGATCTAAGATCCTGAAAAACTTCCTGCACACATTCACTATTTCAGGATCTGCTCTTCAGGAACTCAACTCATGGAAACATTTTTTTTTTTTTTAAGATTTTATTTATTTATTTGACAGAGAGAGAAAGCACAAGCAAGCAGAGTGGCAGGCGGAGGCAGAGGGAGAAACAGGCTCCCTGCTGAGCAAGGAGCCCGACGTGGGACTAGATCCCACGACGCTGGGATCATGACCTGAGCCGAAGGCAGACCGCTTTACCAACTGAGCCACCCAGGCGTCCCTCATGGAAACATTTTTTAAAACATAAATCTGATCTTGAAAAGCCTCTGCTTAGAACCATGGGCTGTCTTTCTACTGTGATTCCTATCAAGACCCCAACCCTTAACTTAGCCTGTGAGGCCTGCCAAGATCTGACTGCCATTCCAACCTCACCATGCACCAGTTTGAAGTTCACCAGCTCCCTCTCCCCAGCCTCTCATGAGCCCTCCGATGTTGCTGGCATATAGCAAGCACTGACATGTGATTAAATGAATGAGCAAATGACTGAATGAATAAATTGGAGAAATGTGCTAGGATCATCCTTCCTCAAGTCCTCTGCTCCCCTTCGAGTATTTAACTAGTACACGTCCTAGAGGACCTAACAAACTGTCCTTCCTCGAGGAAACCCCTGACCCTCAGACTAAATCAGGTCCCGTGATTACATTTTACCTGGTTCTTTTGCTTCATCCCACCTACGACTTTTTGCTGTCTGCTTCTGTGTGATGTATGTATTTCACATCTGGCTGGATGTGACTTCATTTGAGCTGAACCACAAGCTCCACAAGGGCAGGGCCCCACCCATGCTTCTCTGTGTGCAGCAGGTACTGGGCCCACCTAGTGGCGTTCCCACAGGTGTTTTCTGAAGGGAGGAGGGGGGGAAGGCAGAAGAGAGGGGGTGGAAAATGAAGAGGGGAAGAAGGAAGAAGGAAGAGAAGAAGGAAGGAAGGAAGGAAGGGAAGGAGGGAGGAAAGAAAGAGTAGCCATGGTTTAAGGATTCACTCTGGCAGTGTTGGTGTGGACTGCACATGGGAGGTCAACCTCAAAGGATGGGCAAGGTTGCAAAGTTAGAAGTGGGATGGAGCTTTCCAGGCAGAGAAGAAGACAGAAGGAAGAGCAAGAAAGAAGGGGTAGGCATGGTGCATGCTGGGGTGAGTGGGGGAAAGACAGTACAGTCTAGAATTAGCAAACAAGAGGAAGAGGCAAAGACTGGGGCTGGAGGCCAGACCAGAACCAGGCACCTGGAGGTTAAGGGAAACTTTGCTCAGTTCGGCAGCTATGTTTTCCCTGAAGGGAAGGGGACCTTTAGCTGTACTAGTGCTTTTCATAATTGGACATGGGAATAGACTTTTTTAAAGTGGATTCATGCATGGGGCACCTGGGTGGCTCAGTGGGTTAAGGCCTCTGCCTTCGGCTCAGGTCGTGATCTCAGGGTCCTGGGATCGAGCCCCGAATCGGGCTCTCTGCTCAGCAGGGAGCCTGCTTCCCCCCCTCTCTCTGCCTGCCTCTCTGCCTACTTGTGATCTCTCTCTGTCAAGTAAATAAATACAATCTTTAAAAAATAAAAAAATAAAAAAATAAAGTGGATTCATGCAAAGATGATCTCATGTCATCAGCTCTGCCAAACTCCTGTTGTCTTAGTACAAAAGGGAGACGTTCTTAACCTGCACTCTACCCGCACGATAAAGCTCTGAGAGTTAAGATTTGGGGGCAGCACTATGTCACCCCTCAGCCAAAAGCACCAAGATAAGTGCACTGTTGATGAAGGACACACACATGACCTTTAGGACATTGTTCCATGCTTGAGGAGCAGGGATTAAGGTGAATTTTAAGATCTTACCTGTCCTTAGCACCAATATTATAGGGATGCTCTGAGAAGCAGGCATGATAGTCCATGAAAAAGGACATGAGCTGTATCTAGGATGACAGAAGCTTGCCAGAGAGATGAGGGAAAGCAGTTCAAACACATTCTCAGACACTCTCTGGTGTGTTGGAAAAGATGGGGGCAGTTCTGAGTGCCTGGGGGGATGCAGGTAAGTAGGAGACTGGGTGGTGACAGAGAGCGCATCCCAGAGAGTTTCCCAGCTGTAGGGGGGATCTACACCTTCTCGGGAAGCCATGGAGTTGCAAAGACAGAGGCCGGCAGAAAGCAACTCACAGCTCTCAGTTTTCCCAGTGTGAAACCCAGAGGGTGCACCCTGGAATGCGGTGGGGTGGGGAGAGCAGCCCCCACATTATTCCAGAAGCCGGCTTCCACTGCGACAGAGTGAGGTCGCTGGCTTGGAGGCAGGTGGTTGGTCTCCAGGAATGACAAGGCAGCCCCAGCTGCTTCATTCATTTGAGAATCCATGTGCAGCTTCCCATGGATGGACTCAAACCACTGCCTCCCTCCAAGGAAGGGGCTGGCTGTGCGCTCGCCCTGCAGACAGGACCAGAGCCTGCACACGGCTTGCCCTGAGCTCACTCCGAGTCAGCACCACTGCCAGGTCTTCGTGTGAATGAATGCACCTAATCCTTACAGCACCCCACCAGGCCCATGCTGGCATTATAGCTGTCTTACAGAGATGTCGCCCAAGGCAGAACGTTTATCTGGTCCTGTGATAAGTGGTCCCTAATGGCTGGGTGGACAGGTGGAGACAAGTAGAAGGTCCAGTGTGACACTCAGGGCCTGCCACCCACAGGGTCATCTTCCCTAAGGCTTTTGTGTCTCCAGGTGATGAGCACTCCTCTTTCCATAGCTCTGCCTCCCAGATCTGGAAGAACTAAATTTCCCAATCTCCAGAAGGCAGTAGGATCACACCCTTCTCACTAGTAGGATTACTTTGGTCATTGCTAAATTAGAACCAACGTGCCCTAGAATTTTGAGCCCTGCCACAAAGAGTAACCTACACCTACCAAGGAGGGTAACCAGTTTCTTTGAAAGGATCGCAAGGTGCAAATCACCATCAGTCCTCTGATAGGGTCCAGCCACTGGCTTGTGTGGTGATGCCTTCATTGATCTGGTCTGAGTAAGCCGGAAGTCAGACTTATTCAGCATGAGCACTGTGGGGTTGGGTCCCGAGCGTCCTTGCTGGGGTCTCTGTACCACATGTGAGGGGACAGTAACCTCTGCAGGAAGTGTGCCTGCACCCCCTTGGAAAGAATGGGCCTGCACTTGGAAAGAGTGGGCCTTGCTTCCTTTCTAATTCATGTTCATACTCTCGAGCCCTCAGCTGAGAGCATTTCAGATAGTAAACCACCTTGGTGGGGATGAATAGAGTTCTCCCCAAACCCAAGCCTCTCATTGCCTTTGCCCTGACCTTGGCCTCTGGGAAGGGAATGAGCAAACTGCCCCCAAGTTGAGTCAGTGTGGGCCCCAGATAAGAGGTATGGGGCTCTGAGGCTGTGCCAACCATTTCATCCCTCTCATAGGCCTGGGGTTTCAGTAAAGGTTAATGAGGCCAAAAATAAAATGCAGTGTTCTCCGCCCTGTGCCCACTTACACCCCCTCCCCACCAGAACAGCGGGGAACTGTAACATACTGGGCCTGTGCCAGAAACCCCAGCTGGGGTGGGGGAAGCATTTATCTCCCTGAACTCCAGGATCCTATTCATGAGCAGTCTTAAAAATAAAATCCAGCCCCCACCACTCCTTTGCTGCCTGGCACTCAGGTCCATTTTAATGCCTCTCAGTGGAGTGTGCTTGCTGAGGGCTCCCTATGCTCCCCAGTGGGGTGTGAACCCCTCTCCCTCTCCCTCTGTCTCCCTGTCTCTTCCCCCTCCTTGTCCTTAAATACTTCAACATGTGTCCCCTAAAAACAGGAAAATTCTCTCACTTCAAAAATGATCAAAATCAGCAAATTAAGACCAATACAAACCTATTAGCTAATTACAGACCTTTTACAGATTTCAACAATTGTGCCAATAATGTCCCCACAGCAGAGAAGCTCCCGGGTCATGTTGTCCCTTGCTGTCATCTCTTTGGCCTCCTTGAACCTGGAACAGCTCCTTACTTTCCTTTATATGTCATGGCTGGGACGTTTTAGACGACTGCAGGTCAGTTTTGTATCATGGCCCTCGGTTAGGGCAGAGGGCCATGGGTCTAAGGCCTTGACATAAAACTCCCCCAGGGCACCCTTTCTGTGAGAACTCTTCTTTTTAGGTTTGAATGAGGAGCTGAGAATCTGAATAAAAGAAACCCCACCCAGAGTCCCAGTGATCTGGCCACAGTGGTCCAGGAGAGGAAAGCAGGCCGCTTCCCCAGAGCAGTTGGCCTGTTCCTTCCCCAGGGTTGTCCTCCAGGAGCACAGGCTCAGCAATGGTGCGGCCCAACAACTGAACCCCTCTGAAACCTAGGGCAGAAGATTCAGGAGGCAAACATCCCGCTCTCCCTCTAGCTCAGAATCAGCTTCACCCTCAGAAGAGATCACAGGGAAGGCCCGGTGTGGTGTTTGGTTATGTCCAAGCTCTGCCTTTGTCCTCAAAGTTCCTCCTGCCTTCTTCCCAGGGGAAATTGGGAGGAGAACCTTATCATCTCTGGTCTTAGTTTGTGCTGCCCCTAAAGAGGAGCCTGCAGCTTGCACTGGGGACAGGTGATATATTCGGTAAAGGACTGGGGAACCTTGGGGGATGGGTCAGAAGGGAGATAGGGAAGAAAGGAATGATGATAAAGTGGGCTGCATGAGCTGCTGGCATTTGTGGGCAGCTGAGGCCCCATCCCACCTGGGTCCTAGGAGACACCCTGCTGAGAACAGACCTTAACACTGTCCCGAGGTAGGGGTGGGGGAAGAAGCTGGGTTCTTCACTCACTAATTCCCACCCTCATTGTGCGTGCTTTGATGTAGGGAGGCAGGTCCCCGCCACCTGTGGCCTGCCCCCTCCAGAGGCCAGAGAACAACCCAAGCAGACACACACTGAGCCCTTGGTTGGAGGGGAGGGTTCTCTGCAGGTGACCTCCGGGGGCAGGGGCTGGCTAGGGCCTTTCTTTTCCTTCTGACCTACAAAGATGCTGCTTCAAGGTTGAACAGAAAAACCCAGGAAGCAAGTAATTTGGTTCTTATATCTCCAAACATGTATTCTCCTTACACCCAGAAGCCTGATTTTCCCAATAAAAGAGAGAAAAGAGCAGAATTACAATTGCTTCCAGAGGGTCTCTGAGTGGACCCAAATCAAGGTCACCCATTCCAATCTCTTTAGGACCTTCTCAAGCTCATCCGTTCTTTAATCCCCAGACAGTTTTCCTCTTCCAGGAAGCCTTCCCAGACTACCACAGCCCACAGGGCTCTTCTCTCTGCTCCTGGAGAGAAATGGCAAAGAGGCTTCTGCAAGAGCATCTTATCCAAGGGATTGGCAATGGCTGCTCAGAGCCTGAGGCTATGTCCTGGTTCTGTGGGAGACAGTGCAGGGGTTGATCGGAGATGGCCCTGAGGGCAGAGGTATCAGTATGCTCAGCAGTTTACCTAACTTGCCTCTCCCTTTCTTGTATCAGAGAGCCAAGCCCTGGGGGAAAAGAGCTACAGTGAAATGCTTTTAGGGGCTCCTGGCAGAGGGATGTGCCTGGAGCTGGGAACTGGAGCTTAGCTGCACCACTGTGTCCAGGGCAGATGCTGCACAGCCCAGCCCAGCCCAGTGAGGAAGTGTGCTCCACACACATTTGTGGACCTGAGCTATGTTGTGTGGGTTTAGTTGAGGAGGCAGCTGGGGTGGAGGGGAAGATGGCAGGGCTCGGGGGAGGGAAAATGAATGAGCTCACACTTGGGCTGCCGCTGACCCCAAATCTGAGGCTTACATAAAAAAGCCCAGTGACTCATGTTTGTGTCCACTTACTTCTCCGAATCCCACAAAGCAATGCAAACCAGATTGTACAGGATCCCTTAATTGTTGAAAAAGCCATGTTATTTTTAAGGGAGGGCTCTGAAGGGTCTGATGATGACCTGAGCCTCCCAGGGTGTGGGAGTTCTGATCATAAGGTGCTTCCAGACCTGGGCTCCCCTGAGGTGGTCCAGCCCATCATACTGGGGGCCTTAGTTTCACCAGGTGCAAAAATATATCCTCCGTGATTATGCAGAATGTTCCCTGTTAGCGGGAGGGGTAGCCAGGCTCTGGGATCGCTGTCTTGCTGATGACACAAGGCCTCACACTCAAGGACCTCACCAAAGGGGCACAAGAGAGAAAGGGAAGAATTCTCTGGGAAAGTGGCGGGGGCGGGGGTGGCTGCCTCTACTTTAACAAAGATGAATTAGCAGAACTGCCAAAAATACTGTTCCTATTCGTCTGTGAAAACAAAGCTAACATCCTAAGATTTAGATAAGACACATGCTAAGTTGGGCAGCTGCTTTGGGCTAAGGGAGTGAGGATTTGCCTGTGATGCAAGTTTAAAAACAGTCTGCCCACGTCAAGGGCCAGTAATTGCCTAGAGTGTGCAGACTGTAAGATATGAGAGAAGATAGGCAAGCTGAGAATTTTACATGCTTGCAAGTGTGTTTATAACCATTTTTCTGCCCACTTTGCACATTCCCCTGCTTAGCTGCTGGGCCTGGGCCTGCTCTTGTCAGTCAGGGTCTCCCAGACACGACCTGGCCCAGCCCTTCCCACTGCTCTACACTTTGCATGCTTGTCATCTTAGAGCACAATTTCCCTGGTGTCTGCACACTCCCACCTACACGCAGGTTTCTCCTCTCGGCCGGAACATACCCTACAAGCAGGCTGATGCCCCTTCCTTCTGAGGTTGTGCCCTCCTGGCAGGACTGGCTCCCGGATGCCAGTCTCCTCAGTTAGCATGTCCTGTGGCTCCGCCCAAGCTCATCCCCCCGGAAAGATGTCTGAGCTTTTGCCGTGAACTTGATGTGCGGCCTCATGGCCCCAGAGAGAACAGCAAGCAGGGGCCACGGAGCAGAAGCAGAATCACTGCTACGGTCTGTAACTCCAATAAGGCTAATTGAATCTCACGCTTGGAGATTCAGGAAAGCTTTCTCCCATGCACGGGGCTCCCGGGCTGTCTGCAGCCGGCGGGCCTCTGGCTCCGGTACTGTGGGAGGGTTGGCACTTGGATCTACCCATGCCGAAAGGGAAAATTCCAGCCTCAAGAGATCAGTGCTGTCAAGCTCTCATTGTCCATATCATGTGATCTAGTCTGCTTTCTTCCCTCTGAGCAGATGTAGGTCAGCCCAGGGTGGGAAACACCCCACCAACATGCCCAGACTCAGAATGCCTGAGAACTCTCCCAGACATGTGGCTGTCCTCTTGTTGCTATCTGGTTCCAGCAGCCGGGAACTTGCAGGTCTCTTCTTTCACTGGCACACGGGCCTCTACCAGGGTCACGATGGCTCCAAGGGAAATCTGCAGGACACTGGCCTGTTTGGTCCCGTGTGCCACATGTTTTAGACTTTTTATATGATCTCTGAATGATGTTACTCACAGTCCTCGTAAAAACCTCAATGTGTGTTTAAAGTGTTGTTCAAGGTAAATATTTGAAACATGCCACACATTTTATAGCTTTATTTTGGCTTTTGTTCATTTTTAAATGCGTTTGGGAACTCGTGGAGCATAGGCAACGCCCCCCCCCCCCCCCACACACACACACAGCCCTGATTAACTTCAGGGCGTTCTTACTCTTCCACTGAAACATAAAATGATAGTAACTATTCCTCTTCCTATCTCATTTAGTTAAGAGACTCCTGGGAAGAATGTTCCTGCTATTCCCTGCCTGATATAAAGCCAAATGACCAAGGCTTGTTTCAAGTGCGAACATTCAAGTGGCCTTGAGACAAATATTCTTCCAGTTTCACAAAAGACACCTTTAAAATTGGTTTGCATTAGCAAACCTAAGTAGAGTGACGTCATTTCTGTGTGGTGCAAAGCAAGCTCTCTAGCAAGGGATGGGATATGCCTATATTTGCAACCTCTGGACTTGTGGCTTATCTGTTACCCTGGGAGGGGGCAGGAGATGACACTAGGGTGGCTCTACAGTCTGTGTGGTGGGGCTGGCCTTGGGAGTTTTGGGTCCCCAGGCATTGCGACTAATACAGAGGTGCCCAGATCCCTTCCAGGAAAGACGGTGGGAATGTGGTCAGCAGGGCCTTCCAGCTGTCAGCATCTTCAGTCTGGCTCAGCAGCAGAGAGACACCTTGCTGGAGGCAGTCTGCAGCTGGTGACAGGTGACAGCCTAGCAGGCTGTGAAGACTTCCCCTGGGGGCCCAGGGCCAGTGGGTCTGAGGGGAAAATTATATGTGAAAATGACTTCAATGATAAGCATGCATTAGTATGGTCAGGTGCTCTGAGCAACAAACTGGAGGTTTTGGAGGGGAAGGAGGTGGGGGGATGGGTGAGCCTGGCAGTGGGTATTGAGGAGGGCACGTATTGCACAGAGCACTGGGTGTGGTACATGACTCTTGGAACACTGAAAAAATAAAATAAAAGTAATTGGAAAAAAACAAAGAAGTTAAAAAAAAAAGGAAAAGAAAGAACAAAGCAGTGATGACAATACTGAAAGTCACTCATAACCCAGCTTCCCCGGATAAAAATTATTAGCATATCAGTATATTTCCTTCCAGTTTTCTCATGACTGTGTCTACACTAAATTGGTTTGATTTGTTTTGCTTTTTACAGGCTTGAAATGGTATGCACCATCCACAGATTCGAATCTTGCTTTTCTTTTTAACATTCTAATGAGCATTTTCCCATGACAGGATAAAGATTTCTCATCAGAGCTGGATTCTGCTCCAAAGAGCAAAGGGGAAAAAAAGTTTGGCATTTGCAAATATTTTGATGTATAGCCTTTGTGTCCTGGTCCTGCTCTGCATCCAAGACATAGCTGGACCCCACGCTGTGTGAGAAGCTAGGATGTGGGGGGGAAGCAGGGTGCTGGGGGAGGTGCCTCAGTTCCTTTCCCGTCACTTTCTAACTAAGTGACCATTTCAACTGGAATTTCTTACTTTGGTCGCTTCTTCCATGGGGGCCAGTCATCCATCATTTTCCTAAGGGTGGCCAGGTCACCTGTTCTCTTAGGATTCTTTTCAGGCACCCATTCACTCTCTCACTCAGAGCCTGTCCAGGGGAAGTTGCTGGGTTACAATGGAAGACAGATTTAGTCCTTCTCTCCAAGAAACTATTCTTGCTAAAATCATGATCCTATCAGCACACAGTGATAAGGAAAGAAGTAACGTGTTCTCTAATCCCTAGTATTAGATATAATCTAGCCAAATTCTCTCTTATCACTACAAGAAAGCTGAAACCCAAGGAGCCGGGTTCTCTGGGTCTCACAGTCAGAAGCCCATTCTTATTCCTGGCAATTTCATTGCCTTCGTGATAGGCTATAAGTTAAACACTGTGTATATTGTCTATTTATTACCACATTGCTTGTTTCTTATCATTGCTTATTTCTACCTTCCTATTAGTGTTTCTCAAAATGTGTCCCATGAAGCACTAATTGCATAGAAAAGTAAAAAAGTCATTGTAATACGGGGTTCAGTGAACAAGTAAGTTTGACATATGTTGGGTTAAGAAAGTGAGGCAGATTCTTTCCCAAAGGGCTTGTGAGACTTCTATGTGCAACACAGTCCGTGAAACTGTCAAGGGGAGGATGTTATGCATCTGGTTTCCGAAATCATTTTACAGGACATACTCAAAACACAATTTGGGAAAGCCTCCTGGATTTGTGCTGTCCTTACACATAAGCCTCTCTGATTCAAACAAAATTGCTGAAAATGCCATTTGAATGACATATTGTTTCTAATAGAAATCATCATTATTTTTGAAGAATACACAAAGTGTTTTCAGGTTGGAAAGCCAGATGGTCTCACTTGATTAATAAAGAGCCTTCATAATCACAAACACTGTATGGACCAGAGTCATTTGCTGGTATCTTACATAGATACTTATGTAGAACATGCTCTCAGCAATTACATTTTATACTATTTGTATTTGAGACTGTGACTTGTCTCCTCACATTCACTCTCACTCACCTCCTCTTATTCACAGAATCCTCCCCCTTCCAGCCCCAGCAGACATTTCCCAGCCTCTCTTGCTGCTAAATGTGGTCATGAGATTATGTTCTGGCCAATGGGATTGACCAGAAATAGCATGGGCTTCTGCTAAGTCTCATCCTTCAAAGGAAGCTGCTTGCCCTGCATGTTCTCCTTCCCCTCCCACAGGCTTGGATGCAAATCAGGCAATGCTGGACAAATTCAGGTACCACCTTGGGGCCTGTGGAGCGAGACACTTTGGGAAGTAGATTTGGGAATCAAAGCCATTCTACTCCGCTGAACCATGAGAATGTTCATATGAGAAATGAATAAACTTCTATTTTATTTAAGCTCCTCTAACACCCTCTCTCCTTTAAAGCAACCAGACCTATGTCTTAACTAATATACCTTCCTTTACTCTTCACATATTTTAAGATTATTTTCATGCTGTCTTATCTGTATTCTTTGAGTCTGGCTAATGGATATTAATAAACTTACTTGGAGCCATGAAAAAAAAGTCCATTTTTCCTGAAATTGTGACAGTGGTACAGTCTTTCTGCACTTTACCTCCAAGCACACACCAAAGATATTTTTATTTTTATTTTATTTTCCAAAGATATTTTTAAAATCCTGTTCAGGCCTCCTTTTTATGGAGTGTGCATTTAAATCACTGTAAATCATTTCTATAAGCATGATCTCAATTGACTCATGCTCTTCCCCTTTCCTATTTATTTTTCAAAAAAATTTTTTCCTGTAGGTCTCAAAAGACCTTTGAATGCTACAAACTTGATCCAAGCACTAATGAGGGTCCATTTGAATTTTCTCCCCTCTGTTTTTTAGCCAACTTCTCATTCTTGCTAACTAAAGCTGATGCTGTGTTTTCCTCTAATAACTGGTTCATATTCCTTAAATTCTTTTCTTGGCTCATCAAAATGAGCTACAGCTGCTGGACAGCTCATAAACTGCCTTGGCTTTTTATTTTATTCTCCGTTTATGTACAATACATATACAAAGCCAGATTTTATCTTAATTGGTCCCCTTGTTTTGTTTTTTTTTTATGTGTGTGTGTGTGTGTGTGTGTGTGTGTGTGTGTGTGTGTCTTTCAAATTAGAGGCATTTCTATCCCCCTTCGTTTAAAGAATACACATCACAAGGCATTATGTAGATGAAAGCATTTTGGAGTCAGGACTGCCTTTCCACAATTCTCAGTAGAACTCAGCAGTGTCCAGAGACCATGGCATCATTCCCAACCCAGTGGAGATCTTGTTTATGAGTAGAAGATAAAGCGGTCTAATTCCAACCCACAGAACTGTTCCCTCCCTCGTTCTATTTAGCAATGCATACATGGCCCTAGTGCACACAACTGAACCACCCTTTCCGGAACACCTGGTCAAACTCTTCCATTTTTCCCAGGGAGCTCCTCATCCAGAAATCAGCCAGGTTTCTCTGTGAAACCTGATCTGCACTCAGCTCACTTTTGTCAGCCCTTCAGCTTTTTGGTTGCTTCACGTGGAGACCATATTGTTTGGAGCATCAGCCTCCCCTTCCAATAAATCTATAAACATTTTGTCCAGATTCAAAAAGTAGAAGACTTCATTTCATTGCTTCAAAATGGGCTTTCTTTGGTCACATTGTTCATAATGGTGGGTGCTGGGCTGCGCCCCCCTCTCCAAACTCTCCTTCAGGACACAAGTGTGCCCCTGCTGCTGGCCATGATGCTGCCTGGCAATCCCAGCCACCTGTGTGGAGGGAGGAAACTCCATTTTAGTTTCTTGTTCTGAATGTGCCCCTTTGTCATCTCTAGTCCATCTAGGCAAGTAAAGATCTCCAAGCTCGTTCTGAAGCTCTGCTTCAGGGTTTCTGTGTGTGTGGTGGTTTTCCCTTCCTTCCTTTTCAGCTGACCAACACCAGCAGCATTTGGAGGCCTCCCTGGCCATACTTGTTCCTCCCTCAGCTCCAGGAAGAGCATGCTTCTTGCAAAGATGGCACGGTTGCAAGTTTCCTCCCTTGGCCCCACCTCCTGCATCCCCACGGTATCCAATATATTCCTAGAATTTTCTGCAGCCTGACTCAGATATCCTGGAGCTTGTTTTCAAGAAAAGGGCTGTCCTGAGATTTTCTTTGATGGTGTGCACCTACTCGGGAGAACATTGTCTCTGAGAAGGCTTTTAGTCTGCCCTTTCATTTCCATATTTATTTCTTTCCACATTTATTATGTTACATTATTTTATTTTATTTTTATTATTTTTCCACATTTATTTTAAAACATAGTTTTTATGTTCCTACAGAACAGATCAACATATGCCTTTTGTTTCCCAATGTACATTGCTATTTGCTTGTTTGGTCATTTTTGGAGTTTATAATAATGTGACGCTATTGTTATAGTCCTTGACAGACACTTGGGTCCTTGACAGGCACACCTGAGTTTGCTCTCCTACTCTGCCCACCTTTGCAGCACTGATAGCTAGCCTTTAGAACTAAGTATAAAGTCTTCTTTCATTGTGCACTGATGAGGTCCACCCCATGGGATGAAGGGTGCTTGTTATTCCCTGGACCTGTGTTTATGTTGAAACCTAAATCCAAAGTTTAGACTCTTAACCAATAAGTCACCCTTTCCAGGAACCTCTCTCTCTGGGCCACTCACAGCACAAATTCCCATTACAACTAACTGAAAGGAGAAGTAACCAAAATATATTCCATTTCTCTTTGGTCTTTTTCTCTCTCTCACCTCTCTATTTCCATTAGCACCCTCTTGGTTTACTCAAAAGCTTGAGAATGCTATTTTCGTGCCTAGCACAAGAGTGCAGCTCCCAGGGCCTTGGGGAGGAAAGCCCTGCTCATGATCGGTTCTAAGGGTCTGTCCCACAGGAGAAATGCAGGAAGATCCTATTGGTGAGTGTGCTGGCCCACAAGGGGAATGCCTGAGGCTGAGTTTGGGCTGCTGACTGACATTCACTCTGTGTCTGCCTCTGTGTCCTCACCTGTGAAGCAGGAGGTTTGAACACAATGATCTGGCATGGCTGGTATCTCTGTGCATCACTGCACAGCTGATGCTGCTTCTGTGACTGAAAGTACAGGCTCTCTCTCCAGTGACACAAATCACTAGGTTGTTTAAGGAAAGGCATTTAGATACGCATTAGTAGCAACAAATAAAAGGCTAATATCCAGCCTAGTTAAAGAGACAGAAGAGCTGGGCTGAGGCTAAGTGGACATCAGTAGCCTGCTGTACTGTGCCTTGTCTATCAATTGGTGGGGTCATGGCAGGTGATGGGGAGGAAGAGTTATCATGTGGATAGGGTGATTTGAGAAAACCTCAACCTCTTTTTTTTTTTTTTTAATTTAAAAGGAATCTTAAATGTGCAGAGAAGTTGCAAGTACAGAACTGAGACCTTTTCTCCTGAACCATTAGAGAGTAAGTTACAGAGCAGACACCTCATCCATGTCCACTACTCTCAGAGCCACAGTACAACCACCAAATTCAGGAAATCACAGTGACATGATAGACTTTTTATCTTGAGACTCCCCACCCATGGAATATCTCCAGTTGCCCCAGTAACATTTTTTGGTAGCAAAAGGGTTTAGAGAGGAATCATGGGCTGCATTTAGCTGCCTCATACTGTGAGCTGTCTTCAGTCTGACATCCTCTTCGTCTTCCTTGATTTGTATTTTTGCAGAAGGCTGGCCTCCGTTATACTGTAGAATATACCCCAGTGTGGGTTTGTTTTCTATTTCCTTGATATTAGATTTAAATTATGCATCATTGGCAGGAATATTCCAGAAGCAATGTGGGTTCTTGCATCCTATCAAGTGGTGGCCAATTTTGACTTACCCATTTCTGATTGTATAATATTCTAAGGGTTTGCTGCTCAATTGGGCCATCTATTCCTCCACACTCAAAGCAGCAACTTATATTGTCTATCACATATGTGATAATACTGTGTGCTCCTGCCTCGAGATATGGGGGAGGGAATAATGGGAGAAAGTTATATGGCACTTGGACACATTCTATACTTGATTGTCTAGTTCAAAGGCTACAGGCTTACAAATCACAGAATAAATGCTGTCCACAATTTACCTGATCAGAAATAAGCAGGCATGCACATTTCATGTTTTGAGAGGGGTAAGTTGCTTAAATAGGGACAGAGTAACTTCAACATAAAACATACCGTCAGTTTGTCAATATTTGGTTCATTCCTATTTTTTTATTTATTTTTTTTTATATTTGGTTCATTCTTATTGATTCTCATTAGTAGCAAAAATGTAGTTTTTTTTTTTTTTTCTATTAAGTAAAATAAATTGTTCCTTGGCTTTATAATTTAGAGAGCTCTTTATAATTAGAGAGCTCTTTCCAGGAGTGGAAAAGTCGGATCCAACATAACTCCTAGACTCTGAAATGGGGAGGAAACCAGCAGGAGCCTAAATTCATGAATTAACTTTCAAAGAAAAACATTTTCAACAGACCCAATGAAATATTCATTTATTGTCAAATGATAGCCCCTCAGAAAAATCTGCCATCCCAAATCTCCTAAAATAAAATTTCTAGGACTTCTCAGTTTCTGGTATTCAATTACCAAACCAGCAATTTTTTTTTGGTGTATTTGGCTAAGCTCTTGGAAAATAATACAATTGAACAATTTGAAATGAGACAATATGATTGATCTAAAGGCCAGAGTAAAACATAAGGAACGAATTGTCCCTTAAGAGCTAGACCAAAGCAAGTTCTTCTATTACTAGTACTATACTGAAGTAAGAAATACTTATTAAATTACTGGGGGAAATAGAAATAAAATTTATATTCAACTCCCATGTCAGATAGGTTGGAAGGGGATCTGTCTCCTAAAAATAACATCTTTGAGCCTCCACTGTAGTCTGCAGATCAAGGAAACTAGATTCTGGCCTGACACAGTGTCTGGTGCATAGTACATGTGCAACATGAGCCTAAATGAATGAATCATCTTCAATTCCAGGGGCTCCAATAATCAAAGCAGTGAGGCATAAGGGTTAAGGTTTCATTTCACACATCTTTTTTATTTTTTTTTAATTTTTTAAGATTTTTTTATTTATTTATTTGTGTGGGAGGAAGCACAAGCAGGGGGAGCGGCAGGCAGAAGGAGAGGCAGGCTCCTTGCTGAGCAGGGCGCCCAATGCGAGGCTTGATCCTCGGACCCTGGGATCCTCACCTGAGCCAAAAACAGACTCTTGACTGACTGAGCCACCTGGGCGGCCCTTTATACATCTTTTTTATTTGTTTTTTTTCCCCAAATACTTTTATTTTTTCAGTGTTACAAGATTCATTGTTTATGTACCACACCCAGTGCTCCATGCAATATGTGCCCTCCTCAATACCCACCACCAGGCTCGCCCATCCCCCCACCCCTCCAAAACGCTCAGTCCCTTGTTCTGAGTTCACAGTCTCTCATGGTTCTTCACCCCTCCGATTTCCTCCAATTCATCCCTCCCTTCCCTCTCACAATCTTTTTTATAAATATATTTATTTATTTTATTTTAGAAAGAGAGAGAAAGTGTGTGTGAGGGGGGAGAGGGGCAGAGGAAGAGGGAGAGAAGAGAGAAGGGAGAAGGGAGAGGGAGAGAGAGAGAATCCCAAGCAGGATCCATACTTGGCACAGAGCCCAACTCAGGGTCCCACGACCCTGAGATCATGCCCTGAGCTGAAATCAAGAGTTGGATGGTTACCTGACTGAGCCACCCAGGTGTCCCTCATTTCATACATCTTGGAGTATTTACTCTCCTGTTCCTGTTTGCATGGCAGAGGCATGGCAGGAAATAGAAAACAAACCCACACAGATGTAATGCTTATAATGTCCCGGTCACTTGCTTATTGTAAAGATATAAGGGGGTAATAGAGCAAGGCCCCTGCATTGAGGGATGCAGAGTTGGGGGGAGGCACAACAGATATATATTACATGTTGCAAATTATAAGTATTGGTGTAAGTGCCCCAAACAAAGGATAAAACAGTGCTGGGAAAAAGAACTCATGTCACTAGCTGGTTTCAGGGACTCACCTCATGGAGGTGTGACATGAAAGGGTATACATAATTGAAACCTTGACACTATCTGTCCATATCCTGTCTTTGCCCCTTAACTATGACCATAGCCTCCTGTGGGAGTGGGGTTTTGGTCTCTATGTTCTTTCGTCCAGACCGTGATCCCTTGGTCATAATAGACCAAGCAAGGTCTAAAGTCAATGTTCCAGTGAAGCCTAGGAACCTCTCCGCTCAAGCCCTGAGCTGCCCCACCTGCATATGGCTTTCCAATGGCTCCTTGGACTCCATGATCTTACTTATAAATCTCCCCTGCTGTAAGTAAAATCTTCAACAAACAACAGGAAAAAGCAGGGTGGGTGTGTTGTCTGGGCGACTCAGCCAGTTAAGCATCTAACTCTTGGTTTCAGCTCAGGTCATGATCTCAGGGTTGTGAGCTCGAGCCCCTCACTGACCATGGAACCAGCTTGAATCCCTCTGTCTCCCTCTCCTTCTGCCTTTCCCCCACTCTAAATACATACATACATGCATACAATCTTTTAAAAAATTCCCCTGCTTTTAAAGTTTGCTTAAAGTTGAATTCTGTTCCAGCAAGCAAGAATCAAGCCTTGACTAAGTCCAAGAGGAAAGAAAAAACAGCTAGCATTTATTTTCTCTGACTGTATGACAAACACTGCACTTTTCATCCATTATTTTATTTATTGTTGTATAAAGTTGTGATTGCTTCTCATTTTAAAAATGTGAAACCCAAATCTCTGCTGGATTAGACCAATCCAGGAAGAGGTAGTGGTGAAATGCAGCCCCTGGCTCAGAACCAAATCTTGTCATTCCATCACTGTGCCTTCTGGGTAGCAGGAGGAGGAGGGTATGAACAAGGTCACTAACTCCAGAAACACAGCTGTGATCCTGGGTTATGTAGCTTGCTTTGATTTTCCTTTCTTCTTCATTCATTCTATTTTTTACCGTATCAATGTTTTTCAAGAGTTTGCCTGGGATGAGGCTGCATGTAGGCTGCAATAGTGACTAAATTGTGACCCCCGCAGGGCTTAGTGTCTGGGGTGAGATGATGGATCAATGTAAAGTGATTATGACAAGTGTTATGAAGACATCCTACTCTTGACCCCCACAGGATTTACCCAGGCCGTTTCCTGGGCTTCTACTGGCAACTCTGATGTCCTGCTGGGCTTCTGAGCTTTGAGAATGGGACTCTGCCTCCTTTGTTACTCCTCACAAAACTTTTGAGCTCCCTTCTCCAAAGAATGTAACTAAGTCTCTTCTTCCTTCATGCAACATCACACAGAATGCGCCTGGGGAGCTGCTCCAAAGTAGACAGCCACAACCTGCCCACCTGCCCCTTCCTGAACAAGGTGATTCCACCCACTTCTGTGGAAGAACTGGCCCTGCTTTCTCTTAAGCCCACCATAATGGTCACCCCAGCTACAGCTCTTTCCACCCACCCAACCCCAATTTGGAATGCCCACCAATAGCCAGTCCATCCCCTTTGTCTCTTGTGGTTCTTTCTGGCCTGGCCCCCTGTTTCTGCAGCTTTCATAAATCCCAACACCCCATACAGCTACAGCTACCAGGCTATGAACCTCGTTTGACCCCACTTCAAAGATAGAGCTGGAAACGGAAATGGGCATCACAGTTCTGATTGGGGGTCAAATGGGAGTTCTGGGTCTGTGCAACTGGATCAATATGAATTTACATAAGGAATTATGCCTGATCCCATGCCATCACTTGACACAGTTCTAGCTCGCATTTTACCAGCTTTCCTGGGACCACCTGTCACAGTCCCATGGCATTCATTAAAGGAAAGAAGATTCTGAATCAAGATAAAAGCCATTTTGCGCTTCACTTAATGACTATTTAAGTGTCTGATCCAGTCCTAGCACCTGGTGAATATGTGCAGTTTCTCTCCTTAAAGCCACCACAGTCTAATGAAAGAAGACTGAGCTAGTCATATTTGGCCACATAACCAACAGCCTCAAAATCTCAGTGGTTAGAATGGCAAACATTTCTTTTCCTCACTCACAGTACTGTAGATTGTATAGGGTGGGACTCTTCTTGGCTGGGTTTGGCTAAGTTCAGCTGAGTTCACTTGCAGGCTGCACATTGGGTTTAGAACAGCTCTGTTGGCCAAGTCCAGCATTCTGAGGACAGGAATAGGTACCACACTCACTGGGAGGGAGGTGGTGAAGAACCCCATGACAAAAGAGCTGAGAATGACATTCCCTTCTACTACAAACATGCAAACACACGGATAAGTGCAGTGTCAGGTGGTGGCCAATGAGGACACAAGGTCCTAAGACAGTGCTGGGGGTGGGGACCAGCAGATGTTCTGGGGTCCAATGGTGCTTCTGAACTGAGTAAGTACAGGACTGAGTAAGTACAGGACGAAGGCAAGTCTGCACAGAGACCTCTCCTCTTGATGACATCAATGACATCTGAGGAAACTGTTTATTTGCCATTTTGACAGGAATAGACAGAGGGAAATGCTGTTTGTAGCTAAGGAAAAATTTTAAATATCAACAGCGAAGGCTTTCATCACCTTTTATTCAGTTAGTTTTAACAAAATCTGGCCTGTCAAATTTTCTTGTCCATTAAAAAAGAAATCCCCAACTTTGACCCACAAGGGGGAACAACTAATACTGTATAGTTTGGGTGCAAAAAAGAAGATTCCATGTCTCTCCTGGCTACTTTGCTCAAGTATGCCAGAGTTCCAAGTATTTCGCTCCAAGGTCACTTAGAAGTTTTGAAAGCAGACTTTCTTCCTTATTTTGTACCTATTTGGCTCCCAGTGAGGAGGAAAGCAACTTGCATGATCAACTGGATTTGTCTGAATATATCTGAAGTCACTAAAAGACATGAGCACATTGACCTTTCATTTCCCTTCACCCCTGGGCCACTGACTGGCCAAAGATACTGATAAGACATTAGGAATGAATTGGGAAATCTTTGAAAAGCCTAGATTCCCCCATAGAGCTGCCAGGAGACTTAGCCAACCAGAAGATCAATAATAGGAAGGGCGCCTGTGTGGCTCAGTTAGTTGAGGATCCAACTCTTGATTTCTGCTCAGGTCATGAACTCAGGGTCATGAGATTAAGCCCCTCATCAGGTTCCATGCTGTGCTTAGAGTCTGTTTAAGATTTTTTCTCTCCTTCTCCCTCCGCCCCTCCTGCTCTCTCTCTCAAAAAAGAAAAAAAAATGTTACTAGCTAACATTCTAAGATGTCTACATACTCTGTCTACATAAATTTTGTTAAAACTAACTGAATAAAAGGTTCATGGTCCCTGTCATGTACTCCTCATGACCAAGCTGGGTGATAGGTACTTTTCTTATTCCCATTTTGTAGATGAGGAAATTGAGACCCAGGAGAGCTGAGATCATTGTCCCATACCACCCCTCTGACAAGTGGTGAAGAAACTCTGAATAGAGCTTTTTCTCATAGAGGTAGGGCTGTTTCACCTCTTGAAGGCAGGGACAGCTGACCTGTGGTACGTCAGTCCCTGTGAAAGGAGTGAGATCATCAGTCACCTGTACTCCAATGTGAACAATGACCTCACCAGTAACTGGACCAGCATCCTCAGCCTAAAGGGGGATCTGTGTGCACAGCAGGCTGAAAAAAGATGTCTACTTCCATAACTTGTGTGTATCACCTTATATGGCAAAGTCTCTGTAGATATAATTAAGGATGTTGACAGGGGAGATGATCCTGGATAATCTGGATGGGCCTCCAATAAAATCACAAGCATTCTTATAAGAAGGAAACAGGGGGAGATTTGTAATGCACACAGAAAAGGAAGCACATGACCAGAGTCAGAGACTGATGTGACAGAGCCGTAAGCCAAAGAATGCTGGGAGCCACCAGAAACTGAAAGAGGAAAGGAGCAGATTCTCTCCAAGAGCTTCTAGAGGGAACATGGCCTACCAACACCTTAATTTAGTCACAGTGAAACTGATTTTGAATTTCTGGTCTCTGGAACTGTGAGAGAATAAATTTCTGTTGTGTTAAGCCACAAGATTGGTGGCAAATCATTAAACAGTCACAAGAAACTAATACATGTTTGCTAACTGGATTCTAATGTCTTTTGTGTGTTTTGTTATGTTTTGTTTTAATCAGGAAACATTCACCACGGGCTTGGTATATGGTCCAGGAATTAGGGATCAGAAACAACTAAAGCTTAACTCCTGCCAGTCTCTCCACTGAGGTGGGGCAGAGATCTGGGGAAAGACATAGAGGACCAGGTGGTGAGGACAGATCTGTACAGAAGGGTTGAGTTTCCACTGATACCACTGTAGTGACATAGAATCATCACTGGTGTTTGCATCAGAAATCTGGGTGTGGAACCTAATTCTGCCACCCAGTAGCCATGTAACTTGGGAGAAGACATTTAGTTCGACCGAAATGTGCCTATTTCATCTGTAAAATAAGGATGATAACATCTGCCTCACAGGGCTTAATATTACTGAATGGAAAAAATGAGCCCAGACAGGGGTCTGACACAGGAGAAACACTCAGAAAATATTAGGGCTTAAATGTCCAAATCCACAGCATGTGACTGAGGCCTCTATGTGCGCAATGGGAGAAGAATGAAGAACTTTTTTCATGCTCAAGTGTCATTGAACTGGAAAATTCACTATTAGTAATTTATTTCTTCTTCACTCTCTTTTTTGGAATTTAAAGTCCTGGGAGATGTTACACCTTCTGTCATTAGCCCCTCAGGGCTAATTTAATAGCTGGTCTCCCAACAACCAGCACCAAGCCACTGGGCATTTCAGATGAATCAGACAAAGATGAAGAAATTATTGAAGGCAGGGCCATTCTGAAGGTAAACACGTTCTGTGTGGTGTTGCCGGTTGCTGGCGGTGAAGGCTGTGTTAGGGTCTCTGGAACAAAATGCTATAGACAGGGGTGTTGAGGAAACAGATCCTCAAGAAGAAATCCTATCACTTTGGATGCCTGGGGTGGCCAAGAAATTTAATTGTGTTTGGATACCATTGGCTAAGATTCAAGGTGATGGCAGGAAGGAAAGGGAGGACCCTGCCCAAGCTGGAAGTCTCCCCACCTACATGGACAGGGGCTACTGGTAGGAGAAGGGGACAAAGAGTCCCATGTTCTGCTTGTAAATGCTTTTAGAGGATGTTTCCAAGCCATGGATTTCCACATTCTCCAGCAACAGGCTTGTTCTGAGCATGCTCATGTCACATTTCCACAGCACGGAAGTCTTCATTCGATGTGTGTCAGAGCCAAAACACCATTACCATAGTTTAGAAAAATACTTCTATGTGTGACATCACCAGCCTGCATGCCCTCATGGTTGTGGCATCTATGCAGTGTCCTGAGGGTCATAGAAAGCCTTTACAATAAGAAAGGAAATTGTTTAAGCGGGCTGGGCTCTTTTAAAGATGACATTTCTACATGATGGTCATGTGCTGACTATGATCTCTAGCCTAGGATGAATAGAAGGCATACCCATAGTCCAGGTATCTACAGTTGAACTCTGGAGTTAGAGAAGGGGTCATGGCTACTCAGGTCCAGGCAGCAGCATCTGAAATTCAATTACTAGGAAAAATGGGGTCAAGACTAACTAAAATTTCAGTTCTCAAGAACCTCCCCTGACCCTAGGGAGGCATGCTCAGCAGAGCAAGACTGGGATTTGGAGGGAAGAGTCTGATGGAAAGAATCATGAACACGCAGAATACCCCAGTCTATTTCAAAGACCCAAATCCCTCTTGTGCAAATTGAGATGTACACCTTCTGGTGCATGGAGACCAGACTTAAATTAGCAAAGACGAACATGTTCAAACATCGTACCACATCACTTCACATGTCCATGGCAGACATCACTAATCAATCATAGCAGTCTTGCCAGCCTGGCCCAATCACAGCCTCAGAATCCTTAACACTTTGCTTCACTTAGCTGTGCCCAGGGGAGCTATCCATGGTACTGTCTCAGCCCCTGACCTCAGATTCTCCCTACTCTACTACTTTGCTCACTGGAGTGGCTTGCCAAGCTGTAGCAGTTCTTGCAGCTGAAGTCTGCTTTGACCCAATCCCTTCTGTGTCATTTCAACAGATCCTGCCTGTTCACCTCTTGGTTCTGGGCCCTTCGTCTGAGTCATACATCCCCCTCTCAGCCTAATTCTGCATCTGCCCCATCTTTATTTGGCTGTCTAATGCACCAGGCTCCATGTGAGCAACAGCTGCCCCTCACCCACAAAAGACAAAGCCCCTTATTCACAAAACTCCAGTGTGAATGGGTGCACAAAGCTCCAACCAGGCAGAACACACAACTAGCCAGTCACTCAAGTCAGAGTTCTGACTGCTTCACTGACTCATCCCAAATTGCAAAAACAGTTGAATCTGACATCACCCAACCCTGTTCTATGCTACATGTCCCCCTGCCCAATTTTAAGTAGGAGTTGGTGAGGTTGCATGTACATGTCATCCCGACATGCTAAGCAGCCAACTTTGAGGAAACCATTCTTAATTTTCTCCCTCTGCTCCAGTAACTTCTACAGATATGTCTGAACATTTCTCCCCACTACTAGCTGCTATCTTGGGTCACTTTGTCGCCAAGTGTTGCAAGAGCATGCAGAAAATTGTCCTGAGGCTGTTTAACTTAGAAATTATTCAGTCAGTCATTTACCCATTCCTGGTAGAGCAGTTGCAGCCCTGCATATCTTTCCAATGTTTTCCTATTTCTGTAACTTAACCCCATACTTTGGAGAAACTTTCACATTCTGGGAAAACTGGAAGCTTTGAAAAGATTTGGGACTCAGACACAAGGGACTAAATCGATTTCAGATTGGCTTCCATGAAATCAAGCTAACAAAGAAACAAGCATACATAATATAGAAAGAAAATAAACATAGTCTAAAAAAGAGGTTTAACAGTATATGTGCTCTAAGCAGCTTCTGACTTCAGATTCCATTGCACAAATCTAGCGTTGGTAGTTCTAAGTGGTTACTACTGTTAAGGCAGACAATGTTCTCAGATTTATATATGCAACTCATTTGACATTCACACTACCTCTGTGTAGCAGGTGCAAGGTGTGCCCATCCTCAGGAGAGGAGGATAGACAGGGGCGGGGAGGAGCAGACACTGTGCAAGTTACACAGAGGTGGGGAACAGTAGAGGTAGGATGGGCCTTGCTGTGGCCCCCTCAACTGCCATGCCACACTAGACAGAAACACTGGGAAGTGTTGGAATTGAGTAGATTTGTCAAACCAGCCATGGGGATCAAACATGATGATTTCTGTTCAAGGGCAAGAGAGGGACTGTTCTTGACTTCTTGAGATCACAGACCTGAGGCCAGGGTGACTTGTCCAGATAAAATCCACCTACCCCCACATACACACATTAAATTAGACCATGAGGCACAGTGATTTCCTACCTAGGGAAAAGGGGGTGGGCTCTGCCTATGCTTCGGAGCTGTCAATGGTCAGAGATCCTTCCTTCCTGCTTCTGGGGGGGCAATTTGTGATGTCACAAAGGAGGGTTTGTGTGGTATATACTGAGGTGATCCTACTTTCTCATGAAGCCAAATTCCTTTTTCATCACAACAGTTTCCTGGCTTTCTTCTGTTTGCATTTAAATTCCACCTGGAGGTTATCCAGTGATGCAGTGGGATTCAAAATATAGTGTCTTTGTACTTCACAGGCCATTTGAACACTCTCATTATTGAAGCTCAAATACTCCCATCTGAGCTGGCTCTGAAATCCCCACATGCCAGACTTGGCAGTTAAAAGGGGCAAGGCCCTGGCCTCTTTGTAAGGGAAGACCATTCAACAGCAAGATGCTTCTTCTGATTCTCCCTCCACTTTCTTCTACACTCTGAACAAACTCTCTCCTCTCATTTTCCATAAGCACGTCTCACCTCTCTTCAAGATTTGGCTTTCAAATTTGCTAACTAGCTATGTATTCAGGTATAAAGTTATAGGACCTCACTCTTCTGATCTTAGAATGGGACAGAAGAAACTGATATATATGAATGAGTCTCTGCTGGCTTGTAGATGGCAGGCCCTTCACTAACATGAGTTCCTTTTCCTTGTAGGTTGAGGAGGATAAGAAACGTGGTCTTTGTTTCTGGCTTGAGTTCCTTGACATTGTCCCAAACCAGGATTCTATATGGAGCCCTGTCAGATCTCCTTCTACGTCAAGTCCCTCTTCCCCTGCCATCTGACACCCTTGCTGTTTCTCCCCTCCCTCATTAGGTAGTGTATATTCCAGGGAAACACAAACGATTCTAGTATTAACACAAAGTAAGCCACCAGGAACCTGAATTATTGGGCTGTAATGAAATTCACATCAGACCAAATACTGAATCCTAAATGTGTTTCTGGGCATCTGTGTGAGCTTCAGCAAAACACCAAACCCCTCATCTTTCACTGAGAGGGTTGGCCAGTCTGCAAAGCCCTTCTGAGGTGAAGATTCTGCAATGTTCCCTCCCTTTTCCTCCCTGCTCCTTTCTTTGGCTCTTCTCCTTTTCTTCCCTTTTCCTTTTCTCACTTCCTTCCTCCTTCCATTCATTTATTTCTCCCTCCCTCCTTCCCTCTTTCTCTCTCTCTCTTCCTCTCTACCTTCTTGTTCTCCCCATTCCCTCCTTTTCTCCTCCCTCCTTTCCTCTCCTACTCTATCACTTGTGACTGACACTATAAAATGAGATTAAGCTGGAAGCTGTCTGGATTCCCATGGAGTCTGGACATTTTGTGACTTCTATTAGGAAGTGTCTTACAGCTAGTGGGTCCTGTCAAGCTGCATGGTTCTATCTCATGCTGCCACCCACCTCCCAGCCACTATTCTTCCTTCCACTGACTCCCCAACTGGTTTCCTGGCTTTTACTCTGGTCTACAATAATCATGCCATTTACCCACAGGGCTCAACTTGACTTACTGAATCACAGATTGGATCCCTTCCTTCCCCCAAACAAAACTGACCATTTCTCATAGAATAAACCCAAATTCCTTTCTCTTTTTGCAATCTGACTCCTGCCTACTTCCAATCTCACAGTTGAAGAAACTCAAGACAAAAGGGGCAGTATTACTTCCAAGTTCAGCTCATCAATATGAAAATCAATAAACACTTTGATGATAGTATCAGGCCACACCAAAAAGGAAGAATATATTTAAAAAAATAATAATAATGTTGACTACTAAGGAACAAAGTTAAACCTGAAATACCAGAACACTTGTCAAGCAGGCTGTAAATGATGTGAATGAGAAATCACCTTCCAAGGATAGAAAAAAAGAATTTTAAAACATCTTATTAAATGGCATAGGTCATATTGTCAGTGTTGATAAAATTGGCTTTGAGGAAATAAAAATGAAAAGACTGAGAGGGGATTTAATCCTTATTAGTCAAAGGAGTTTCTTACTTTTTTAAAATCTTGATTATGAGTTACAGGCAACATTTACTGTTGAAGTGTCCTTAAGTGCCTCTCCCTATTCTCAAGGGCAGTCATTTTCAGCAACCCTCCTTTGAAAATCCAGTGCCAAATATGGATCTCTAAGCCCAGATCCATCACTCTGTGGCTTCCTATAGACTGGGCATTCAGAGACCAGCTGGAAACCATTAGACTCTCGAAAGAGAGCTGACCGTGAAATCTCAGGCCACCCGGATTGTCCTAAGATTGTTCTAATATTGACTGAATTGCATGTGAATGTCATTCTTTGCACGTGTTCTCAGACTCCAATCCATGTTCAGAGGAGGTGGAATTGTCAAGCAGGCAGAAAATGGACTGTTGGGCATGCCAGAAGCCAGTCCTTTGATGTAGGTCAATGATCCAGAAACGAGTCCCAGTACTGCCTCTCAGCAGCCCTGGGACCTGACACTCTCTCCTTTCTGGGGGCCCAGTATCATCACCAACAGGCAGGAACAGGAGTATGGAATATATAGAATAGATGGAGAAATAAGCAGCAGCTGGAAATGAGGTAGAAAAACACATGGAATACAGTCAACACTTTGCTAGAAATGAACTGCCGAAACTTGAACTTGAGTTCCCCAGCAGCCCATACAAAGAGAAAAGAGAAAAGAAAAAAAAAAAGTGCATTGTGCCCCACAGCCACTTTTGGGTCCCTTAATAAATACACTCTAGGGCTGCCTTCTGTTCCCTGGGTCATTCATACTACACACTGCACACCTGGAGTGCAGTTCAGTTTTAGATGGGACTGTGATGAAGAACCAGTTCACCACTATCCCCACTGTAGGCTTCTCCTGCTGGTGTGCTCTGTCTTTTAGACGTGATGTTTTAACCCAAAGTGCTGTGAAAAAGGGTGATGTGCTTATATCATAGAGCTTTTAATAAACGTGCTAATGTCATTGAGCTTTTAATAAAATCACAAGGTTCTTGTGGATCTACTGTACGGTGCTGTAGGCTAGGTATGGATAATACAAACATAACAAGGCTGGTCCTTGCCAAGTCTCTCAGGAACTTGAAAATCTGTGGAGTTGGGAAAAGGTATACATGACTTTGTAGTGTTAATATTCTGTCTTAGGCTGGTGTAAGAAGTGCAAGTGGTTTGTTCGAGTGATTCCAGGAAACACAAGAAGAGGATGGGAAAGTGAATCAGGGAAAGAGGCCAATTAATTGTGCATCCCGGATGGAAAGGAGAGTCATTGCAAAGTGTTGTAAGCAGAAAAGAAGGAAGAGAGTTATAACAAGAGGATTATCCCATGCCCTCCTCCACCTCTTTATTATATAACCAGTCATCCAATTTTATTATTAATCATAATATCCGTAGGTAGAGAGAGGGGATAAAAATCAAAGACTATATGGTGTCATGGGGAACACTGAGCAAAAAATGCGAAGATAAAGGAGTTGGTCAAGACTGTTGGATAGGGAGGCGCCTGGGTGGCTCAGTGGGTTGGACCTCTGCCTTCGACTCGGGTCATGATCTCAGGCTCCTGGGATCGAGCCCCACATCGGGCTCTCTGCTCAGCAGGGAGCCTGCTTCCCCCTCTCTCTCTGCCTGCCCCTCTGCCTACTTGTGATCTCTCTCTGTCGAATAAATAAATAAATAAATAAAATCTTAAAAAAAAATACTGTTGGATAGGGCAGGAGGTTTGAAGAGAGTAAATTCTGTGAGTGTCCAATGGCTGGGATACTCAGCTGTTTGTAGCACATTCGGTCAGGGCCAGGGTCCTATTCTTCAGACCCTACTATCTTAGACCCTATACAAGCCATCATTTAAATAAATTCTTTGATATTTGTATGCTAAAAGTAATCTTTATTGCAATAGGTTGTTATGTGGGCTAATTCCTTTTTTTATTATATTATCAGGGAAGACAATGGATTTTTCTTTGTAAACATTAGGATAACATCCTGAAAGGATTTATGTAAGTTGCTTTTACACATTTTGTGTTTCCCTAAGCACTCTGTCTTTGCTCTGATTCCATGCCCACCAACATCTTTGACTGTTTGTGTACATCACAAATGCTCTGGTTTTGAGATAGGGATACCCACTGGGGAAGGAGCACTGTGCTTCTGTGTCGAACAGTAGAACAAACAGGGAGATTATTGGTTAAGAGCTTGAGCAGAGGCAGCCTGGCTTTGGACTCTAGCCATGTTTGCCAAATCCAGAACCTGGGCAATTACTTAACCTTCCAAAGTCTTAGTTCCTTTAATGATAAAGTAGGGATAAATATCTTCATCCTCAGACTAAGGTTGCTTTGACAACTAAGCAAATAAATCACTTGATTTTGGTATCTGGGACATAATATGAGCTCAATAAATTAGAGTGACATTCTCATGTAAACATAGGCTTTATAAATATGATTAGTGTAAGCCATTACCTTTGACCATGATTGATGTTGGGATCTTAATGTAAAGAAATAAAAGTGCCACAAAGAATTAATCAACCATTATAATAGAGAAAGGAAAACAAATGAAACCCCAAGCAGGAAAGCTTTGGAAAGATTTTTCATATGCAAGTATAGAT
Source organism: Potos flavus (assembly GCA_028534135.1). Lineage (NCBI taxonomy): Eukaryota > Metazoa > Chordata > Mammalia > Carnivora > Procyonidae > Potos > Potos flavus. The sequence goes on from CM052885.1 coordinate 80,451,114, forward strand.
ATTTAGCAGCCATTGTCCTGGTTCACCACATCCTTTTAACACCCACTGCTTTCCTGCACCTTCTTAGTGCAAGTGGCTTTGACTCTTTCCCTGACAGCTTTCTCTGGTCCCCAAAATATGCTCAGCTTATGTGCTTGGCAAGAAGAAATTTCAGTAGAGTTACTGCCCCAGGAGCAAACTTCAGTCAGCAGAGTCTGGATAAATGTCCCTGCCTCCTCCACTTTTAGGTGGGATGACTGTCAGTTATACTGTACACTTTCTCACAGAGGTCTCCCCCAGGACTGAGGCCCATGTGCCTAGCATGGTCCCTGATCCTTTACTCACCATGTACTGTTTTCCATCCCTGACTTGTCTTACATCCCCACTCCCCCACCAAGATAGAGTTCCCTGGGACCTCTTCCCAAATTAACCACTTGCACCCAAATCCTTTTCTTAGGCTTTGCTTTTATTGGAAACCCAAGCTAAGACAGATACTTCATTCAGGAAAAATATTCAGGTTAACACTATACATCTGGATTAAGATAAGAAGTATTTTTTTTCTGGGGTACCTGGGTGGCTCAGTTGATTAAACGTCGGACTCTTGATTTTGGTTCAGGTCATGATCTTAGCGTTGTGAGATTGACACCTACATCTACTGGAGAGCCTCCTTAAGATTCTCTCTCTGGAGTCAATTATCATATGGTCTCACTTACGTGTGGAGCATAAGGAAAAACATGGAGGACATTGTGAGAGGGAAGGGAGGGGTGAATTGGAGGAAATCGGAGGGGCGAAGAACCATGAGAGACTGTGAACTCAGAGCAACAGACTGAGGGTGTTGGAGGGGAGGGGGGTGGAAGGATGGGCAAGCCTGGTGGTGGATATTGAGGAGGGCACGTATTGCATGGAGCACTGGGTGTGGTACATAAACAATGAATCTTGTAACACTAAAAAAATAAAATAAAAGTATTTGGAGAAAAAAAAGATTCTCTCTCTGTCTCCCTCTGCCCCTCCCCCCTTAAAAAAACTTTTTTTCTGACTCAAATAGAAAAAAAAAGACTTCTTAGGTAACAATTTTTTATAAGATTAAGATCATGATTTGTGTGTAGCTGAGCAACTCTGTTCAAATCCATGCTCTGTAATGTACTAGTTCTGAGATATTAATCAACATAAGATACTAGGCAGAGTTCTTAACATAGAGTAATTTTTATAGATTTTAAAAATTACCTTTAGTAAGGTATAATTTGCATCAATAAAAGCATACACTTTAAGTATACAGTTTGATAGGTCTTGACAAATGCATTATACTCATGTAAACACCACTGCAATAAAACTAACATTTCCATAACCTCAGAAAGTCCTTCTGCTGTTCGCAGTCAACCTTCACCCCATTGTTGGCCCAGGCAAGCACTGATCTGCTCTCTATCACATAATTCAACAAACTTGATTTAATGTTTTATTCAGTCAAATTGGTAATAACAGTGTGATGAGAAAAAAAAAAAACACTTTTTTACACTCTATCATTTTTCATCAAAATAATTTGTATTCATCATTTCTGAGTGATAAATAGGAAAAGAAAGCCAATTTCAGAGTTGATGGATTTTCTCTTGACACAGATACATGAAGCAAGAAGTGGGATGGGAGGGCAAATAAAAAATGGAATCAATTTGAAATTTGGGATGACTTCTGCTCAGAACCACCAATCTGAGGCTCACTTATTAAATTAGAGAAAACACCTTCAAATGTAACTTGATATTTATTCCAACTTCTTGGAATTTTAACAGTCATATTGAATTAAAGCCAAATCTTCAACATTTTATTTGGGTAAGCCCCAGGAAGCAGGGTCCATGAGGGATAGCGAGTCAATCAACTATTCGACAAATATATTTATAAAGCTATGCAATAAGGGCTGTCCTACACTCTATAACAGACAAGGTGCCTCTTCATAAAGAGTACATCCCCTTGTAGATAGAGAATAGCAAATTAATACATAACTGAACATGGGGAAAAAAGGGCTGGGCAGACACTGAAATAGGGACATGATGGAAGGCACAATTTTAGGTTTTTCTGAGGTCACCTTTAAGCTGATTCTGAGTGACATAGAATGAGCTAGAATAGCATAGGCTGAAAAAGCATGGAAAGTACAGGAAACCATTCATGCAAAGACCCTGAGCCTGGAACAAACCTAGTACGTGGCATGTTCCAGGCTTCAGGGCAGCTTAGCATTGCTAGAGCATAGAATTGAAGGTGGGGAGAGTGGTGCTCACACCACTGGGGGTTGGGGGCACAGAAAGGTGCATATCCTAGGGGAATGGGGTTAGAATTTACTTTATGTTCTAGAAGAAGCCATTGGTGGATTTCAGACTGATTTGTATTTTCAAGAGTTTACTCTGGGGACACGTAGTTGGCTTAGTCAGTTAAGCATCTGCCTTCAGCTCAGGTCATGATTGCAGGGTCCTGGGATTGAGCCCTACATCAGGCTCCCTGCTCAGCAGGGACTCTGCTTCTCTCTCTCCCCCTGCCTGCTACTCCCTCTGCTTGTGTTCTCTCTTTCTCTTTCAGATAAATAAATAAAATCTTAAAAAAAAAAAAAAGAAAAAGAGTTTACTCTGAATGCCACAGGGGAGACTGTATTGTAAAGAGTCAAGAAGCAGAAGTTGGAAACTACTTAGTCACCCAAGTGAGAGATGATGAGGTCCTGAATCAGTGGTACAGATAAAGTGGCCATTTTCACATCCATTTGGAGGTTTCTGACATCAAAAATAACATCCACATCTTGGTGTATAAAGTATATAAGGTCTAGGAAGAGGCAATGTCTGAGAGATAAGTTGGGGATTCTTCAACCTTTATATGGGACTTAAACCAATGGACTTAATGAGGTCAGCCAAGAAGAGTATTTAGAAGGAAAAGAGGAGAGTAGTATTCTGCATTTAGGAGACAAAGACAGATGGAGAACAAAAAAACATATGGGAAGGAGTAGCCAGAGTAGGTGAAAGAACATGAGGAGACTATGAATTATGGAAGCCAAAAAATAAAGTATTTCAAGAAATATTTATTTGAGAAAGTAAAATCCAGGAAAAATGTTTGTGTTAATGAGTGACCACTATCAGTTTGATGCAGGACTGTGAATCAGGTTGATGTAACATCAAGGAACTTTGGGGGATCCCCATGGCATCATCCTGTTCTCAACCTCAAAGATCTTGCGGTTCTGTACCTACTCAGTACTGTTCTGTTTTTCTATTTTGCACCATAGAAGAAATGGTTCTAGTTCAACATTTGCTTCCCACCCCCCCTTTTTATTCCACCATTTTATCTCAGGAGAAATGAGGAGATTTGGCATAGTGACCATATGACAAATTTTTAATTGGCTTCATGATCTTATGGTGTAGCACTCAGGTTTAGTTAAAGAAGTCTGAAGTCCCAGTGTGCACACTTGTTGGGAGAAAAATTCCTAGGTCAGCCAATAGTCATTCCTGTTTCATTTTACATGTTTGCTCTTAAGAAAACACTCTCTTATGCAGTTCAGGAACAAAGAAATATAGGAAGTCACAGGAGAGTATATTTTGGAAACAATTCTGGTTCAGATATATGGTATTGTTCCAAACCCCGGCATTGTTTTCCTCCTACATTTACATGCTGCTTCTCTATAGCTAATCCTTTTCAGCATTTTTTTTAACAATACACTTAGGCTAAAAGATAAATACTAGTTAAGAATGGAGGTTTTATCCCCCATCCTTGTTTTTTAAGACATATGCTAGGCAGCCACTAACTTAGATTGTCAAGTTTGCCAAAGTCTCTAAGTTAGAATCAAATTTGTTTCTCCATATTTCATTATTTTTCTGAGGAGAAGTATATTTTTCAATATGCATAAAGTTAACTATTTGCTTTATTGATGATCCTTTAACTTGGTGACACGAACCATATGATATCATTACAGAGGAATGCTACCCTGAGCTTCTCAATCTATGTTTAAGCAACTTGGAAACGGTTTTGTCAATATGATTCAACTACAAAAAATTAACAACAAAAACATTCCCAACCGTGCCCTTTGCCCTTATATATGGCTCAGGAATGTGGGAGCTGCTTGATTCCTCTGGGAAGTCAGAGGCAACTACATTACCTTAAGGCAGACAAAGAGGCACAAGAGTCAAATACGTGTTTTATCACATGCTCTCTCTTGCTCTCACTCTAAAAGGTGGTGTGCCAAAGGGCTGAATTTGACTATTCCTTTTACATTGTTTCTATAACAGATGGCTCCTTGCTGTCCAAGGTTATGGATGGAAATGCATATGCTTTCATATGGCCTTTTGGAGCTCCCAGAATCTGTCCCTGGCCATTTCCCAGCCTCCTGTCCTCATATTCTCAAATCAGACCCCACAATGGCCACATCGATGGCTCTCTGCAGTTGCAGACATGGCAGATGGCTGGCTTACCTTCACCCTGGAGCCCTCGCACATCATGTTTCCCCCTTCTGATAAGCCCTGTCCTTGCTCTATACCTTCCTGGTCTTTATTCCCTTCTGCATTCCTGCCTATCCTTCAGGTTTCCAGCTCAATATCACTCCCCCTAGTTTTCAACTCCCCAAGATATCTTATGATTTGCTCCACTTTCAAACTTACCTTTACATGGCACATTGTGACGTCATTGTTTGCTGCCCTGACCCTGTAAATGCTGTCTTGGTCCCCATTTAGCATGGCGCTCAGAACATAGGATGTGCTCTGTAAATATTTGCTGAGTTAATGAGTGAGAAAACAATTTTTAAGCCAAGTTATTTAGCTGGGTATCAAGGGACAGAAAGGATGTGCCCTTGAGAGGGAGGCGAAACTTGGAAGGAATAAAATGTCCCCAGCAATGTCTCTAAGAAGTGGGATAGAAATGATGCAGAATAAGTCCTCTTGGTTCTTCCTCATATTCCATTTGGAAAAGATCAAATTGTCTTTGGAAGGCAGCTATGCTCACCACTATACCACCAATGCAGAAAAGATCAAATTGTCTTTAAAGTCATTTGAGAAATCCCCATATATTAAGTAAATAATCTTAATAAGAGAGTTCAGAGAAAACTTCAGAAATGTTCCCTGCTTGTTAAATCACATTCACAAAGTGAGCATCTAAAAATTATTTGATATTATTCAGTTGAGCTCTTAAATATACTTGCTGTAAGAAATGCTCAGCTTTTCTAGAAGTTTAATGTCAGAGTAGATTGAACTTAAATTGGCTGGATGTGAATTGGAATAAGACCTGGAATAATCAATTTATAAATAATGAGAAGTTGGGAACAATTGGTATATATATTTTTTAAGATTTTATTTATTTGAGAGAGAGAGAGCTTGCACAAGCAGGGGAAGGGACAGAGGCAGAGGGAGAAGCAGACTACCCACTGAGCAGGGGACCAGTGATCAGATTAAAGATCCTGAGATCATGACCTGAGCTGAAGGAAGACACTTAACTGACTGAGTCATGCAGGTGTCCCAAGAATTAGTATTTTTAAATACACATTTGCAAAGTATTTGTAAAATGCCTTTAAAATACTGGAAACTAGTTTGGTGTTTTGTTTGTTTGTTTTTTGGCTTACTTTTGAATCTTAAACTTTTGTGCTATAAACTGTGCACCAAAACACATTCCTGGGATAAAGAAATACCAATTATACCATCAGAATAGCTACCTGTTTTTCTCTACATGATCCAATGGCCATGGCAAAAGTTTTAGGGAGGTGGGCCAGAAAGCAAGATTGAAGAAGTTCTCTCAGAAAATGTGTTCCCGTCCTCCAAAGGCAACTGTGGAGAGAGTAATTTGGGATACTCCAAGAGGTGTCTGACAACTGGCCTACCAGGAGGGAGGAGGGGCCCCCTGGGTATTCTGAGACTGACATCCAGAGAAATCCATGGTTTGCTCCACACCAAAAAGATGAAGTTCTTTGCAGAGCTGTCCCAGGTTGGTCTCTTCTAGTGATTGATTCTCTACCTGTGACTAAAACTGCTTTCTAGACTTAGCCAACAAGCAGAGCTTCTATTTGGTTGCTTTTGTGCCTGATTCTAAACCAAACTTGTGGTTAAACTTCATTCAAAGTTTCCAGTTTATACTAATGAAAAACAGCACCTAGAACAATCAATATTTGTTGAAAGATGGAGCTAGCAGTTCTATAGCCCTTAAAGTTCCCAAAGTACTTTTTATACAAATCACCAAATTTTAATCTTTTCTAAAATTCTGTGAAGTAGTCATATGATGCCCATTTGGAAATGAAAGAAGTAATTCTCAATGAAGTTAGGTGGCTTGTTCAAGATCATGCAGTGGTAAGTAAAGCAATAAATTAAAAGTTAGTTCACAACATATGAAGTGCTAAGTAACAATAGAAAAGTTATAATAAAAGTGATCCTTTTTCATAGAGCTCCATTCAACATGAAAGATAATGAGGCTCTTAATTTTCCCCCCCATTCCCCCTCAACTCCATCTTTCTTTGTTCATACTAGAACACACACCAACCATGAATGTTTCTTGGAGAAAGTTCTGATAACTCCAAGACAAGAGCCCTTTAAAATCTCAGCTTTTCCTTTATTCATGAGTTGGACATTCACCTGACTTCACCCCATCCTGAAATCTTTGGGTCTCAAAAGTTGATAGTTGCATTTCATATGATGTTGATCCTGGATCTTTATAAAATCTGTCTGAGATGTGTAAGACTACCCTGCTTCCAAGGATCTGTGTCCCAACTGAGTACAGAGACCTTTGACTCTTTCCCTGTTGAAGATCAGCATTTTTTTTTAATTGCACAGTTAGAATATGGATATGAACTTGCATTATCTGGGTTCTGGGTTGCACAGTGATGGTGGGGAGCTGACAGCCTACTGGGGTCCTTCAGTGAGTTATCATGGGGTGTGAAAATTGGAAGGGTCTGATCTCAGTCCTTCATTGTAAAGAAATGGAGACAAAATGAAGCTGAATGAACTACCCAAGGTTCATAGTAAGCCAGGAGCAGGACCAAGGTCAGAATTCAGAAGACCATACTTCTCAAGTAGTGCTAACGACAGGCTCACGCTGTCATGATTTGTCTTGTAGAGCTTCCATTTTTGTCTTGTACTGATCAAGGGGTCTTTGGCTTGGCAATCTGTTAGATTAGCATTTGTTATGGCTATTGGTAGAATATTTTTAATTTTTCCTTTGCTGGGCCATTGCAACCATCATGTAAGCATCCTGTCATTTCTCCCATCTGAGAAATTCCTGTCTTAATCCTATATTCCCCTCCAGGTACCACCTCATTTCCTTGATCCTCTTTAAAATAAATCTCATTTTATCCTCTCATTTTTCTCTTAAACATATTCAAATCAGGAGTCTGTGGGTCAAGTTCAGATGCTCCTGCCATCCAATCAAATATTTCATACCTCTAGAGGGCCAGGCACTGCAGTACGTACTGGAGACAAAACAGCTGATAATATCCACACTAATAAACCCATTGTCAGGGCCCTATCCTCACCTTTTTGACCTGTTAGCATCAGACACAGTTGATTGCACCCTACTTCTTAAGAACTTCCCACACTTGCCTTCCAGCTTCTTGGTCCCCTTTCTAACTTTGGCTGGTTGTTTTTGTTCCTTTTCTCCTCACAACCAGCTTCTCTCTTCTAACCATGCTCACTCTCCAGGTGAGCTCATCCAGCCTTATGACTTTGAAAACCACCTACCCTAGCAACGCCCACATTTGCTTCACCAGGCTGCACGTCTCCTGCGAGCTCAAGACTCCTATATCTAATTGACTACCCAGACCCCAACTTGGATATCTACTGGGCACCTAAACTTAACATCTCCACATCAGAACTGCTTATCTCCCCCATCCCTGCCTATCTTCTCTCTTTTGTTTATTGTTATCATCTCATTCTTCCAGGGTTCACCTAAAAAGTCTGAGTCATTTTTGCCTCTTCTTTTTGTAACATTCCACATCCAATCCAGCAACAAAATCCGTTGCCTTAATCTTTAAAATATACCAGAATCAGACCCCCAGTGCCACCACCCAGGCCTTATAATCTCTTGCCTGGCCTTCCTGTCACTCCTTACCTTGTGCATCGTTCACACAGAAGCCAGAGGGACCTCAGGAATGCAGACTGCTGCTTGTGGCTCCTGGGTTACCATTTCCTGAGACATTTGTTTTACTCAAGACCAATGCTGAAGTCATCCTGTGAGACCAGGGTCTTGTCCTCTGGGCTTGTCTCCTTCTCTTCTACATCCCAGTCACTGTGGCCCAGCCTCACCAGACAAGATCGCCCCTGAGGGTCCTATGTCAAGGACACTCCTCCCTTAGATGTCTATAGATGTCACGCCCTACCTTCCTCAGGTCCTGGTGGAAGCACCGCCTTTTTAGTGACATTTTCTCACCACTTTATTTAAAATGGTGACTATCTCCACCTCCATCAGCCCTCCAAATCACTCTGCTTTGCTTAATTTTTCTGCCATAATGCTTGTCCCCATCTAATTATGCCATATATATCACTCATTTAATGACTCATTGTCTGTGTCCCCAACCCGACAGATAGAAAGCAAACTTCATGGAGTCCAGTCTCTGCTTTAGCCCCTACTGCATTCCAAGCACATGGGAGGTTGCCTATCATAGAATGAGTGTTCAGTAAACAAGTGTCAAAATATTGGAAAGTACAGAAAAATGAGGAAAAAGAAGTAAGGCCACCCTCTGTCTCATCATCAAAGATACTTTAGTCAGCTATTTTACTTATTATTTTTTTGCTAATTCCCTGAGACTGTTTCTAAGCATACTATATATACAGGTATGTTTATACACTTTTGGCACAATTTATAACATAACTTTTTATAACATTTTTTGTAACAGCATGATAATTCATCATGTGGATTTATAATAATTGAATTTGATGTTTCTTCTGCTGTTATAAACAATGCAGACATCTTCCTACGTAAATCTCCCACACTTTTGTATTTATGTCCTTAAGAGAAGTTTCTAGAAGTAGAATTATTATTACTAAGTCAAAAGTCATTAATATTTATTTTCTCAGCAAGACCAATCAATACTGTGTATTAGGGAAAATTTAATTCCAGGACATGTCCTCAAAACAGTGTAGAGTCACCCTACATCCATCACTTTCTATGGCTATAATATAATACCATGAGAATCCATGTGTAAAACAGTCCTGCATGGATTCAATAAAATCATCATGGATTAAATTTTCTTCACTCTGAGTCAAGGCAAGAAAATAAGCTCATCCATTTAGAAATAATTTCTACCTCACAAGTGGGAACAAATTGAATTTTCTGACATTCCTTACTAAGAAAGCACAAAGTCAGAAGAGTGGGATTGGATCTCTGCTTTGCATTTATTGGACCTACAGCCATGAGAAAGAATCTTGTAACCCTCTGTACCTCACTTGCTTTTAGCTTGAATGATGATGTTGAGTTAAATGACCAAGGAATCAAAGTTTCCTTTCACCTTGTATAGGCCATGAATCTACCGGAAATTTCAATGTTTAAAAGCACTCCATTCTGTTTCTTATGAAGTTAAGTATACATCAACCCAGTAATTCCACTGTTTGGCTTTTACCCAAGTAAAATGAAAGCATATGTCCACAAGAAGTCTTGTATAAGAATGTTTATAGTAGCCGTATTCAAAATAACCCCAAAGTACAAGCCACCCAAATGTCCATCAACAGGATATATTGATGGACTTCTACTCAATAGTAAAAAGGAATGAATTGCTGATACACACAACAGCTTGAGTAAATATTATGGGCATGATAAGTGAAAGACATCTAACATGTATTGGATAATTCTATTTATATGAAGTTGTAGAATTGGCAAAATCAACTCGTTAGTTGTAGAATTCAGATTGGTTGCCTTGGGTTAGAGAAGAGGGTCCTTGATTGGGAAGAAACACAAGGAATCATCTGGGGTGATGTGAATATTCTATATCTTGTATCATGTCATTATTATACATAGGCATACACAACTGATAAAACTCATCCAATCAACACTGAAAAACCATGTTTTATTGTGTATAGATTATACTTCACCCTAATATTTTTTAGAAAGCCCACTACATTCCTAAGCAATGAGTCTAAATGTGGGATTAAAGAGTGGGTTGGACATTTGGGGGCACACGGTCTTCACTTGGGAGCACACGGTTGTGGAGGTCATTCCATCATGAGAGCAAAGCTGTGTGGCCCCAGAGCCTTAGGCCAGGTTCCGAAGTATCAGACCTTCTTGGATGCTTTAGGCAAGCCCACTTTCCAGCCCCAGGACCTCCTGACTGAACTGTGAATGTGGTGGGTGAGAAGTAAACATCGCTTCAGGGCTGCAAAACAGACTGATGGTCTGAGATACTTTAGAAACCCCAGGTGAGTAGTGTAAAGTCTTTTTAGAGAAAATACCAAATGTAATTCCAGAATGGATATAGTGGTGTAGTCTTGCCAAAGTCCAGTCTCAGCTGTTGGCTTGCAGAAGTCTCAAAGCTGCCAATGTGCTTTATCTCAATTTTACAAGTGCTAAGTACTGGAATTCAAAGCCAAGAACAATCCTTTCTGAAGACGAGAAACACATGTTTCCCAACAGTGGTACCAAAGCTTATGACCTTTGGGGAGAAGTGTGCACAGCTGCACAACTATCTGAGTAATTCCCTACTGGGAAGGACATGTGGAGACCGGAGGTATAAATCCTAAACAAATAAATACCAACCTAGGTATTTCAAGTAGCACTAAAAATCCATGGTTTGTCTGAATTCTTCTGCCTGGGAAGCAAGAAGTCCACCTGGAAATAGTGCTGCTGTGTTTCCACGGGCTCTAAGTCAATGATAATGTGAAGTACATTGGTGCCACCAGCACATTCTAAGAGAAGATGGTTCCCTTATCCATGAGCAGTATGCATTGTGTGAAAGAATAGGGCTAGGGGATTTCTGAGTGTAAGCTTGACCTCTCCAAGTGGCTGTCAGATCAGAAGTATGGAGCTGGTTCCAGTACCTTCTGTCAGCAAAGATTGTTAGTGTAGAGCTTTGAAACTCTTCTTGAGCTATGTTATTTGGCTTGTCTTTGTTTCATGAATAATTATTTTTTCTATAAGACTAAATCATATTCAGTGCATTAAACTTGAGAAATAGAGAACATCTCAAATTTTTTACAAAATAACAAAAATCTCACAAAATTTCATTGCTCAGAGATGACATGCATTAATATTCTAATGTATACATTTTTATATGCATGTAAATGTATAACATTACAAAATGTCACCATATTATTATACTGTTTTGTAGCTTATTTTTTTCTCTATCAGTATTATCATGAGTATTTTCCTCTGTCAGTAAATGTTCTCTGATTAGCTGATTTTTTTATTGGTTAGCACAGTAATCCATAACAATGTATTACAAGTTTCTAATTGATCACTTACCATTAAACCATAGACTCAGGAAAAGTTGATAGGGGAGACTAGATTTAATATTTTGGAATAATAGGTTTTTCTTAAAAGATTTTATTTATTTACTTATTTATTTGGCGTGAGTGAGAGCAAGGGGAGGGGCAGAGGGAGAAAGAGAGAGACAATTTCAAGCGGACTCCAAGCTGAGCTTGGAGTCCGATGCTGGGCCCCATCACACCACCTTGAGATCATGACCTGAGCCAAAATCAACAGTCAAATGCTTAACTGACTGAGCCAACCAGGTGCCCCAGGAATAATAGCTTTTTTTTTTTAATCACTATCTAAAAACCAATATAGAGTAATACTTCTAACATTTTACCAATTAAAATCTGGAATTAGTAAAATAGGAGGGTAAGACCAGATATCAAAATCTTCCTTCCTCTAAAACTTAATGTCATCATCATTATTAAATGGGTAAAAACTATGACAAAAAAACAGCAAGCCCAAGTCCAAGACCTCATTTTTTTTTTTTTTTT
>CM052885.1:80463477-80492503 GCA_028534135.1 Potos flavus
TTATTAACAAAACGAAAGCCCGGCAGGGACGCCTGGGTGGCTCAGTTGGTTAAGCGGCTGCCTTCGGCTCAGGTCATGATCCCAGGGTCCTGGGGTCGAGTCCCACATCGGGCTCCTTGCTCGGCAGGGAGCCTGCTTCTCCCTCTGCCTCTACCTGCCACTCTGCCTGCTTGTGCTCTCTCTCTCTCTGACAAATAAATAAATAAAATCTTAAAAAAAATATATTAAAAAAAAAAAAATGAAAGTCAGGCAAAGAGCAAAAGATTGCAAGAGTCTGCATACTCAACAGGTGCATCTAACTCTGTTTGTACAGCCTCTGACTTTACTCTTCAGAGAAGCCTGCTTGGTGGGGGGGGAGATTATTGACAAAATAATCTCAACAAGGAAAAAGGAGATTATGGTTGGAAACCATCCCTAAAGCAGAGGTCCCTCCCCAAAAAAAGTGTTGAAATTCTACTGAAGCACACATTCTTGCTTCTTTCAGATTGGGGGGAAGAGGGAAGAGGAAACCATAAATAGTTATGGATAAGAGTCTCCAGTCACAAACAGTACAAGAGAAAGTCCCATCATCAATGTCCTCTGAAACAGCAGGGGCACCCCGGATGTAACAATATAGACTGGTGACCAGCCCTTGCTCTGAGCAGATGTGGTGCTTGCTTAAAGAAGTCAGCAGAGTGGGCTAAATAAACAACGGGTCCACGTGCAGGGCTCCACCCAGGACTGGAAAAGCGATCTGAAGCACAGGGAACCTCCCATGAAATTAGAATATGCATTCCAATAAATTGAGAGAATCCTGTTTCAAGGCTTCTGGTAAAACACAAAGAAAGAAAGCAGGGTCCATGGCTCCCAACCAAAGCTGCTTCCCTGGGCCAGGCCTACTTCCAACACTTTGAGGGCCTGGTGTGAACACAGACCACAGACCATATGCCCACCTATTCATAAGATATAAATAAATGTAACTAACCAGTAAATTGTTAATATGTTTCATCACTTGCTTTGATTAATATACCTTCATAAAGGCAAATTCAAAGCTATCAGTATACCCTTGACTTTTGTATAACTTAGAGTCGGCAAAATCTCAGATGCCTGAATGATTGCAAGCATCTGAATGTTCTGTCAGTGATGTTTAGGTGAGTAATAAAATTGAGACTTATGTAACTCATAAATCATTATGGGGAAGATTTGTTATTGACATGTAGTGGATAAAGGCCAGCAATGCTGCTAAACATCCTGTAACACACATGGTAGTCTCCAACAATAAGAATCATTTGGTCTGAAAGATCAAAGTACCAAAGTTGAAAAACCCTGACTTAAAGGATTAAAAATAATAGTCAACTGAATTAAAATTTCACTGACCAAAACTTGAATGTATTTTTATCAAAAGTATATTGGAGTAACATTAAAAGGTTTTTTAAATTAAAATTATAAGAGAAAAATACAAATACTAATTGTAAATATTAAATTTTCAATAAAATGAATAAATATTTTTATTGTATTTACTTACAAGTAAACATTTTCATAAATATGAAACTATTCACAAGTCCATCATTCATTAACTATTTAGGTATCAATGTAACTATTTTCTGAGGTCACATGGACAGATCCACATACAAATCAAAGGTAATAATAATAATTGCCTCATATTGTACATCTTTCTAGCCGCCACAGACAAACATTGCAAGAGCTGTGCACACTTATGAGTGCCTCTAGAGCCTCACACTGGATCATTTAGGAGAAATGGAAGAGTGGTTCTGACATTATTGGAGGAGTCCCACTTATTGTGCCAGGCCCCAGTGGCGTCTGGTTGTCTGAGAAGAAGGATTTGGCAACTCTGCACATTCACCTTTCTTCTGCCTAAGCTCTTCCTCTCACTGGTCAGATCCTTTTTGGATCCAAAGGAGTTTTCAAAGCCAACACTGGCCAGAGCATAGTCCACAATCCCTCCTGGCATCTGGACACAGTTGCGTTTCTTTTGCAGACACGAGACTAGGGCAAGAGACCAGGAGAAGCATTTCCCAGGGGCTGGCTGGTATGAGTCAGGAGAATAAGGAGTAAAATTGTAAGTTCTCCTGCTCCAGGGCTGAGTGCCAGAACCCAGGTTACAGAGGCACCCTCTGTTCTTCAATCTATTAACTGCTTTGCCTGACTGGGAAAAGTGGGGCTGCGTGTGTACATGCTGCAGGCCCCTCTTGCCCAGGTGTGAGGACAGTACTATTCCAGATGGCCACTGTACATCTACTTCTGGCCTCAAAGTACAGAGAAGATGGAACACACAATATCAAGCACCAAACTCAGCTCTGCCAGGGAATGCCAACTATTGTCAAGTGAATGGGGTGGAGCCAGTGGGATATAGGACTGTTAAATAAAGTGGTGGTCTTGACAGGTGCCGATGTAAACATGAACAAGATGGCCATAAAATAGTATGGAATGAAACATACTTCATTAAAGAGGATGGGAAAATGACATGCAAAGGTTATGAAGAGAATATGTTCTGGAAAAAAAAAACAAACAAACCTAGAAATATTTTGTGCCAGGGAGGATCTCAATAAGGACGTGCATTCAATAACACAAGTGTGCAAAGGTTACCTGAGTAAACAACAGAATAAGATGCCAAGAATACGTCAGAGTCAAGGAAACAAATTTGAGGTTCTTAAAAAAAAAAACTAACAAAGATATTTAAGCCTCTTTGAATAGATCAGACATGGTTGAACACCCTATTGCTAACCTAAAAGAATTGCTGGTGTTAAGCATGGTGGATATTCAGAAAATTCACCAAGTAATCATGACAATAGCCATGGAATACAAAGAAATGGAATATAAGCAGAGGAGCCAATAAAGAGAATAAAGCAAGTCCCCAAACATACATTAGAAGAAAAATGAACTGGCAGAACAAAGGGCACCATGTGTTCCTAAAAATCTGATATGGAAAATCACTAAAACTGAATCTCAGCCTGGCAAGTAGAGGAGGAGCAGAGGGACTGTCAGCCTCTAGGCACAGTTAGAAAATTATTAAAAAAAAAAAAAAGTCAGGCTGCCCTGCAACTTCTCCACTTCAACACTCAGCTCCAAACGGTGCCAGCAACAATGTCCTTACAGTGTGGGGTGCTGTGCTGGATACTCGATGTGTGTTCTCTAACTTAACACTCAAGGGCCTTGTGCCAGGTATCTTTTTTATTTTTGCCCTGTCAGATCCAATCTCCACCCATCTGCACCCTGATTTCTGTTCCGGAGGAAGTAATGGGCTGGCAAATGTTTAACAAGAGGATCTCCAATAAAAAGGCCCTGATGTGTCATATTTGCTGATGACTGTGGCGTAGACTTTCCTTAGCCAGTTACATACTACCAATGTGATGTTAAACTGGTTCTGGGAACTCTTCTCTGGGTGCAGTTGGGATTGCCCCATGGAGAGTACCACACAGAATAATGAAGGGAGGATGGCGAGTTATCTGTGGAGGCTTCCTCCCTGCTGGTTGGTCCCTTGGCCTAAAGTTTCAGCTCCTGTGAGAAGGCCCTGCCCACATAACAATCTTTGTCTCTGGGTTTAGTAACTATTCCTTCCCATCATTCACTCAGGTCTGGGAGCAGGGAAATGAGTCCCACTATTAGCAGCCATACTTTGTAAGTAGTCCGTTATCAAACTCTTCCTGGACTCGCCAATCTCTGTCCTGCCAAAACCCCACCTGACACCACTAGGGCTCCAATTTACAGATGAGGAAACTGAGGAATGAAGACATTCATTAGCTTGTTCAAGACTGCGATTAGTAGATGAGAAAGTTGTCAAACCAGGTAGCCAGACCCAGGACCTGATTTCCAAACTACCACTGAACTGCCTCACAATGTGGCATCTAAAGAATGCTGAAGGAAAGAAAATGTGACCCAAAAATATTATTTCTAAAGTTTCTCTTTTAAGAATAGAAACAACAGGCAGATGCTATCAAATACACACACACACACACACACACACACACACACACACACACACACAGACGTAGAGAATATAGAGTCCATTAGCCCATTTTAAATGAACTTCTTGAGGACAAAATGACAACAACCAAAAGTTGAGAGATGAAAGGAAGCATCACAACAGAAACACCAGGGGTGAACTCAAAACCATTTTAAGTAAAACTCAATAATAAAGGAAAGTAGGTCAATATCCAGGAAATATGATGAATGTGGAATATATTTTCCAACAAATAATAAGAAGTGAAGAAATGGAGAGTGGGAGGATGTACAAGTGTGTTAATTTTCATATTCTTCTTTGTGGAGAAAATAGATATTGAGTACATTTGATAAATCAAGAGATTAATTCAGCAAATTATGTAGGAAGTGTCTATTGAGTTTTGGGTGTATGCTAAGTGTTGACAATGCTAGTGAATAGCATTGGGCAGTCTCTGCCCAAGGAGCTTACTGTCTAGCAAGGGAGATACACAGTCACACTGTGCAATGAAAATGTCATGTGAGCTGAGTGTGATGAAGGAGAGACACACAGTACCCAGAGAGGGGATAGCAGAGGGAACTCAACCCTGTTAGGGAGGTCACTTCCCTAAGGAAGTGACAGCTGAACTGATAACTAAAAGATCACCAAGAATTGCTCAGTAAAGTGGGGGAAAACAGGGTTCCATGCAAAGAAACATGCTATGGGCAGTGCAGTGGCAGTACCAGAAAATGAAAAGCCAGTAGAAACTGCTGGAGGGAGAGAAAGAGAGCATGATCAAGGATGAGGCTGGCAAGGTAGGCAGGAGCCATGCATGCAAAGCTTGTAGGACACAACACAGATCTTGACCATTATCCCAAGGCCATCATCCTAAGAACAGTTGTGGTGGTTTTAAAAGAATGGTTAGGGGTACCTGGGTGGCTCAGCCAGTTGAGCATCCAATTCTTGGTTTTTGAGTCAGATCATGATCTCGGGGTTGTGCAATTGAGCCTGGTGTGGGGCTCTATGTTGGGTGTTGGGCCTGCTTAATATCCTCTCATGGCTGCCTGGGTGACTCAGCTGATTAAACATCTGACTCTTGATTTCAGCTCAGGTCATGATATCAGGGTTGTGAGATCAGGTTCCCTGATCAGTGTGGAGTCAGCTTGTCCCTCTCCCTGCCACTCTCTCTATCAAATAAATAAATAAATAAATAAAATCTTTACTTTTCTATTTTTTTTCTTTTTTTTTCCCCAAATACTTTTATTTTATTTTTTCAGTGTTACAAGATTCATTGTTTATGTACCACACCAAGTGCTCCATGCAATACGTGCCCTCCTCAATATCCACCACCAGGCTCGCCCATCCCCCCACCCCCCCCTCCAAAACTCTCAGTCCCTTGTTCTGAGTTCACAGAAATCTTTACTTTTAAAAAAGATTTTTACTTATTTATTTGTCAGAGCGAGAGTGAGCACAAGTGGGGGGAGTGGCAGGCAGAGCAGGCAGAGGGAGAAACAGGTTCTCCGCTGACCAAGGAGCCTGATGTGGGACTCAGTCCCAGCAGCTAGGTATCATGATCTGAGCTGAAATCAGATGCTTAACTGACTGAGCCACCCAGGTGTCCCATAAATAAAATCTTTTAAAAATATTTAAATGTCTGCATATTCTTTGACACTCCTCACATTAAGGTGGAGTTTGGGTCCCCTCCTCTTGCATGTGGACTGTACTTAGTGACTCACTGCTGATTAATAAAGTGGCAGAAATGATGGAATATGACTTCCCAGGTTAGGTCATAAAGAATACATCCTCAGCCTAGTACACCCACCCCTACTCTTTATCTATCTATCTATCTATCCATCCATCCACCCACCTACCCATTTAACGCTATCTCTATCTCTATCTCCATCATCTATTTGTTTTTCTCCTTTTCTTTCCCTGTCCTGTTCTCACCCTTGGAAAACAGCCACAATGATTCAAGGAAGTCTACAGAGAGAGGCCATATGAAAATGTTTCAGCTAACAGCCTCTGTTGCACCCTCAGCTGGTATTAGCACCAACTACCAGATGGGAATGAAGGAGCATTTGTGTGATTCCAGGCCCCAGCCTTTGGGTCTTCCAGTTAAGGCCCCAAATATGATGGAGCAGAGGTGAGCCATTCCCACTGTGCTCTGTCTGAATTCTTGACATGTAGAAACTATCAGAAATAGCAAAAGATCGATGACATTTCAGGAGGGGGGCAATATGGTGGAGGAGTAGGGAACCCTATTTGAACTGGTTCCCTGAATTGAGCTGGATATCTCCCAGACTACTCTGAACACCCATGAAACCAGCCTGAGATGTAAGAAGATATATCCGATCTCTACCAACAGACTATCTCCAGTGACTGGATTCGAGGTATGAAGCAGAGAGTTGCAATTCTGCAGGTAGATATCGGAAGATAAACAGAAGGGGGAGGGAGCTTCCATAAGCGCTGGCTCCAGGAAGGTGAAATAACACAGGAGTGCAAAACTCTCCCATGCTGGGGACTGGGCACAGACTCACAGACCAGTAGCAGTGGGGAAAGGACTTTAGGGCAGCCCCCAGAGTGAAACCTGGAGCTATGGGGTTTTTAGTGGGAACTGGGGGTGGCTGGCAGTTCTAGAAACACAAAGGTCAGAGATGTGCCTGGACCTGGAAGTGAGGGCTGGGAGTGCTGCCGTGGAGTGCACAACCCAGGATACTGATGTTTTTAGCAGCACAGACAAAAATGGAATCAGCAGCTTTCTGGAGAACAGACTGTGATCTTTCTGTTCTGAGACAGAATTTTGGATACGGTCGCTTCTGCTCTGACTCTCAAAAGAGATGCAGAAAGCCACAAGGGAAAGCTGCTAGAGAACAAAAGCCCCCCAAAACCGGTTTTCACTGAGCCATCCCCCCAACAAGGGGCAGGGCGACTCTGCCCAAACAGGGTTGCCTGAGTAACAGTGTGGCAGGCCCCTCCCCCGAAGACAGGCTGGAAGAACAAAAGGCCTACAACTCTAACTACCTTATAAAGCAGATGCATCTTGCTTGGGTTTTGGTCAATAGTTTGGATCCTGTACATTCCCTCAACAACCTCTCAACAGAATGACTAGGAGGAGGAACCCCCAACACAGGAAAAATTCAGAGACTGTGACCTCTGCCACAGAACTAATGGATATAGATATAAGCAAGATGTTGGAAATAGACTTCAGCGTAATAGTTATGAAGACATAACTAGCTAGGATGGAGAAAACTACAAAAGGCAACATGGATTCTCTAAGGGCAGAAGTGAGAGCTGATCTGGCAGAACTTAAAAATCCTATCAATGAGATCCAGTCTAATCTAGATACTCTAACAGCTAGGGTAAATGAGGCAGAAGAATGAATTAGTGATCTAGAAGACAAACTGATAGAAAAGAAGGATCAGGAGGAGATCTAGAACAAACAGCTTAGAATCCATGAAAACAGAATTAGAGAAATAAATGACATTATGAAATGTTCCATTGTCAGAATTATTAGGATCCCTGAGAGAGTGGAGAGAGAGGACTAGAAGATATATTTGAGCAAATCCTAGCTGAGAACTTCCCTAATCTGGGGTATGAAACAAACATTCATGTCCTAGAGGCAGAGAAAACATACCCAAAATCAAGGAGAGCAGACCAATGTTCAGGCATGTAACAGTGAAACTTGTGAATCTTAAAACAAGGGAAAACATCTTGAAGGCAGCTAGGGGGAAGAGATTCCTTACCTACAGAGGGAAGAACATCGGAATAACATCAGACCTGTCCACAGAAACCTGGCAAGCCAGAAAGGGCTCGCAAAACACGTTCAGGGTAGTAAATGAGAAGAACATGCAGCCAAGAATACTTTATCTGACAAGGCTGTAATTTAGAAAGGATGGACAGATAAAGAACTTCCAAGACCAGCAAAAACTGAAAGAATATGTGACCACTAAGCTGGCCCTGCAAGAAATATTAAGGGGGGGTCTATAAAAGAAGAAAGACACCAAGAGTGATATAGAACAGAAATTTACAGAGATAATCTATAGAAACAAGGACCTCACAGGCAACATGATGACAATAAAATCATATCTTTCAATAATCATTCTCAATGTGAACAGCCTAAATGCTCCCATAAAATGGCAGAGGATTGCAGGTTGGATAAAAAGACAGGAGACATCCATATGCTGTCTACAAGAGATGGATTTTGAGCCTAAAGATACATCCAGACTGAAAGTGAAGGGATGAAGAACCATCTTTCATGCCAATGGACTGCAAAAGAAAGCTAAGGCAGCAATTCTCATATCAGACAAATTAGATTTTAAGCTAAAGACTGTAGTCAGAGATACAGAAGGACACTATATCATTCTTAATGGGACTATCCAACAAGAAGATCTAACAATTGTAAATATCTGTGCCCCCAACATGGGAGCAACCAACTACATAAACCAACTATTAGTCAAAATAAAGAGACATATTGATAAGAATACATTAATTGGGGCACCTGGGTGGCTCAGTAGGTTAAAGCCTCTGCCTTCAGCTCAGGTCATGATCTCAGGGTCCTGGGATCGAGCCCTGCATTGGGCTCTCTTCTCAGCGGGGAACCTGCTTCCCCCTCTCTCTCCGCCTGCCTCTCTGCCTACTTGTGATCTCTCTCCTCTCTGTCAAATAAATAAATAAAATCTTAAAAAAAAAAAAGAATACATTAAATGTAGGGGACCTTAACACTCCACTCTCAGCAATAGACAGATCCTCTAAGCAGAAAATCCACAAAGAAACAAGAGCTTTGAATGACACATTGGAGCAGATGGACCTCATAGATATATACAGAACATTCCACCCTAAAACAACAGAAGACTTACTCTTCTTGAGCACACATGGAACTTTCTCCAGAATAGACCACATACTGGGGCACAAATCAGGTCTCAACCGACACCAAAAGATTGAGAGTATTCCCTACATATTCTCAGACCACAAGGCTTTGAAACTGGAACTCGACCACAAAAAAAGTTTGGAAGGAATACAAACACTTGGAAGCTAAAGACCATACTGTGCAAGAATGTTTGGGTCAACCAGGAAATCAAAGAAGAACTTAAACAATTCATGGGAACCAATGAGAATGAAAACACATTGGTCCAAACCTATGAGATATAGCAAAGGCAGTCCTAAGGGGGAAATACATAGCCATCCAAGCCTCACTCAAAAAAAGAGAAAAGTCCCGAAAACACAAACTATCTTTACACCTTAAGGAAATGGAGAATCAATAATAAATTAAGTCTAACCCATGCATAAGAAGGGAAATAATTAAGATTAGAGCAGATCAATGAATGAGAAACCAGAAATATAGTAGAAAACATCAATAAAACTAGAAGCTGGTTCTTTGAAAGAACTAATAAGATCTATAAACCACTGGCCAGACTTACATAAAAGAAAAGAGAGAGAACCCAAATTAACAAAATTATGAATGAAGGGGGCAGGGGGATCATGACTAACACCAGGGAAATGGAAACGATCATCAGAAATTATTATCAACAGCTGTATGCCAATAAGTTAAGCAACCTAAAAGAAATGGATGCATTCCTGGAAACCTATAAACTTTCAAGGCTGAAACAGGAAGAAACTGACAACCTGAATAAACCTACCAAAAAAACAAGAGTCTAGGACCTGATGATTCCCTGGGGAATTCCATCAAACATTTAAGGAAGAAATAATACCTATTCTCATGAAACTCTTTCAAAAACTAGAGATGGAAGGAAAACTTCCAGACTCTTTCTCTGAGGCCAACATTACCCTGATCCCCAAATCATGCAAAGACCCCATCAAAAAGGAGAATTTCAGACCAATATCCCTGATGAATATGGATGCCAAGATTCTCAACAAGATCCTAGCTAATAGGATCCAACAGCACATTAAAAAGATTATTCGCCATGACCAGGTGGGATTTATCCCTGGGTTGCAAGGGTTGTTCAGCATTCACAAATGAATCAATGTGATAAAACAAATTAATAAGAGAAGAGAGAGGAACCATATGGTCCTCTCACTGATGCAGAAAAACATTTGACAAAATTCAGCATCCTTTCTTGATTAAAACTCTTTAGAGAATAGAGATAGAGGGAACATTCCCCAATTTCACAAAATTCATCTGTGAGAAACCCACAACGAATATCATCTGCAATGGGGAAAAGCTGAGAGCCTTTCCCTTAAGATCAGGAACCCAATAAAGATGCCCACTCTCACTTCTATTGTTCAACAAGTACTAGAAGTCCTAGCAACAGCAATTGGACAACAAAAAGAAATAAAATGTATTCAAATTGGCAAAGAAGAAGTCAAACTCTCTCTCTTTGCAGATGACATGATACTTTATGTGGAAAACCCAAAAGACTCCACCCCCAAATTACTAGAACTCATACAGCAATTCAGTAATGTGGCAGGATACAAAATCAATGCATAGAAATCAGTTGCTTTCTTATACACTAACAATGAAACTGTAGAAAGAGAAATAAGAGAATCTATTCCATTTACAATAGCACCAAAAACCATAAGATACCTTGGAATAAACCTAACCAAAGAGGTAAAGGATCTATACTCTAGGAACTACAGAACACTCATGAAAGAAATTGAAGAAGACACAAAAAGGTGGAAAAATATTCCATGCTCATGGATCGGAAGAATAAACATTGTTAAAATGTCTATGCTGCCCAGAGCAATCTATACTTTCAATGCCATCCCAATCAAAATACCATCAGCATTTTTCAAAGCGCTGGAACAAACAATCCTAAAATTTGTATGGAACCAGAAAAGATCACAAATTGCCAATGAAATGTTGAAAAAACAATTGATAAAAACAAAGCTGGGGGCACCACATTGCCTGATTTCAAGCTATATTACAAATCTGTGATCACCAAGACAGCATGGTACTGGAACAAAAACAGACACTTAGATCAATAGAACAGAATAGAGAGCCCAGATATGGACCCTCAAATCTATGGTCAATCTTCGACAAAGCAGGAAAAAATATCCAATGGGAAAAAAGACATTCTCTTCAATGAGTGGTGCTGGGAAAATTGGACAGCTATATATAGAAGAATGAAACTTGACCATTCTCTTACACCATACACAAAGATAAACTCATAATGGATGAAAGACCTCAGTGTGAGACAGGAATCTATCAAAATCCTAGAGGAGAACATAGGCAGTAACCTCTTTGACATCGGTCGCAGCAACTTCTTTCAAGACATGTCTCCAAAGGCAAAGGAAACAAAAGCGAAAATTAACTTTGGGGACATCATCAAGATAAAAACCCTGCACAGCAAAGGAAACAGTCAAAAAAACAAAGAAACAACCCACAGGATGGGAGAAGGTATTTGCAAATGACCCTACAGGCAAAGGGCTGATCGCCAAGATCTATAAAGAACTTCTCAAACTCAACACTCAAAAAACAAATAATCAAATAAAAAATGGGCAGAAAAAATGAACAGAAACTTCTCCAAAGAATGCATACAAAAGACTAACAGACACATGACAAAATGTTTATCATTGTTAGCCATCAGGGAAATTCAAATCAAAACCACACTGAGATACCACCTTACACCAGTTAGAATGACAAAAATTGACAAGGCAAGAAACAACAAATGTTGGAGAAGTTGTGGACAAAGAGGAACCCTCTTACACTATTGGTGGGAATGCAAGTTTGTACAGCAACTTTGGAAAACAGTGTGGAGGTTCCTACCCTTCACACTGCTACCCTATGACCCAGCAATTTCGCTCCTGGGAATTTACCACAAAGATACAGATGTAGTGAAATGAAGGGCCATAAACACCCCAGTGTTCATAGCAACAATGTCCACAATAGCCAAACTGTGGAAAAAGCAGAGATGCCTTTCAACAGAAAAATGGATAAAGAAGGTGTGGTCCATATACACAGTGGAATATTACTCAACCATCAGAAAGGATGAATACCCAACTTGTGCATCAACATGGATGGGACTGGAGGAGATGATGCTGAGTGAAATAAGTCAAGCAGAGAAAGTCAAGTGTCATATGGTTTCACTTACTTGTGGTACATAAGGAATAACATGGAGGACATTAGGAGAAGGAAGGGAAAAGTGAAGGGGGGGAAATCGGAGGGGGAGACAAACCATGAGAGACTGTGGACTCTGAGAAAAAAACTGACGATTTTAGAGGGGTCAGGGGAGATGGGTTGGCCAGGTGATGGGTATTAAGGAGGGCATGAATTGCATGGAGCACTGGGTGTTATATACAAACAACGAATCTTGGAACACTACATCAAAAACTAATGACGTACTCTATGATGACTAACATAAGAGAAACAAAAAATAAAAAATAATTTAAAAAAGAAGAACAATGACGTTTCAAGTCATTATTTTAAGGTGATTTGTTATATAACAAAAGATATTAGAACCGCTAATTTATTTTAAGTGAATTTAGATAACTTGTTTAAAGTTATAAAGGCCTAAACAAATGTGCAAGTGACAAAACCCAGGAAGAGGTACGAGGGTGTGGAAACTAGCGTGACCTCTTGGTTTCTTTCACAGTGTAGAGTCAGCCAAAATTGTCTCAGGTTGATAAGTGAGAAAAAATATTTGAAGTGTGTTCAATAAAAAATAATCTCTGGAGCAAAAGGCAGAAAGCAATGATGAGAGCACAGAAAGGAGACTAGAAACCAAGCCCAATTGGTGGTGACGTGAATGCAGAAATCCCAACTTGAAGGATAGGAATTTTGCATTGCTGGCAAAATAAAGGAATCATACAGTTTGAAGAAGCATTATAATAAAATTTCCAGTGCCTGAAAGCTTCCTAATATACAGCACATAAGAATAGGCTGAGAAAGAAGACTGGTTAAATTTGGGGGCAGAAGATAAGATCATATCCTTTGATTCCTACCTCACTCCTCCTTCCAATACAAATTCTAGAGAAATAAAAGATTTTGCATAATGAAAATACAAATATCAAAGTGGGTGACTATATTATTTTTCTAAGAACACAAATTCCCAAGGCCATTGAAGAAACAATTAGTGAATATGGCTATTTAAAAATAAAGTAGTTAACAAATTCAGAAAAAAATGACAAATTGAGAAAAATAATTATAATGCATAAAGATTTTGTTATCTTAGTGCATGTAAAGTTCATACAACTTAATAAGAAAAAAATCTCAAAACCCTAAAGAAAATGGATAATGGATATAAAAGCTATGTACAATAAAATAAATGTATATGACTCATAAAAATATTTTTAAATGATCAATCTCACTCAGGTTTAAAGTAAAGCAAATAACAGCAATGGAACACCACTTTCTGGTGTTCAACTTGGCAGAAGTAATACCTAGTGATGATGAAGAGAGACATGCTCTTCAAGTGAGTAAATTGATGTGGCCTTCAGCAGGATTGTTTGGCAGTCTTATAAAAATTGGAAGCGCATATGCTTTCAACCGTGTTACTATTCCCATGGCAGTCTGCTCATTCTATGGTTTATTTGTTTTGTATGACAGTTTAAGGGAAATCTCTGCCTCAGGGGGATGAGAGTTTCCCAGACTGCTCTTAATTCTTAATCATTCACATGATTTTCAGTCCTGGGAGCCAAGGCTTTGTGGAACACAAAGCAACTTTCTGGATTTGATCAGTCATTGCTACTGTCTCATTCAAAGGTCTTTGTTTTCAGATATTTTTTTGCCAGAAGTAAATTTAAGGCTATGATCCAGCTCACTGAAGGTCAGAAATCTTTACAGGATCAAGGTCAATGTATGTTTGAGTGAACTATGTGAAGAGGTTTCCCATGAACTATGGTGAACATT
Source organism: Potos flavus (assembly GCA_028534135.1). NCBI lineage: Eukaryota > Metazoa > Chordata > Mammalia > Carnivora > Procyonidae > Potos > Potos flavus. The sequence goes on from CM052885.1 coordinate 80,477,199, forward strand.
AGCTGATCTTTTCCTCCAAGGGTGTGTCTATACAGCCAAAGTGAATTAAACACTTGGCTCCCACTATATTAGCCCAAAGACTGTTGGATAATTGAAGTGTTTGGAGAATTTTCTGGGTTTATTCAGTTCATTTCAGCTGTGTAGATCTGCCTCGACAATCAGAATTGCAGGGAAGCAAAAACCTGCCATGGGCTTCTAAAACCTTCACTCATTCTTCTATAGGGATTTGTCCCAGTGACCTTATAAAATTCCCCTGGTACTGTTGTATTGTTGTCTTCTAAAAGAAAGAACATCTCTTCATAGTCCTTGTTGAAAAGTATCCTCATATATGATCTAAAATATGCATTTGGACCACAGCTAAGCCCAGACCAGCTTCCATCTCATAGGCATTAGGGAAGGTTGACTATCAGTGGCAAATAAGTCAAACAACGTACAGTCACCCATCAAATACACACATTCAGCCTGGAAAATGAACAATTCCTGTTTGTAAGCTGTTGAAGATATATCATTGACATTGGCTGCTTACAATAGCTTTCCATGGAGGGTTCTTTTTTTGGCCACATTTTCTAACAAGTGGCTCATTATAATTTTATTATATATTAGTAACACTCTATAATTATGAGATGTTGTATTGAGGGTAGGATGGGAAATCTGATAGGCAAATTTGCAGTGGGAAGCCATCAGGATCCATATGATAGTCTACTCCTCACACATGGCTTCAGGGACTAGCAGGTATACTCTTCCACCCCACTGAACCTCACTGAAGTATTGCAGTGCTCCTCTGCAGCTTTGTCACTGCCCTATACACTATAGTTGAACCTCATCACAGTATTGGATGGTTTGAGATGGTCTCTGGCTGCTTATAGGGATTTTTCAAAGTAGAAAGTTCTGCCTCCATTTTAAGCATATTACCTTGGGTGAGGTATGGCAAGACAAGACACAGACCAAGAAAGAGAGAGATCAGAAACATTTAAAACATTTATTGTACTTATAGTTCCCTGGTGAGAACACAGCACACCACTGAGTGTGGAACCAACAGTATTGATCATGAGAAAGGGAGTGGGGAGGGAACTATTGGGCAAATGTCTTTGCTGTGTTTTCATGGAAAGGAAAGGGAAAGGTAGAGTAAGCAGGTTCAGGATGGCTAGTGAAGTTTGAAAGTGATGCTACCATGAAATTCATGTTCATTGTAACAGATCATATGGTTTGGAGCTATCTAAAGTCTCCGGAGGTTTTTGTATGAGCCAGGGCTTACTTAGTGCTAAAGACAGAATGTGTGTCCCCCCAGAATTCATATGTTGAAACCTAATATCCACTGTGATAGTTTTGGAGGTGGGACCTTTGGGAGGTGATGAGGTCATGAGGGTAGAGACCTTATGTGCCTCATGAAAGAGACCCCAGAGAGCTCTCTTACACCTTCCATTATGTGAGGTTTCTGGTTCCTGTGAACCAGAAAACAGGCTCTCACCAGACACCAAGTCTGCTAGGGCCTTAGTTTTAGACTTCCCAGCCATCAAAACTATGAGAAATAAATTTCTGTTTTTTATAAGCCATCCCGTTGATGATATTTTTGTTATCGCATCCCACATGGACTAAGACTCTTAGTCTTAGGAATAGCTAGTGGCCAATGTTAAAGCACTAATTTACAGAAAAGTTAGAAGATTAGATAATATGACATATTTTTGTTTTTGTTTTAATTCTTGGTAGTTAGCATAGTGTTTTATATTAGTTTCAAGTGTACAATATAGTAATTCAACATGATATTTTATTAGCTGTACCAATTCTTTATCTTGAAAACCAGTAAATAAAAGATTTAAACATTAAAAAAGAGTACAGATAATACGGCCTCCTCTACAATGGCTTTTCTGGCCACTCTTGTCCTCCATAACCACTCATCAGTTGAATACATTTTATTTCATCCACTCTGCCTATGACCAGTTGCATACATCCTCTGAGCCTCATGGCTTTCTTTCTGAACATGGGTGGCATCACAGCTACTATGAAAGTTTGTGAAAACATGTTCAATGAATGACAGGTATTTTTTTGACTCATGTGTGTCTCATATTACTGGATTGTATTTTAACTATCTGTATGTAAATGGCTTATTTTCTCCAGAAAATTGTGAACTACTTGAAGCCTAGAAGAGTATATAACCTTTCTTGTCATTCTACACAAGGTTATGGTAGCTTCTCAATAAATACTTAACTGCAGATTGAATGACTAAGATACTCGACTTGCCTATATTTCTGAATAGAAAAATTTCCCTGCCTTAGTAGATGAGAATAATCTCTAGTGCCTGGTGGTCTTCATTAGTCAGGGATCTTTTGAATGATGGGAAAACACATCAAAGACCCCCAGGACTGTGGAATTTGATGCCACTAGGAAAGTCTAAACCTTAGTGTAGTAGATTGTCTCAGTGATGGTCCCTAACCCATCGTGCCTCCTCTTTTCACTCCCACTCTTATTCTGGGCCTGGCCATGTATATGACTTGCTTTGACCAATCATACATGAGCTAACATGATGCAGACAGAGGCTCCTTAAGCTGTGTCCCTGGGCATTAGTGCTTGGGATGCTCCCACCATCAGCTGGCCCATTCCAACAACTAGCTGAATGCAACCTTGGGAGGGAGACAAAGAAAGTTCAGCAAAAGATCCACCCAGCACAATAAAACAGAAAAAAGACAGAAGTTCAGTTGTTTCAAACCACTATCATGGTGACTTGCTACACACCACTGGCTAACCAATTACTTGACTTGTTTCTCACTGGGTGAGATGACTGAGTCTGAGCTTGCTGGACTGGCAAATGTAATTGTCACCCTTGTAGCTCTGGGGACTGGTAGCTCTTCTCTGCAAGCTACCAGTAGAAAAATCCTGGCCAAGGCCTCAAGTCACTCTTGCTCAGGCCTCAAGTTCATCACGGTCTACTCCTCAAGACCAGGGCTACAGGGTATTGAGTTTGACTTTTCTGGTAATGTTCCTGCCCCTGAGATCAGGGAGTGAAACTCTCCAGAGAAAGATAAAAAGGTATGCTTGAGAGGCGCTTGAGAGAAAAAGCAAATATCCCTCACCAGGTCTCCATGTTCCCTGACTCACCAGTGAACTGCTCCTTTGGAATTCATTAGTTGCCCTTATGCTCCACAACAGGATGGAAATGTGCACCAACTATTTTATCAGATACTTATGTAATTTGCCATTCCTCTTGGAAAAGCTCACGTCACTGCTTGCCTTTCAGGACTTCTAATCCATTTATCATTTCCTTTCACTTCCACAGTCTTCGTGGCCAATTTTTCTTGGATGTCCACAAAAACCCTCCTTCTCTGAAGTGCTGCGTTTTACTGGATCCTGCACACTGACCCTGCTGATTCAGATCATAAGGGCAAAGAATTTTAAACATGCTTACCTCTCACCAAAACCTGATACCTGGTATTATCTCTTTAGCTTTCATTTTAGAAACTTCCTTCCCATTCCTTTCTCATTTCCTCATTACTCTGTGTTGAATTGAACCCACACAAACAAAAGCACAAGCACACAGGCATAACAAACACACACACACACACACACACACACACACACACACACCCCATATGTAATTGTGTTTGTTGTAGAGGAGGGAGCTTTCTGATACCATGCTGACTGCTTACATCTGGCTACTTATTTCCACAACTTACCTCATTGTGTCTGGGAACCAGCATTTCTACATGCTGATTGACAATTGCATGTTCCTTTTCTGGTAGATATTATATCTTACATTTTCATACTACTTTAACCCACTTCTGAAAAGTCCAAGTCCAAAATGGCCCTGTAAGGGAGGTATAAATTCCTCCACTTTTATATGTGGAGAAAACCTATTTCAGGGCACTAAAGTCAAGCATCAGAATATAGCCAAACTGCTTGCCTTCTGGATACTTCAAATTTAACGTATCCAAGCTGAGCTTGCCTTTACTGCCTGCTGACCCAGTACCTTTTTCCCATTCACCCAAATTTACTCAGTGGCTGGAGCTAAAAAGTATGTTGATAGGTTTCCCTTCTCCCTTGCCTCCATGTTCAATACAGCAGCAAGCCCCAGAGATCCTACCTATAGCCCATATCTCACACCTGCCTACTTTCTGCATCTTGCTATCTCCATCCTAGGGCAACCCAAGGTCACGTCTTGCTTTTGAAGCTGCTTCTTAGTTGTCCTCCTCACCTCCCACTCCTCTCCCTCATTCTGTGTATAGCAACCAAAATGATCTTTTCAAACAAAGAATAAACTAGGCTCTCACAGTCCACGAGATGAGCTACCTCAAGGATAGCTTCCACAGGATAGAAGCACATTGTTTCTACCCTCAAGCCCAAGATAGAACTCAAGATTGCTCACTTTCTATAAGCAAATCTTTTGTCGTTGCTGTGAAGCATACTGTATTATTTAATTTTACCTCTTTAACTTAACCTTTCAGATTTCTTAATTTTCAATAAAAAAATTACTGGAACAGTTGCCAGAAATTCCTGCTCTGATTGTGACCACCTTCTGGCCTCAGAGAAATGTGGTTGAGCTTATTCTTCACTTCTCCAAGTCTTCCTACAATCTTCCTTTGGGAAAGAAGGTTAAATTATTTCCTCTGCATTGTCTTGGTTTTTCCCAATCCTCATAAGGAGACATTGAAGTTGGAAGAATTCTGCAAATATTTATCAAATGCTGAATTTTCCTGCTCTTGAAGAAGAGATCCCGTCCTTTCTTGAGACACATATTTGTGTCTATCTCCTTAGAGGAAGGTTCTAGTTTCAAGTGGGATTATTACATTTTTTTCCTTCTTTATGTTATTTGTATAGTCTTATCTCAAACTGAATATCATTAAAGTAGAATTTAATATTTTGTGCTAAAAATCAAATGCTATAGTAATACCTTGCAGCTTTTCTTCTCATCTGCAATGGAACATGGCTCCTCTTGTTTCTGGGAGTTTGTATGACATGACCAAGGAAGAGATTGGGGGTCACAAAAGTAAATCTTATCTTAGCTGTGACCTTAATTCTGTGACCTTAAGCATAATACTGTTAGAGTAATTAAACAAGGAGACCCTTAGACTGGGAAGGCTCTACTGCCTTAAGTCTACACAATTAACTAAAACTTAGGCAAGCATTAATGTAGTTGAGCGTGAGATAATGGAACCAAAACAAGCAATCACAAACAGCCAATTAGGTTTTCCCAAATAAATGCAACCACTTGAGCTCTGGCCAATCAAATAATTTCCTTGCTTTGCTTCCAATTCTTCTCTATAAAAACCTTGCCCGTTGCTCCTGTTGGTGGAGTTCTCCTAACCACTTTTGGTTTTGCACTGCCCAACTCAAATCAATGTATGCTCAAACAAATTCTTGAAAATTTTAATGTGCTCTGTGTATCATTTAACAATACACATACACTCTAAGGCTCAGTTTTCTGATCAGTAAAATGCAATACTTGTTACTTTTTGTTTTTATTTTATTTTATTTTATTTTATTTTATTTTATTTTATTTTATTTTATTTTATTGATAGTAGCCAACCTCATAGGCATGAGGTGGTATCTCATTGTGGTTTTGATTTACATTTCCATAATGACAGTGATGTTGCACATCTTTTTATGTGCTTATTGGTCATTGGCATATATTCTTTGGAGAACTGTACATTCAAGTCGCTTGCCCATTAATTAATCAGGTTGTTTGACTTTTTATTGTTGAGTTGTAAGAGTTCTTTATATATTCTGGATATTAATCCCTAATTAAATATATATTTTGCAAATATTTTTCTCCCATTCATTGGTTTGGCTTTCATTCTGTTGAATTGTGTTCTTTGATGCACAGAATCTTTTAATTATGATATAGCCCTGATATAGTCCAATTTATCTATTTTCTTCTTTTGTTGTCTATGCTTTTGTTGTTATACCCAAAAAAAATCATTGTCAAATTCAATGTCATGAATCTTTTCTGCTATGTTTTCTTCTAAGAGTGCTATAATTTTAGTTCTTATGTTTAGGTCTTTGATCCATTTTGAGTTATTTTTTGTATGTGGTATAAGACAAAGATCCAACTTCAGTTTTGGGTAGTGGTGCACATGGAGTGGCCAGCTTTACATGTACTTGGAGGCAAAGTAAACAGGGTTTTCTGACATCAAGGATGACATCCACATCTTGGTTTGTTTTCCTTTCTTGTCCCATTTTGCCACTCCCCTAGTGATGCTTCTTTGGATCTTTTCCCAATAAACCATTTGCACTCAGATATTTATCATCTAAGATTTACTACAAGATTACCCAGGGCATCCAAATTTTCCAGTTGACATTTCTCTAGGATTTACTCATCTATTTTGAAGGCTTGTTTGACCAAGTTCCAGCCAAGTGTTCCACCCAAGGGCACTGGAACATTGTTTATGCCTATGATTTCAGTGTATCCCTGATGCTCAGAGCACGATTTCCCACATATATAGAGGTGATGCAAACATTACTCAAGGAGCCTAAAATGTAGGGGAAACAAAGTTTAAGAGGGGACAACTTAAAATTCAAACAACTGGTTACTCAATGCTGAGGAACCAAATTGTCCTAAGTATAAAGAGTCAAAAAATTTTAAATATATATATTAGAAGGAGTAATACATTGACTAAATATTGTTTCATCTTTTTACATGTAGATATCCAGTTTTCCTGACACCATTTGTTGAAAAGTAGAGAGCTTTTTTAAAATTGCAGATTCCAAGAAGATAGTCCAAGATGGTAGAGGATTAGGAGACTTTAGTTTCATCTGGTCTCTGGAATTCAGCTAGACAGCTATCAAATCATTCTGAACACCTGTGAATTCAACCGTAGATGGAAGAAAACAATAGCTGCAACACTAAAAACAGAAAAGGGACGACTTTTTGCAAGGTAGGAGATGCAAAAAGGCTACTCTAAAGCAATATATGGGGAGACAAACTGTAGGGGGAGGGAGCCTCTGTAAGCCAGCACCTGCAAGTGATACAGTGGCAGAGCACAAAATCAGAACTTTTACAGGTCTGCTCTGGTGAGGGGCATCCCTGCCTGAAAGGTGCTCAGGTGGCAATGTGGAGCAGAATCCTAGGTGGGACAGTGTGATCTCAGGATCCTTGGGATCGCAGAAAGAGTGGGGGGTGCATGAGTGTAGCATAGTTCCCAGGCATCTGAGTGGGGAAGCTAGCTGCTATCAGTGAGCCCAAGAGTGGGCTTTCAGCTTAGGGTTGACATATACCATGAACTGTGGCACGGTTGAGAGACCACTCTCTGAACAGCGATCCAGCAAGCACAGAGCTGCAGTGAGACCTCCTTTCCTCCCTTGGGAGAAGCAGCATGGATGCATGCCCCAGGAGTTTGCAGGGTTTGGAGACTTGAAGTAGGATTGCATGCCTGACAAAAATGCTCAGTCACAGCCTGAGTGAGCATGGTGTGTTAATAGAGACCAGGGAGACAGGAGTAATTGATCGCTTTACCCTGAGGGCACACTGGGGAGTGGGACTGAGCCTTTGGCTCCAGGGCTGGGGATTGGGAGGCTGCCATTTTCATTCTCATGCTCTAAAGTGGTGCAGAAAGCCTTCGGGAACAATGGGCAGATAGAGCAATCAGGAGCCAATTACTTAGCCTGGCCCCTGGCAAAGGCAGAGCAACTCCAACCAGGGCAATGACACTCACGAATTAAAGCAACACTCTCCTCCCCCAGAAGATCAGCAAGAACACCTGGCTAAGACCAAGTTTACCAAACACACAGAACTGCAAAACTCTAGCGCTAGAGGAAAAGAGTATGTAGAATTCATGCCTTTTTCCCCCACAATTCTTTAGTCTTTCAATTTTATTTTTTTTCTTTTTCCTCTTTCAACAAATTCTTATTTTATCAACTCTTTTTCAATTTTCCTTTTTACACTTACAGTTTATCCTTTCATTGTATTTAATTTTATTTTTATATGTAATGAGGTTTCTTTTTTCCACAATTTTGGGATGCAGTTTCTTCTAACAAACAGACCAAAGACACCCAGAATCTAGTGTATGGCTCTGTTCTCTTCATCTGTCTGATCCCATTCTCGGTTTTTCTCCTTCTCCTTCTCCTCCTCCTCCTCCTCCTCCTCCTCCTCCTCCTCCTCCTCCTTCTTCTTCTTTTTCTTCTTCTTCTTCTTCTTCTTCTGTTAAAGTCTTTTTTAATTTTCATCTTTACAGTTATAGTCCATCCTTTCAATGTATTTAATTTTATTTTTGTGTACATATAAGTTTTTCTTCCTTTACAATTTTGGGATGCAGTTTCTTCTAACAAACTGAACAAAATATACTCAGGATATAGTATATTGCTCTGTTCTGTTCACCTGTTTATATTCCTTTTTTTGTCTATTAATTTTCATTTTTATAGGTATGTTCTATCCTTTCACTGTATTTTATTTATTTTTGTACATATGTAAGTTTTTATTTTCTTATGATTTTGGGATGCAGTTTTCTAACAAACAGACCAAAATATACACAGGATCCAATGTATTGCTCTGTTCTGTTCGCCTGTCTGGTCATATCCTTTTTTTATTTTAATTTTTTTTCAGTTTTGGGTCTCTTCTGATTTGTTTAGTGTGTATTTCTCTGAGATCGTTGTTGCTATTTTAGTATTTTGTTCTTCCATTCATCTATTCTTCTCTGAACAGAATGACAAGATGGAAAAACTCACCTCAAACAAGAGATCGAGGGGCAGTACTGACTGCCAGGGACTTAATCAGCATGGATATAAGTAAGATGTGGTGAGTAGCATTCAGAATAATGATTATAAAGATACTAGTTGGGCTTGAAAAAAGCATAGAAGACACTAGAGAATTCCTTTCTGGAGAAATAGGAGAACTAAAATCTTTTTTTTTTTAAGATTTTATTTATTTATTTGACACACACAGAGACAGAGAGAGAGATCACAAGTAGGCAGAGAAGTAGGCAGAGAGAGAGGCAGAAACAGTCTCCCTGCTGAGCAGAGAGCCCAATGTGGGACTCGATCCCAGGACCCTGAGATCCTGACCTGAGCCAAAGGCAGAGGCTTAACCCCTTGAGCCACTCAGGCTCCCCAAGAGAACTAAAATATAATCAAGTTGAAATTAAAAAAAGGCTATTAATGAGATGCAGTAAAAAAATAGAGGCTCTGGCTGCCATGATAAATGAGGCAAGAGAGAACATTAGTGATATAAAAGACAAAATGGTGGAGAATAAAGAAGCTGAGGAAAAGAGAGAAAAATGACTACTGAATCATAAGGGGAGAATTTGAGAGATCAGTGATACCATAAAGTGAAACAATATTAGAATAACTGGGATCTCAGAAAAAGAGGAAAGAGAGAGAGAAGGAGCCAGGAGGTATATTAGAGCACAATAGAAGAGAACTTCCCTAATCTGGGGAAGGAAACAGGCATTCAAGTCCAGGAGGCACAGAAAACCCCCCTCGAAATCAATAAAAATAGGTCAACACCCTGACATATAATAGTGAAAGTTGCAAATCTCAGAGACAAAGAGAATATCCTGAAAGCAGTTCTGGACAAGAGGTCTGTAACCTACAAGTGTAGAAATATTAGACTGGCAGCATACCTATCCACAGAGACCTGGCAGGCCAGAGAGGACTGGCATGATATATTCAGGGTGCTAAATGAGAAAAATATGCAGCCAAGAATACTTAACCAGCTAGGATGTCATTCAAAATAGAAGGAAAAATAGAATGTTTTCAGGACAAACAGAAACTAAAAGAATTCGTAGTCCCTAAATCAGCCCTGCAAGAAATATTAAAAGGGGTCCTTTAAGTGAAGAGAGAGCTCAAAAGCAACATATACCAGAAAGGAATAGAGAAAATATACAGAAACAGTGATTTGACAGGTAATACAATGGCACTAAATTCATATCTTTCAATAGTTACTCTGAATGTAAACGGGTTATGCCCCAGTCAAAAGGCATAGCGTATCATATCAGATAAAAAAAAAAAAAAATAAGACCCATCAATATGCTGTCTGCAAGAGACTCATTTTAGACCCAAAGATACCTCCAGATTTAAAGTGAGGGGGTGGAAAACAATTTCCCATGCTAATGGACATCAAAAGAAAGTGGGGGTGGCAATCGTTACATCAGATAAATTAGATTTTAAGCCAAAGACTATAATAAGAGATGAGGAAGGACACTATATCATACTTAAAAGTTCTGTCCAACAAGAAGATCTAACAATTTTAAATATCTATGCCCCTAATATGGGACCAGGGAATTATATAAACCAATTAATAAGAAAATCAAAGAAACACATTGACAATAATACAATAATAGTAGGGGACTTTAACACCCCCCTCACTGAAATGGACAGATCATCTAAGCAAAAGATCAACAAGGAAATAAAGGCTTTAAATGACACACTGTATGAGATGGACTTCACAGATATATTCAGAATATTCCATCCCAAAACAACAGAATACACATTCTTCTCTAAGTGCACATGGATCATTCTCCAGAATAGATCACATCCTGGGTCGTGAATCAGGTCTCAACCAGTACCAAAAGATTGGGATCATTTGCGTTATTTTCAGACCACAATGCTTTGAAACTAGAACTCAACCACAAGAGGAAAGTTGGAAAGAACTCAAATACATGGAGGCTAAAGAGCATCCTACTAAAGAATGAAAGGGTCAACCAGGAAATTAAAGAAGAACTTAAAAAATTCATGGAAACAAATGAAAATGAAAGCACAACTGTTCAAAACTTTGACGCAGTGAAGGCGGTCCTAAGAGGGAAGTATATAGCAATACAAGCTTTTTCTCGAGAAAGAAGAATGGTCTCAACCTAACCTTACAGCTAAAGGATCTAATCTTACACCTAAAGGAGCTGGAGAAAGAACAGCAAAGAAAGCCTAAACCTGGCAGAAGATGAGGATTAATAAAGTTTAGAGCGGAAATCAATAAAATTGAAACCAAAAGAACAGTAGAACAGATCAACAAAATGAGGAGCTGGTTCTTTGAAAGAATAAGATTGATAAACCTCAGACTTATCAAAAAGAAAAGAGAAAGGGCCCAAATAAAATCATGAATGAAAGAGGAGAGATCACAACCAACACCAAAGAAATACAATTATAAGAACATATTATGAGCAAGGATATGCCAACAAATTAGGCAATCTGGAAGAAATGGATGCATTCCTAGAGATGTATAAACTACCAAAACTGAAACAGGAAGAAATAGAAAACCTGAACAGACCCATTGCCAGCAAGGAAATTGAAGCAGTAATTAAAAACCTCCCAACAAACAAGAGTCCAGGCCCAGATGGCTTCCCAGGGTAATTTTACCAAGCATTTAAAGAAGAATTAATACTTATTCTTCTGAAGCTGTTTTTAAAAAATAGGAAAGGAAGAAAAACTTCCAAACTCTTTCAATGAGGCCACCATTACCTCAATCCCAAAACCAGACAAAGACCCCACCAAAAAGGAAAATTACAGACCAATATTCCTGATGAACATGGATGCAAAAATTCTCACCAAGATCCAATAGGATCCAACAGTACATTAAAAGGATTATTCACCACAACCAAGTGGGATTTATTCCTGGGCTCTAAAGGTGGTTCAACAACTGCAAATCAATCAGTGTGATATATTACATTAATTTTTAAAAAAGGACAAGAACCATATGATCCTCTCAATAGATGCAGAAAAAACATTTGACCAAGTACAGCATCCTTTCTTGATTAAAAGATTACTCTCTTTCTTTTCACAGTGTGGGGATAGAGGGAACATATCTCAATATCATAAAAGCCATATACAGAAAGCCCACAGTGACTATCATTCTCAATAGGGAAAAAGCGAGAGCTTCTGACTCCAAGGTCAGAAACAAGGCAGGGAGGTCCACTATCACCACTTTCTTCAACATAGTACTAAAAGTCCTAGCCTCATCAATCAGACAACAAAAAGAAATAAGAGGCATCTGAATTGGCAAAGAAGAAGTCAAACTCTCACTCTTTGCTGATGACATGATACTCTATGTGGAAAACCCAAAAGACTCCACCCCAAAATTGCTAGAACACATACAGAAATTCAGCAATGTGACAGGATATAAAATCAGTGCACAGAAATCAGTTGCATTTCTATACACTAACAATGAGACAGAAGAAAGAGAAATTAAGGAGTTGAGCCCATTTACAGTTGCACCAAAAACCATAAGATACTTAGGAATAAACCTAACCAAAGAGGCAAACTATATAACAGAAAACTATATAACACTCAAAAAACACTATATAACACTCAAAAAAGAAATTGAGGAACACAAAGAAAGGTAAAAAGGTAAAAAAAAAATCCATTTTCATGGATTGGAAAAAAAAATATTGTTAGAATATCTATGCTACCTGGAGGAATCTATACATTCAAAGCAATCCCTATCAAAATACCATCAACTTTTTCCAAAGAAATGGAACAAATAATCCCAAAATATGTATGGAACCAGAAAAGACCCCAAATAGCCAAAGGAATGTTGAAAAAGAAAACCAAAGCTGGTGACATCACAATTCTGGACTTCAAACTGTATTACAAAGCTGTAATCATCAAGATGGTATGGTACTGGCACAAAAACAAACACATAGATCAGTGGAACATAATAGAGAACCCAGAAATGGACCCTCAGCTCTATGGTCAACTGATCTTTGACAAAGCAGGAAAGAATATCCAATGGAAAACAGACCATCTCTTCAACAAATGGTGTTGGGGAAATTGGACAGCCACATGCAGAAGAATGAAACTGTACCATTTTCTTACACCATACACAAAAATAGACTCAAAATGGATGAAAGACCTACATGTGAGATAGGAACCCATCAAAATCCTCAAGGAGAACACAGGCAGCAACCTCTGTGACCTCGGCTACAACAACTTCTTGCTAGACACATCTACAAGGCAAAAGAAACAAAGTAAAAAATGAAATATTGGGACTTCATCAAGATTAAAAGCTTTTGCAGCACAAAGGAAATAGTCAACAAAACCAAAAGGCAACATATGGAATGGGAGAAGATGTTTGCAAATGTCTTATCAGATAAAGGGTTAGTATCCAAAATCTATAAAGAACTTATCAAATTCAACACCCAAAAAATAAATAATGCAATCAAGAAATGGGCAGAAGACATGAACAGACATTTCTCCAAAGAAGACATACAAATGGCCAACAGACACATGAAAAAAGCACTCAACATCATTCGACATTAGGGAAATACAAATCAACACTACAATGAGATACCACCTCACAACAGTCAGAATAGCTAAAATTAACAAGTAATGACAGATATTGTCAAGGATGCAGAGAAAGAGGAACCCTCTTAAACTGTTGGTGGGAATGCAATCTGGTGCAGCCACTCTGGAAAACAGTATGGGTATTCCTCAAAAAGTTGAAAATAGAGCTACACTATGACTCAGCAATTGCACTACTATTTACTCCAAAGATACAAATGTAGTGATCCAAAGGAGCACACGCACCTCAATGTTTATAGCAGCATTGTCCACAATAGCCACACCAGGGAAAGTGCCCAGATGTCCATTGACAGATGAATGGATAAAGAAGATGTGATATATATATATATATATATATATATATATATATATATATATATACACACACACACACACAATGGGATACTACTCAGCCATCAAAGAAAAATAAATCTTGTCATTTGCAATGACATGGATGAAACTAGAGGGTATTATGCTAAGTGAAATAAGTCTATCAGAAAAAGACAATTATCGTATTATTTCACTTATACATGGAATTTAAGAAACAAAATAGAGGAGCATAGGGGAAGAGAGGAGAAAATAAAATAACAAAACCAGAAGGGAGACAAACCATAAGAGACTCTTAATCATAGGTAACAAACTGAGGGTTGCTGGAAAGGAAAGGGGTGGGAGGATGTGGTAACTGGATGATGGACATAAAGAAGGCACATGATATAAGGAACACTGGCTATTGCATAAGACTGATGAATCAATCACTGATCTCTACCTCTGAAACTAATAATACACTGTATGTTAATTAATTGAATTTAAATTTTAAAAAATTCAAAAAATAAAAAATAAATTAAAAAATAAAATCAGTAGGTAGGAAGAAAATAAATACATAAACAAATAAATATATAAATAAAATCTTTTAAAAAAGGTTGCTTATTTGAATGTGACGATAACCTAAGTATTGTTTTCATTTGGCATTTAATTGATTATTCATGAGGTAAACCTTTTAAATGTATTTATTGCTTTTTAATTGTATTTTCTCTTGTAGATTGCTTTTTTATACCCTTTGACCATTTTCCTATTTGGTTATTATTGATTTGTGTGAGATTCATGTGTTACAGATAAAAAAAACTTTTTTCAATGCTAAAAAAAGTAATATTACAGATACCACCAAAAATGAAAGTAAAAGAAAGAAGAAATTACAGATTCCTTAGCCCCATCTTAATGCTGCAGTTGATATCCTGTATCCTGTCCATTCACCTCTGTGCCCAGATGGCTTCTCTTACACTAGATACCTGTAACCCTCTTCCTGAGAGCTTCTCTACTTTGAGAGCACACCTGGATCACATTCAGAGGAATCTAGAGGTGCCTAGGAGTTAATGCTCCTGATTTGTCTCTCAGCCAGTGACAGTTGGTGGAAAAATCCTCGTCTTCCTGCTCCTGAGAAGGGGACAATTCTGAATCATATCCTCCACGATCTCCTAGAATTCTTCAGCAGGATTGAACCCCAGTTGCCCAGAATAATCTGCTCACTAATGCTCCCTTTGTTGTTGTTGTTGGTGGTGGTGGTGTTTTTCTCCCTTTCCTGCCCTATTCCCCCACACCCCTAGTGGTATTTCCTGAGATCACCTCCCAATAAACCATTTGCACTCAGATCCTTATCATCTATGGTTTTCTGTGAGGGTACCCAGCCCAACAACTTCTGATGAAACAGAATCTCTGGTATCAGGTATCAGATTGCACACAGATTTTTCACTGATATTTGGGAACCACCGATGTGATGGACAGAACATGGCGTAGGATCTGGATATATCAGGGTTCAAAATTCAACATTGGTATATGCCAGTGGCTGAGCTTAAGTAAATTTCATAACTTCTTAGGTGAATAGTAAATGGGGAAAATAAACTACTCTGAAAGGTTGTACTGAGCATTTGCAAAACTATACAAAGTGTCCTGGCACACAGTAGCCATTCCACACATGCTGGTCATTGCTATTAAGAATCCCATCTGAGGTACCACCTCACATCAGTTAGAATGGCCAAAATCAACGAGACAGTAAACAACAAATGTTGGAGAGGATGTGGAGAAAGAGGAACCCTCTTCCACTGTTGGTGGGAATG
>CM052885.1:80493003-80524695 GCA_028534135.1 Potos flavus
CCAAACTGTGGAAAGAGCCAAAATGCCCTTCAACAGATGAATGGATAAAGAAGATATGGTCCATATATACAATGGAATATTATGCCTCCATCAGAAAGGATGAATACCCAACTTTTGTTTTAACATGGACGGGACTGGAAGAGATTATGCTGAGTGAAATAAGTCAAGCAGAGAGAGTCAATTATCATATGGTCTTACTTACTTGTGGAGCATAAGGAAAAACATGGAGGACATTGGGAGAAGGAAAGGAAGGGTGAATTGGGGGAAATCAGAGGGGGAGATGAAACACGAGAGACTGTGGACTCTGAGCAACAAACAGAGGGTTTTGGAGGGGAGGAGGGTGGGGGGTTGGGTGAGCCTGGTGATGGGTATTGAGGAGGGCACGTATTGCATGGAGCACTGGGTGTGGTACATGAACAATGAATCTTATAACATTGAAAAAATAAAATAAAAATATTTGGGGAGAAAAAAAAGAATCCCATCACATTCCTGGGATCGAGCCCTATATCGGGTTCTCTGCTCAGCAGGGAGCCTGCTTCCCCCTCTCTCTCTGCCTGCCTCTCTGCCTACTTGTGATCTCTCTCTCTCTCTCTGTCAAATAAATAAATAAAATCTTTAAAAAATTTAAAAAAAAAGAATCCCATCACATTCCACATTACTCTTTAGTGAAATGGGAGATTGCAGGTTACTGCCAAGCCCACCGGCAGTTCTAAAACTCCACAACAGGGAGAGAATGTCCAGCTTTGCACAATAGACTCAATTTCCTGTAAAAATGAATCTTATTGCAAATATGCAAAGTGGCATATTAAACCAGATAAGCCCTCCATTCAAGCTAGTATTCTGTCTCCAAACAGAAATCAGGAAATGTTCAGTGAAGAAATCTGTTGCCAGCTCTTCAAGATACCTTTCTTTTCTCCTACCCATATCATCCTTTTCTCCTCCTTGTATCAACACTCCCTTTATCTCAGAGATGAGGGTGGTATCTCAATTCTTTAACTCTTCTTTCACACTCTACTTAAAACAGCTACTGGCCCAGAAAGGTGCCCTAAGCTCCATCTCTTCTGAAGGCGGTTGTCACTCTTATTCATCTAGCTCCTCTCTTTTGCATATGATACCTTTTTTTCTGGGTAGTCCAAGGGCTGTGGGGAAATGAACTGTTCATTGATGTCTGTAACAACCTTCTCCCAGACACCTCTTTCTCAGAGCTGCTCACATTTCCTTCTAGTCTCCTAGACAAATGTGTTTCCATGCTGTGTCTAGATCTGCACTTACTCTTATAAAAGGAAAAGAAAAAAAGAATGCTTGGTATAGGCACCTGTAAATTTTGCAACTGCTAGAATAAGCAGCTATCTAGCTATAGGGCATTCACCTATTATTCCCCTTTGAAAAGATGAAAACACTGAATGGCTCTTCTTCCTTCGCCTCTCTATATAAATAGCCGCTGATGCCCAAACAAAGCTCAACTTGACTAAAAATATTTATGTCCAACAGAGGTTAGCCTCTGTCCTCATTCTTGATTCTCTGTTTGTTTTGGTGTGTATTTCTTGATTTTAGATAATGAGTAAAAATAAAAGATACTACCATCAACTCTTTATTAGTCTTGTTATTACGCTTATATTTAAAAAATACAGGACCAAGCAAAGAAAACAGGGAGCAGAGTAAACCTTCTTATAGCCAACAGAAAAAGTATACCAGAACTGTCATGTATTGGGTTCCCCAAAAGCAGCCCCCCGAGACAAGGACGTGAATCGTATTTGGGAGGTGATTCCAAGGAGAAGTGATAGGGAAGTGTGAGAAAAGGAAGGGAGGGCAGACAGTAAAGAATGAGTTCATGGACAGGTTACCACTGTGGGTATTGGAGCTCATCCCTCTGGGGATTTCTGGGCAACAGGGCAACAAATATATAACCTTAGGGTTGCCCCCTCCATATGGCAAGGAACCTGGAGTGAGCATCTTCTAACACTCATTTGTCTCAGATTAAGGACAGATGGTGGGAGAGTCTGTGTCTGCCTTGCACAGGGATCAAGCATGCTCCTGTCCCCAGAGGAAACCCTCAAGCAAGAAATCTCACTTGTGTTTAGTAAAATGCCTGCGGTGTGTACAGGGACAATGAGCACCGAGGAGCAGGGGAGAGGAGCAGCAGTTTGGGCTCTCTGTAATCCCATGGTGCAGTCTTATCGATTTCTTTCTTTCCTTTTATTTTATTGTATCTACGTGTATGTGTATGCATGCATGCACGTATGTGTGCATGTATATATACGTAGGTATATATGTGTCTGTCTATAGCATGTACATGTGTCTGTTTGTGTTCAGGGATATATTCTCATTTTTCATCATACTATCAATCATACAGAACCCAACCTAACAAAATTTTAGGGTGACAACAAGGTAGGTTGTGCCAAGGTGAGTGCGTTTGTGACTTTCTACACCAAGGGTTGGCAAATGTTTCCTGTAAAGGCCCAAATAATAACTATTTTGAGGTTTCATGGCCACAGGGTCCCTGCTATAACCTCTTGTTTCTGTCTTTGTAGCAGAAAAGTAGCCACAATGTAGAGACCAATAGGTGTGGCCTGATTTGGCCTTCAGATTACCAACTGTGGTTTAGATTATGAGCCATTCATCTAGTCTGTTCTTAATTATCTTCCCAACATAGGCCCT
Source organism: Potos flavus (assembly GCA_028534135.1). NCBI lineage: Eukaryota > Metazoa > Chordata > Mammalia > Carnivora > Procyonidae > Potos > Potos flavus. The sequence goes on from CM052885.1 coordinate 80,495,662, forward strand.
CTCCACCAGAGTTGTCCCCTGAATGAAATCATCTTCAGCATCTGAACACCTAACCTCCAGTTTTTGAATGGAAATCTCCATCCTGGTCTTACCAGGATCCTAAGATAGCCTAAATTCTGGTCAAATACAAACTCATGCATCTTATTAGAGGGTTTTTGTTTTTTTTGTGCTTCTTTACATACAGATGGATTTTACAATCTTCAAGTATTATTTCAAATATAACCCATGTCTGGCTTTCTCTCAACATACAGAATCATTTCTCTCCTTTTCTTTATTTGGTTGTATATTTACAAATGTCAGAATTCTGCATCTTTGATTGTCAAGCCATTCTCTTCCCCATCCAAACAAAAACCCCCAAATCATTCCACTGGCTAAAAAGCAGGGACCAAGTTGGGCTGTTCACCTAGCAGTACTGAGCGCAGTTCCAAGCCAGATAGCTGGCCTGATGAAATGTAGAAACTAAAAGCAAAGCCCTTTTCTCCAATTATTTCATCCCCACTTCCTTCCTTATGTTTTTTACAAGGCAAGAAGAGGTGTCCCAGCCTGCCTGGGAAGGAGGGCATTCACACGCAGACTTGTATGTGCCTTGGTTTTCTTTCTCCTCTAGCCAAGACCTGGGGGCTTGACTTTGGTCTTGAAGTTTGGATTCTTCCAAGACCCAGAGCCAAAGGACAAAAATCTTACTCAGGTGGCACCACCAACTGTTTTCACTAGCAGGAGAGACAGGCTAGTCAAATTTCAAGACATTAAGATGAGGTTTGAGAAATTTTGACGTGTGGGGAATACACATGTGTGATTTTCGAAACACAACCTGTGCTGAGTTTTAGATCAGATTTATGCTAAACCACATTTGGGGATAAGATATGACATATTGAAGTGCACGCCTCAATCTATGGATGCTTACAGAGGCTGTGGCAGAAACTCCAACTTCCAGGCAGCTCAGTAAATGGAGTGATGATTTTCAGAGAAGAGAGGCCCATTTCTTCACCTCAGGGACAACAGCTCACAGGAACCCTGTTCCAGGAGATCTCAAATCCTGAAACAGTCTGGTCTGGGAAATGGAAAGCATCATCAACAATAACAGCAAAATATCACCATGCCATTCACACCAGCTCACACGGTGTTTGCTTTCCTGACCTCTATTTTCTCCTCCTGCCATCCCTGGTTTTCTGTATGTCTTAGAAATCCATCTGGATGGCTTGTGAGCTCATCTCTGTTCCTGGATCCCACTGCCCTTTTCTGAGATAAATTTGCCATTCACCAATTAAAAGTTTGTTCCCAGACTCTTTTTCTGGATGTTCACTGGTTATGAGTTTGAGAGCACATGCTGGGTGGCATTATCAGGAAGAATCCCTTAGACTATCTGAGTGGAGCAGGCAGGTCTGGCCACCTCTGATGCTTCCTCATCACGTGATGTCCACGTGCCCTACACGCAGCTCATCCGGACCTAGATATTCATAGAGGCACCCTAGTGGTTACCTACCACTACGAGATGAATTACTCTCAAATCCAAGTAACTTAAAATAGCCATTTTATTTTCCTCACGATTTGAGGGTCGGCATTCAGGATGGGTTCAACTGAGGAGTCCTCACCTCGAATCTCTCAAGTGGTTATTATCACACATCTGCTGGGGCTTCCTTTGCCACCCAGACTGGACGTCCACGGTGACTGACCGGCTTGCCTCGCAGGTGATGTTGGCTGTTGGCTGAGAGCTTAGCTGCAGCTGCCAGCCCAAGTACCCACATGTGCCTCTCCACATGGCTTGTCGCAGCATAGGGGCTGGGCCTACAAGGGGTGTTGCCAAAGTCCAGAAACTGAATGTTCTATGAGACTAAAGCCAAAGCAGCAAGCCTTCCTCTTACCTGGACTTGAAGACCACACAGCATTACTTGTTCTACAGTGATTCCATAAGGCCCACCAGACTTGAGGGGAGAAGACATGGACCCCACCACTCAATGGAGGAAGGTCTAAGATTTTGTGCCATCTTTAATCCACCACAAGGGCCCAAGGCCTTACTCCAACCTGCTTGGACCACAGAAGCCAGTCTGAGTTAATAGTGCAAGTACTGGAGGGTCCCTGAGCGTGGAGGGAGGGTCCCTGCCCTCAGGGAAGAAGTGGCTTGGCCTGAAGGGATTGGGAGGTTTGGGTCTCAGAGAAAGAAGCTCAAGACGTAGTTCTTCCACTCACAGGCTATAGAAGCTAGAATAAGCTATTTAACCTGATCCCCAGTTTCTTCATCTATAAAAAATGGAAATAATGTCATTCTTTCCATCTTTTGGGAGGGTGAGATGGAATTAAATGAGCAGATGTATGGACTGAAGCTTCTTGCATGCCAGATCCCAGTACAGAGTGCTAAATCTTTACATGAATGTCATCCGGACAAGTCTAGGAGCTGTCACTGAGCAGAATGATAGGAGAAGGCCACAGTCCTGCCTTATCTATTCTACTCTTCCTTTATAGACCCCCCTTGGGTACTAGAAGAACAACATCCCTACGTACTCTCTTGCACTCTGCACTCTCTTTTCTTTCATTTTCTTCTACCCTTTCATTCTGTTGAATGTACCTCCAGTTTCAAGTTGTCTAGTTTGAGATTCCACCTGCAACACTTGGGGCGCTCTAGGTGACCCCTCCCTCACTTTTGTGGCTTCCAAAGCAGCTCCCCCTTTGGCTAGTCCCAGCAGAGCACTCCTTGCCAGGGATGCACTGTCTTCATGGCATTTGAGGTGGGCTCTGCTCCTATGGTAGTAGAAGAGGCCAGGCTGCACCATTGCGAGACATGGCTGATTTTTTCAGTTGTTGCCTGAGAGTAGGCCACCTCACCAACACTAGTATCTATTTCTCCCTTGGGTCAACAGCCCTTCCTCCTTCTTTTGAAGAATAATCATGACATCATCGTGTTAAGAATCTGGGTCCCTGGATTACCAGGGCCTATTTCTTTTTTTTTTTAAGATTTTATTTATTTATTTGACAAGGAAAGAGACAGCGAGAGAGGGAACACAAGCAGGGGGAGTGGGAGAGGGAGAAGCAGGCTTCCAGCGGAGCAAGGAGCCCAACGTGGGGCTTGATCCCAAGACTCTGGGATCATGACCTGAGCTGAAGGCAGACACTTAACGACTGAGCCACCCAGGCGCCCCTACCAGGGCCTATTTCTGAATCACCCAACACAGGTAATCGTAGTTGCAGTAAATATTCTCTTATCCTGGCTTGCTTTCCCAGTTGAAAATATGAGGTTTCATTCAGCCCACTTCACCAGGCTTTCAAAAAGAAGGTTGCCCCCAAATTTCCCATCAGTCTAGTTCCCACACACCATGACATCCTCATGTCCCTCTGAAGGGTTCATTCTAGGGCAAAGCACAGTGTGAGTTATCTCAGACCAAAACAAACACGTTGTGTTTAGGTAGCCTGGGTCAGGCCTCCTTTTCAGGACACAATTGAGCAAGCTGTCCATGAGCACAGGAGGCACAGAAGAGCTGGGCACCAAGAAAGTCAGAAAGAAGCTATGAGACCGTCGTGTCAGCTTTTCCAGAATACTGCAACTGCTTGCATTTGTATCGTCCCTCAGATCCATTTGCCTCTTTGAAAATGATCTGCAACTTACAACATTATTGAAGTGATCGGTTCCTTTGTTTTCCACGTTGCCTGTTCCTCCTAGAGCCCTGCAGGCTGAACATCTGTGAACCACATTCCTACTGCCCAAATCCTTTTCTTCATCATATCAAATCCTCCCCGGATATGAGCCTGGCTGTTTGTTCCTTCTCCTCTCTTTCCTTTCCTTCTTTTTCTTTTCTTCCCTTCTCTTTTCTTTTTATTTTTTTTTAATTCATCACTGTCTTCCTCATGGAACTGAGCCTTCTTAGTATTCTTTCCACAAACTCAGACAATCAGTAATCCTTTGCTGGCACATCCCTGCCTCCATCCACGTGGTAGGAGCCTGGGACCGGGAGGCTGCCTTGAATAGGAAGGTAAGGTTCCACTCATTTCCTTCTGGAGCTGGTGCCAACCCAACACAATGGAACTCTGGAAAACAATTCCATTAGTCTCCCCGCTGGTTATGAACAGAGCACCCATCAAAGAGATAGGATCCCACCCATGACTTGGCTTCTGGCACCCTCAGAGGTGTATAAAAATGAGGATGCCATACCTTAGGGAGGCTAAGTGGTTTTTCCAAGGACATGTGACTGTAAATGGTCACAGGGCAGATCTGAATCTGAATCTTGCATCTCACTGTCGCAATCCCATGGTATCCTTAAAGAGACCATGTGGCACCTGCCTCAGCTCAGGGAGTCCCCAGAATTCCCACGAGATTGTCTTGGCATCGCTTCCTAACCATCCCCATGGTAGGGGCAGGCTGTTCTTTTCTAGAATCAGTCCCAGTGTTGCCTGATCCAGCTCCTAAACAAAGTCCTGAGAAACTTCTTTGAACCACTAACAGTCACTTGGGGCTTGAATGTTTTAAAGGAACCAGGGTACCCGTGGTCCTGTGGGAGGTATGGAACCTGCACAGGAACCAGAGGGGAAATAAGCCCTGGATGTATATTCCTATGGCTTCCTGCTCCCCTGTTCACAGCCTGTCACTGGCACCCAGGTGACATTGGACTCTGAATGGGAGTAGGAGTGGCACTGGGTCCCAGCAATATGGGTAGTAGCACTGGAGCATGATGGACTATTATTCACTCCTGATCTCATTTTACAATTGAGGAAAGAGCCACCAGGAAGAAAAAGTGACGTAGAGTGACACCAGAGGAGGACCCAGGCCTCACACTGGCAAGCCTGCAAACAGGGTGGGGTAACTGTGACCCTGAGATCAGAGCAATCATCCTGGATGATGAGGGAAACAAAGGCAAGAGAATGTAGCTTAAATTAAATCTCTTTACAGTTTACAGCCCACTGATAAATACCTGAAATGTGCAGAGCGTGACCTTCCTCAAGGAACTCATGGCTGCCTTAGAGCTTTAATGCTTATGTTTTGTTAAACACTAAAAGTAACTTTATCTTGGCAGCAGTTGGCCTTTTAAGGTCCTGAAAGCCTTGCTTCCAAATTCCTTAGAGACTTTCACTATCCCTAACCCTCACTAATTAAAAAGTATATAATCAGTCGCTCCTCACAGTCCCAGTGAGTCTGTCCATGGGTCCTGTCCCTGTGCTATAATAAAATTACCTTTTTGCACCAAAAATGTCTCAAGGATTCTCTTAGCCATTCGGCCATGTACCCAAAACTTCCAAATTTCATCAGCGGATGTGACAGAGAAGTGAGCTCCATGTGGGGCTGCCTCCTTTAAGAAGGTCTTCTCCAGAGAACTAGGTTTAGAGTTGGCACCAGCAGATGTCCAGACCAACCAGCCCAAGAGTGATCGAGAAACTAGCACAGAGAATCCTCTCTATCACATTGTCTCAGGGAGCCCCAGGCTTGGCTCAGGCTCTGAGAGACTGCAAACTGTTGGACAGTTGTCCGAAGAGTGTCATAGTAATGGCCCAGCCCAGTGCTCCTGGCTGCATCCCAGGAGGTGCAAAAGGGGTTTCTTGAGCCCGCACTGACCTTCCTTCTCTGAAACAATTGTTTTGCTTTTGTTGAGTTGTTTCCCCTCAATACAACCCTCAAAATAGCAGCTTAGTTACTCCTAAAGGCCAGTTAGATTGGCTGGCCTGGAATTTCCTGGAACCGCCCAGCTCAGGGCATTCAGGACTCAGGCCCTCTCGGGCTATCTATCTGGGCGCTGCCGGCCTGTGTCGCTTCCTGCTTCCCGCTCGCCCACACCCGTTGCATTGGGTGGGAGGTTTGGTGCTGAGTGTATCCAGGAGAATCAGCACCACTCCCTTCCCTGATCCCCAGGGTGCAATGGCAGGAAAGGTGCTGGGGTCCCTTTGAAGGCTGGCAGGGGGTGCTCAGGCATCGGGCCAGGGCTGGGCATAGGCAGCTGCATCTTGGTACCTGAGGTCACATGTTCAGCAGCAGGCACTCCAACTGTGGATTTTTTTTTTCTTACATTACACTTTCTTACTTGTGGGATATGATTCAGAAATTCTCTTGAAGTTACGCTTTTCCAGTGAAGTCACCGGACACTAGAATAAAGGCATGGAAATAGTTCCAGGCACTTCCCAGAGAGCCAACCCAAGGGGTCTTCTTGGGGGAATGGAGCTCATCTTGCCATGCTAAAACTCACTTTTCCATGGTTCCATCTTGTTCACACTCGGGGATACCAGCTCAGCTAAAACAAAGCAGCCACGACAACAAAAATCAAACAGACAGACACAAATCGACAAAGGTACCAATCTGTGTGCCGATGTCTAACCCAAGGAATAAGTGCAATACTTCAAAGCATATGAAAGAAAGTACATCATCTGTGCATTCTTTCCCTTTAACAAGTGCAGGGGAGACCTGATAATTTGTGACCAGAGGTCCCATGGGCACTGATATTTGTTGACATTAGACTATAAGGTAAGATAAATTCAGGTCCAACTTGGAGACATTCCTGTTCCCAGCCCCAGAGAGGAAAATCCTTGTCCATGTCACCCTCTGCTCTTAGTATTCATTCAACAGATATTTTCTGAGGGTGCCATATGTCCCCAGGCCTGGGCTAAATACCCAGGAGATAACAGTGAACAAGGCAGACCCACCCAGGTGGTCCTGGTTGGCACTATGTTCCCTAGCCAGGCCAGCCTCTCTGACCAGCCTACAGTGGCTTCTGCAGAAGTGCGGGCCATCTATACCTTCAAGGTGTATTTATACACATACTTACCTGTTGGGTACTGCTTTTACCATTTATAGTGCAAATTCTGGGGACGATTTATTTCAGGATCTTGGGGACACCTCACTTTGCCTATGGAAAATGTTCATTTCCTTTGGTTAATATAGTTTGACAATACAAAGACTTACAGATGAAGGACAATGCTGTCATTGGCAGACCTCCTCTTCCCTCACTCCCTCACTCATGAAAAGCAAACAGTCCACTTGCCTGGCCTCTTTCTCTCTCTCTCTCTTAATAGCTTTAAGGAGATATAATTCCCCTACCATACAATTCACCCACTTACCATGTACAAGTTGGTGGGTTTTAGTATATTCACAGACAGATCTGACCCATCCCTTACAGCCTCCGTGGCCACCTTGACTTTTCACTTCTCCTTCCCCACCCCAGGTGAACTCAGGGCAGGAAGGCCACTACACCAGGAATCAGGTGACCTAACTCTGCTACCAACTGCCCAATGACACATTGTTTCGCTTCAGTTTCTACTGTCAATAGTGACTCAGATGAGGTCAAATGGATTGCAGAGCCTAAAGACTCTGTGAGGAATGGTAAACCTACAAACATAAGATTCAGTCATGATTATTGCAATGAATCAATGACCACCTGTGAAAGGACACAGTACTGTAGGGCAGCACTCTCCAAGCTGGGAGCCACAGGCCATGCATGGCTACTGAGCACTTGAAATGTAACTGGTCCAAATCGAGATGTGCTGTGCAACACATAACAGGTTTTGAAGACTCTGAATGAAAAAGGAATATAAGATATCTCATTAATGATTGTTTTATACTGAATAAAAATTGAAATGATAATATTTTTGATATAGCAGGTTAAATAGAATATATTACTGAAATTAATTTCATACTTTAATGTGGCATTAGAGAAATTAGAATTACATATGTATCTGGTTATATTCCTATTAAGTGGCATGGCCCTAGGGAAATCATTTTAAACTTGGACCACAGGCTGAAGCCAGCTGAACCCTCCGTCTTCTTCCCTCTTTCTTGTCTGGGTAAGAAGGAACATCTTTGGCAATACATCTGGAAAGGTGCGAGAAGCTGAGATCCCAGCACAAACCAGGTGCTGGGGACTTGGAGGGAAGAGGTCTAACAGCCCAGCTCATTTCAGAGACATTGCATCTAGGGCTGAAACTGCATTTTCTTAGAAGATGCTGAGATCCTGAAGGCCAACATTGAGTGTGTCCACCCCAAGTGGACACTCTGCTCATGAGCACATCCTGGTTCAGGGTAACTGGCCACAGCAAATCTGACCTCAGCCTTCTGGGAGGTTCTGTGAGTAGGAACTGTCAAGGGGGTCAGGCTGACCTTTGGCAATTGGCTATCACAGAGGTCCCTGCCACTGGCTCTGGCCTGCGTGGGTCCCTCCCTCAGCTTGTCTGGGAGCTCAGCATGGACAATTTAAATCATGAGACAGTTGTGATCTGATGGATCTTTTCTCTGTAGCTTCCCAGATGGGAAAAGATACCTTGACTGGGCAGAGATAAGAAAGTGTGGACAGGTATGAAGGGTGAGAACTTGATAATCTCTTTTGCTTTACTTCCAACCAGGTCTTTCCCTCTGAGGGTGCTGTTTCTATGAGAGAGTATCAGGGTAAGACTCTGGGTCCTGAGAGAAGGCCTGTCCAAGAGAGAAAGCCATCAGGGACCTCATTCTGGCAACAGAACGTTGCTAAAGAACTGAGGGAACCGAAGAGCATACAGAAAGTCATTGGTAGGAATTTAAGTGGAGGGGCTAAGGCAAAACTCTATCCTATGAATGGAGCCAATTGTTCAAATGGTTAATTGGCGTCCATCAGTTGTCTTTTATCCCAAGAGGAATGTGGAAGGAACCAGTGTTTATTGAGGTTTTGTGTAGTACCATCTCATTTAATCCTTACATCATAACTATGTGCTGAATTTTTGGCTGCATCCCTTGGTCCCATGTCCAAGCCCCTGTCCGTTGTTGTTGTTGTTATTGTTGTTGTTGTGTTTTTGTGTGTTTTTTAAATTTTTGGGTTTTTTTGTTTTCTGGTTTTTTTATATGTAGCAGTTGAAGGTGGCTGTCAGTTGCAGAGACTGTTTGAGGTTTCCTCCTAACTCACCTTGCATAGATGGTTACATCTTCTCCTTACAGCATGGGGGATGCTGGTCAGCCATTCCAACCTCTGAACTCTCATGAGTCTCCACTCACTGTTCTGCCGTGAAAGAATGTCAGGAAGACCCAGCCTCCTCATCGTGTAAGGATCTGGTCATAAGAGCTCTGGATCCCAGACTGTGGTCTGACACTTACTGGCTGTGTGACCTTAAGAAAGTCACTGACTCCTGCTAACCTTAAATTTCCTCATTTTCAACCAGTTTTTAGGAACCACAGTTGAAATAATAAACCTATAAGGACTTTGGAAACTCAAATGTGCTATGTAGATGTCAACTATTTTTATGCATGGTTAAGTTTTTATGAACTGCTAAGGGAAAATCTGGCCAAACGTGCCCTCCTCATTCTCAGCCAAAACAAGGAGCCAGGACAAGTCACTGTTTTATGAGAAACCACACTCATTCTTCAGCTGCGTTTGCAATTTTCTAATATTTCAGGCTCATTTTGTCAAGTGCTTAAATCAGAATGAAATGAGGCCTGGAAAATGGAAAGTTCTTGGGCACCCTCTGGAATATGTGTTGCAGCCACACCATGAGCAGTGGGTTCTGGTTTCCCTGACTGCCCATAGTTAAGATTGTTTCCATGCTGATGGAATTTGAGAAAGTTAAAGGAATCTTTGTCTTTCTGCTACATATCATAACCTAGTCACAAAAAGCAGGCGCCAGGACCTGTCCAAATCATGAAGCTGTTTATATCGGCAACAATGAGACCTAACCCAAAAAAACATTTCACTCAGAGTCTTTGAAGGAGCAAGGTTGTTGTGTCCTTCAGCAGAAAGTTCAGTTGAGAAAGCTGGAAAACAATATGAGAGTCATCAGGCTGTTCACGTGAGATGGATCCAGGTTGGTGTGTGAACAGGGAGCCCAGCCACTTGGCCACATAGGGAATGGGTAGAGCTCTCAATCCCCAGCATGGCCATTTCCATCCATTCCGAGACAGGAGCAAAAAGGTGGAGGGAGGATGGATGCAGGCACAGCCAGCCCCCTCTGCTGGAGCTCATTTCACAGTCAGTGCCCCTTGTGGCTGTTGGTCCAGCTCCTGGTCCCAGTCATCTATGGTTACTCCTGAGATTTATGGATGGCTGGGATTTCTCTCTCTTCCAGCGTTTCCTGTCTGTTTCTGCACTCAGAACTGAGGACTCAGGACTGGGGACCGAGCCAGGTTTTTGTTTTTGTTGTTTTATGACTTAAAGACTTGAAAAAATTTTCTGCAGGATTTCTGAAACAGAATAGGAATGCAATTTCTATTCTTTTCTAGAGAGCTTTTTAGAGACTAAAGTCTCTGCTAAGGCCTTCATCGGAGTGAGTGAGCTGTAGTAGCTGCAGGCTCTGGCTCCTCCATTGGCTGTAGGTAGTCCCTGAGAGTCTGGCTCATCCCCTTGCATTCCATCAAGGTAAAAACTAGGGCGGAGAGCAAATGGGCCAGCCTCAGGCCACTGCTCCCCTCCGGAGTTCCCAGTTCTCTAGTGTCACTGTCTTATTTGTGGAATTTCTAAGCTATCTCTGTTGGGAGAAAAATGCAGGAAGAAATGAGAATCAAATATTTAGTGGTCATGGGAGCTAGTTACAAATATTCTTGATTTTGTTCTGGACACATAAAAGGGTCAACTTGGAGTGGCCTCTTTGGCATTAGACAAGGCTTTGGTCAATGAAATGTAAGCAGAGTACCACGTATCACTTCTGGTCCCTAGCCTTAAGGCTGCTGTGTGATTCCCTGGGTCCCATTCCCTGCTTCTGTGATGTGGAAGCACCTGGAGGGATGCAGCCTCTGTCACCCAGAAGATGAAAACTTGGTCATCCTAGGTCCTTTAGTACCTGTAATGAGCAGAAACCTTCACCTCAGAGCAACACATGGTGGACACACAATATGGAGAAACAAGTCTTCGTTATTTGAACTCCTTAGGAGACTGTGCTCACGGCACAGCCTAACTTGTGCTCACTGAAACAGCAAAATACCAAGTGTAAGTATAGTGGGTCTTTCTTGCAATGTCCAGTTCCTCCTCATCAAAGTGTGAGTGAGCAATACTATCAAAGCCGGTTGTAGAATTGCTTCCACCTCCTTGTGCTAACCACCTTCCCTTTCCTGCCCCATCCCCTTGTTTACTTACCAAAGTTTCCAGAGATCATTTTCCAAATACACTATTGCACCCAAACCTTTATCTCAGAATCTGTTTTGGGGGAAGCTCAAGCTACAACATGCATCCTAATACTTGTGATAGCTTCCTGTCTAAATTAAATGCATCCCCCATCTAGTTCTGAAGTCAGGGTGGGCTGGAATGAGCTGCTCTTGCTTACAGTAGTATCCTAATGCCCGATATACTGCCTGGCTCATGATTCCTGCTAATACATATTTTCTTAATGAACACACAGTGTAGTCTATGCACGAGTTTAACCATCTAGCAGGAAGACAGACAACTCGAGAAATAGGGGGGACAATTGAGGCATACCCAAAAGTAACACAGAAAAGAGAGTGATTCATTGTATGTAAGCTGCAGATGGAGTCAAAACAAGTGACCTCTTGTTTTAAATGACTGAATAGACTAGGTGGGAAGGTAGCGAAGATGTTCAAGCAAAAAAACAAAAGCAAAGACTAAGTATGGTGAACATAAAGATGAACCACTCAATCTCCCTTCGGCGAAAGACTAACTGCCCATAAGGAAGTGTCGTCATCAGGGAGCCCACAGCTGTCAGCTTTTGCATGGTCTGCCTCAGGAGTAGAGAGCTATCCTGCCAATACCAGACCACACTTGGAGGGAGGGGGAGTTGTATCTGTGATTGAGTGAAACAGAGGGAGCCACAACTTTGCCATTTCTGCATCCCATTCAAGTTCTTCATCTGCCCAATCCTGCTTCCTCCCTCTTCGCTTCACACGTGTTTATCCTTAATTAGGGTTGCCAGGTTAGCGAATCAAAATACAATGTCCAATTAAACTTGAATTTCAGATAAACAATGTATTTTTGTATGTAAGTATATTTCAAATATTGTGTGGGACACATTTATAGTAGAGTTATTATTCTTTGTTTATCAGAAACTCAATTTAACTGGAAACTCTATATTTTATCTGACAATCTTATCTCTTTCATCCCAAACTCCACCTCAGCGTCAGCTCTGGAGAACTTAATCTGCAACACTAAGTAGAAAAGGACATGGTGTGATATGGGAGTTGTAGGCACTTCCTGCTGCTGGAGCATGAAAGAAACTCCTTTTTCTATTTTGGATGTTGTCAGAAGCTCAAGCTGAAGAAGATGGGTCTTAAAGACTTTCATCCTAAAAAATATGACTTCTATCCTCAAGGACAATGATGGAGCCAGTGGAAGGCTCAAAGCAGGAAACAAGATGGTTGAGTTTGCATTTCAGAGAGAACTCCCCCTTGTGAATGTGTGTGAGGATGGCCTGGAGGATGCAATGACAGAATAGACAGACCAATAAGAAGGTCTGATTTTTCCAAAGAAGACATCCAGATGGCCAACAGACACATTAAAAGATGCTCAACATCACTCATCATCAGGAAAATGCAAATCAAAACCACAATGGGATATCATTGCACACCTATTAAAATGTCTAAAATAAAAAAATTCAAGAAACAACAAGTATTGGGGTGCCTGGGGGGCTGTCAGTTAAGTGTCTGCCTTCTGCTCAGATCATGATCTCAGGGTCCTGGGACTGAGCCCCACATTGGGCTCCCTGCTCAGAGGGGAGTCTGCTTCTTCTTCTCCCTCTACCTCCTCCCCCCTGTTCATGCTATGTCTCTCTGTCTCTCAAATAAATAAATAAAATCTTAAAAAACAAAAAAGAAACAAGAAAAAGAAAAAGAAAAAAAACAAGTATTGGCAAGGATGTAGAGGAAGTGAAAGAACACTTGCGCACCACTGGTGGAAATGCAAACTGGTACAGCTACCATGTAAAACAGTATGGAGTTTCCTCAAAAAATTGAAAATAAAACTACCCTACAATCCAGTAACTGAAGTACTGGGTATTTATCCAAAAAATACAAAACACTAATTCAAAGGGATACATGCACCCCGATATTCTTAGCCGCATTATTTACAATAGCCAAATTATGGAAGCAGCCCAAGTGCCCATCTGTAGATAAATGGATAAAGATGATGTGGTATATATATTATATATCATATGTATTCCATTATATTATAGTATAGTAGAGTATATTGTATTGTATTATATTATTATATAATATATATAATGGAATATTATTCAGCTATAAAAAATGAGATCTTGTTATTTGCAAAGACATGGATGGAGTTAGAGATTATAATACTAAAGCGAAATAAGTCATAGAAAGATAAATACCATATGATTTCACCATATGTGGAATTTAAGAAACAAACAAATGAGCAAAGGAAAAAAGAGAGAGAGAGAGACAAATAGGAAACAGACTCTTAACTGTAGAGAAAAAACTGATGGTTATCCGAGGGGAGGTGGGAGGATGTGTGAGGTAAGTGTTGGGGATCAAAGAGCACACTTACCATGATAAACACTGAGTAATGTATAGAATTGTTAAATCACTATATTGTACACTTGAAATTAATATAACACTGTATATTAACTATACTGGAATTAAAATTTAAAAACTCAATAAAATAAATACAAAAAATTAAAAGAACAATAAGAGGGTCTGGTGAGTGTCCAAGTTAATAATGACAAGGGAGTGACCTAAGGAGGGAGTGATAATGAAAAAGAGACAAGAGACAAGATATTTAGGAGTTGGGACAGAAGATTTGGTGGCCAATGGGCATGAAGAGCAGAAAGAGGAGAAGACTGGACACTTTCTGGGTTCCTTGATTGGGATACTGTGTAATTGGGATTTGGGGGTTGAGTGAAGGAACAGCAATGTCTTCACCTTGCACTCAGTTTGCTCAGAGACCTGCTAAGCTTACAAATGAAGCTTCATGGGAGCTGCAATCCCAGGGCAGCAAGAGACAGAGAAAGTAAAGGGAGCAGGGAAGGAGAAAGGCAGAGTCCAAGTGGTGCATTGCAGAGTGGATGAGGAATGCCTGATGGCTGAGTCATAAAGAGCAACTTCTGGTCTGAGTAGGTGGAGCCACTTGGTCTCAGAATGATCTTTGAGGGCAGGAAGAGAGAGGGATTTATGGTGTGGAGCCTCTCTACCTCTTTTGTTTCACTGGTCAGCTTCTGCTCTCTGGAGAGTTAACTGCCCTCCCTCCTCTGGGTTATGTTGCCTGATTCCTCCAGGAAGCCTCTGGGAAGCCAAGTTCTTGGATTTTGTGGTACAGCTTGAGTACCTTAGCCCATCAGAGTCCAGAGATGGTGGTTACAGCAGAACCTCAGGGTGTCTGAGTGGTCTGAACTTGGGTGACAGGGCAGTTGCAAATCTTCCATGGTTGGTGCAATAGAGGCCATGACAAAGCCCAGCCCTGGGAAGACTGAAAACTGTCAGTCTTAGGAGAGAAAATGAAGGCAGATGTGCCTGGGTGGGGGATGGTTTCCACTGAGCAAAGTGGTCGTGGACAGGGGTGGAGGGAACAGGTGAGACCCTCTAGCCCCCAAAATTCATCAGTTGCAACCAATTTGATAACCAGGACAATTAGCTCTGCCCTGGTCACTGAGGGGGACCACCAGGGGCTGTTCCATAGGCTTAGAGTATGGATTTCCATAGCTGTGTGAAAGATGTGATCCTGTGGGTCATCGGCATATAAAGGGTTAAAGGCACAAGTGTGGGGGTGGTGGCCAGTCAAATGGTAAAGAGGAAATAGCAATGCAGCAAGAAGCACAGCTTCTTACAGAGCCAGAAGGCACTGACATTCAAGGTGGGTGAGACTCAGTGAATACAATGAAGGAAGCTCAGGTAGACACCCCACACTCCCCAAAAAAGAAAGGCACCAGGCTGTGGAACTGAGGCCTGCAGGAGCAGTAGTCCACAGAGGGAAGACTTCAGAACGGTCAGATGAGGCGGAGAAATTCCCACGGGGCCTGGCACTTACAAGATGCTCATGACTTTTACCAGCATAATCAATTCAAATAATGTATTTGGTATATTCAAACTACATTTTCCCATCAATAATTAAAAATAGGAAATATGGGTTGCAACTGAAGCCACAGCTACTGAAGTTCAAGGAGTCACATCCCCTGCCCCTCATTTCAGACATTTTGTCAGTTTAATAAAGAAGCAACAATGATTGTAAGACAGAAAAACTCTCAGTCTTGCGTGAAGCAAAGAACACCACTATATCCTTTGGATTTAGTGTCTCTGACAGTATTAGATTTAAAGAATGCCCTCATTTTTCAGAAATGGAGACAAGAAAAACAAAGGCAGACAAGTTCCTGGGCTCCTTGAAAAGCCCTATGAAACATTATCTAAAACCCATCCCCTTTGCAAAGCTGTCTCCACAAAAAAGTTAATCTATTTCTAGAACTTTATTTTTATCATCTTCATAAACCTAAAAAACAAAGGCTTGCTAGAACTGGGACAAAATTATTCACCTTGTCACACATTTGTATGGGAGCATTTCCAAACATGGAGCAGGTTTTCCACTTGCTCCAAGAGTGCAACATTCTGGAGGAAAAAAACAAGTGCAGTGGGAGAAAAATTCAGGGAGACAGACACGGCCCCCACCTCGGGAAGGGGGCACATGTGGCAGCATCATGGCCTGTGTACCAGTTCTGAGTGGGGTTTTGGATCCTAGCATGCGATTACCGTTTCTCAATATCATGTCTTACATGCGGATCCTGCTTGGAGACCTAGGCTGACATTTGATTCCGTATATTTTACTCTCTGTAAATATAAGTTTCTGATTTGAAATCTTTACAAGAGGGGCACCTAGGTGGATCAGTTGGTTAAGCATCGGACTCTTTTTTTTTTTTTTTTTTAAGCATCGGACTCTTTATTTCAGCTCAGGTCATGACCTCAGGGTGGTGAGATCAGGCTCCAAGCTCAGCCATGAGTCCGTCTAGGATTCTTTCTCTCTCCCTCTGCCCCTCCCCCCACTCATACTCTCTAAAGAAATAAATACATATATGCATACATAAAATCTTTTTTAAAAATAAAATAAAATCTTTACAGGAACAATGACTCACAAATCCCAGTGTACAGTCAAGTCAAATCTTTCACCTCAGCCAATTTCTAGGTTTTTATAGCAAATGTCCAGATGGACCCAAACTCTGTTCACACCAGGATTCATGAATTTATAAGCATATTTGGAGCACTAGGGCACTACTGGGGGCTGTTAACATGAGATCCCAGGAAGCGCTCTGGGAAAATAAATTTGCTTCAGGGCTATTCTAATTGTCCATTCTTCTGCTCTTCTCCAGTCTGTCTGCAATGACTTATTTCCAAGTCCCAGGGTAAGGAAAGCTATATAAAAATTGAGGAAAGACATGGAGAGGGTGAGGCCTCAGCAGCACATCTCACGGTGACAAGAACAAGAGCTTGTGATATGAGCAAAACCCTGAGACCCTGGGACCTGGTCTTGCTCTGAAACAAGCCAGCACTGACAGCAGAGAACAGCATCATCAGATGTCACAGGTATAGTTGCACTCAGGGTGCCAAGGGCACAGGTAATGCTACCACCACTCACTGGAGCTTTTGCAGACTTTACATGGTAAATATTCTGAGGAGGACAGAGCAGGGGGAAAAAATGGCACACTCAAAGTAGCTATTGAAGAGTTTAATATATATATTGCCAGCAAATATGAGAACAGAAGGTAGAAAAAACACAAGTTTCTAAATCCTGACAACACATTGGGTCTATTAACAGTGGGGATCCATCACTCTCTTAAGCTTGAAGAAACAGAGTGACAGACCCTGCTGACTGCCTATATTGTCCTCTGTGTTAGTTGTCTAGGGCAGAGTAATAAACTACTGCAAAACTTAGCATCTTAAGACAACAATTACTTTACTATTAATTGTTAATTGTTGGTAGTACAATTGTCTTCTCACATAATTTCTGAGGGTCAGAAATTTGAGAGTAGCTTACCTGGGTCATTCTAGCTCAAAGTCTCTCAAGAGGATCCAGTAAGATGTTGATTGGGGCTACATATCTGAAGGTTTGACTGGGGCTGGGGTATCTGCTTCCAAGATAGCATATTCATATGGCTATTGGCTTGGGACTTAGCTCTTCACTGTTTGTTGGACAGAAAGCTCATTTCTGTGCCATGTAAACAAACCTGTAAGGCTACATGAGTGTCTTCACAACATGGCAGCTGTCTTTCCCCCTGCATGAGTGAGTCAAGAGACAGAGAGCGGAAGGTGGAAACACAAAGTTTTTATGACCTACCCTTGAAAGTAACAGCGCCACTCATGTATGCCTTATATTATTTGTTAGAAGTGAGTCACTAAGTCCAGGCCTCACTCAAGAGGAATGAAAATAAGGTCTATGTCTTGAAGAGAGGGATATTGAAGAATTATGTGGATATACTTTAAAATGGTCAGACTCCAAAATTTTTGGAAACTATATAGGTAGATTTGAAATTGTTCACCAATATAGATTTTTATTTTTTTATTTTTTTAAGATTTTATTTATTTATTTGAGAGGGAGAAAGTGAGGACACAAGTAGGGGGGAGGGGCAGAGGGAGAAGCAGACTCCCTGCCAAGCAGGGAGCCCAATGCGGGACTCGATCCTAGGACCCCGGGATCACAACTCAAGCCAAAGGCAGACATCCAACTGATTGAGCCACCCAGGTGCCCACCAATATAGATTTTTAAGCACAAAGGTAAAGTTCACAATCAAAGAAGGACTTGGATATTTCCTTCTCTTTGGAATTATTGAAAGCTTCTAGTTGAGTGTTAGCTACCTTTATATTAATGATTGGATCTCAGGTAAGGTTTTTCTAAGAATCTTTGCATTGTGTAGTTTCCAGAAAAGTTCTAGTTGATGTAGATGGCAGTCAGTACCTGCCTCTGAAGGAGAAAGTGAAACTTAGCTATGAAACTTGTTTGAGCTTCACAGAGAAACATGCTGGTTTTATTGTCATGCAAATGTTAATCTCATGATCTGATCTGGGAAGCCTGCCCCAAGTATCCAGAGTAGTTGAGAAGCAGTAATGACAGTAGGTTCCTGGAAGATAAGACAGCCGTTTAAACCTAGGGAAAAAAATAAGATCATTTCCCTAAATTCCTCAGCAGATTATGTTGGCATTTTGTAGTGGTTTTGGTAAACTGGTAGATGAATTACCATTTTCTTTTATGAATTACCATAAGTGCACACTTATGGGAGCAGTGAGCTCCCATAATGTGCACTTTTCCCTCCCTCCAGACAGTCCAGTTTTCTCTACCACTAATCTGTTCAAGATCCCATTCCTATACTTACTTGTTGTCAACTACTTCTGATTTTGTCCCTAACTCACAATGAACTTGTCTGATGGGTCTTCTCTTCCTGGAGGCATCTGGTTTGGGAAAAAAGAATCCCCCAGCAGGAGCATCTGCCTTGTGGGAAAAGTCTGGGAGTTATCCAGGAGAAAAGCATGAATACTGGGTAAATTACTTTTCCAAAGTGGTATTAGAGTTAAGATCATGAAGAGTTATTTTGGAGGAAGAACCTGTGGGATTCTGTAAGTGATGGATTCCACATGAGGGCTGAGTAAGCAATGCTCTAAAATCAACACTTAGGATGTAGTCCTCATGGTGCTAATACTCATACAAGGATTGGAGCTTGACAAAGCAGCAATCCATATCTCAAATACAAACTAGCAGTATCTCTGCTACCTTTGTCCACTTCTGATGTCTGTGCTTCATCTCTGTAGCCTGCCTGAATGCTCTTGGGTTAGGGAGTCTGGGCAGATTGATAATAAACCAAAGTGGGTCAAGAGGAAAGCAAACAAACAAAATCCTAATCTGAAATGACACTTTTTAGTATTTCATTCTTTACATTCTAGATGTATCTGATATTAACTGATCAGATTATACCAAGATATATTCATCTGGCATGGTCAAACCATAAAAGGAAAAATTTATAGTTTAATCAAGCAGCTCCAAGTTATATTCCTGGGAGAAAGGAAGTGACCAACTGCATACTGGTTGTTGACAAAATTTTATCTTCTTTTTCTCAATACCAGCCACCTGTGACTCCCTCTCTCTCTCTGTCTCTACACACACACACACACACACACACACACACACACACACACACACAAAGGCATCAGGGTCCTTCTCTTCTCTCCCTCCCTTCAGCCTCCTCTTAGGAAGAAATCCAATGAATTACTTTATGCTATAATGTAGATGATTGAAAAGATTATACATATGAACTTTCCCAAGGACATTTTCATTATAAAAAAGGAACTACAATGTAAATCAAAAGAAGGAGTTTCTCAATTGAAAATCAAGTCAGTAAGCAATTGGGTAAGATTGTAGGGAAGGTCACCAGGGACTTTTGACCCCGAACACATTGGTCAAGTCTAGTAATGAATAGATAAAGTGAGATGTGTGTGTGTGTGTGGGGTCCATCCTGGCCCATTACATGCAGTTTGAACTATTAAATCTATGAAAACAGAGCACTTCCAACTGGAAGTCAGAGAATCTGAATGTGAGCTTTATACCTGTCCTCGTCTGTGCTATTGACCAGGTGCCAATCACATTCTCATCCTTACTTTCTTCCCTGGAATAGCATATGTACTCAGCTTGAAAATCAAAGGACACGAGGCTGAGGACATATATCATCATTTTCTCTCTCTCTTTTATTATGTTATGTTAGTCACCATACAGTACATCATTAGTTTTTGATGTAGTGTTCCATGATTCGTTGTTTTATATAACACCCAGTGCTCCATGCAATACGTGCCCTCTTTAATACTCATCACCCAGCTAACCCATCTCCCTACTCCCTCCCCTCTGAAACCCTCAGTTTGTTTCTCATAGTCCATAGTCTCTCAGGGTTTATTTCCCCCCTCCAATCCCCCCCTTTCATTTTTCCCTTCTTTCTCCTAATGTCCTCCCTGTTATTCTTTATGTTCCACATATGAGTGAAATCATATGATAATTGTCTTTCTCTGCTTGACTTATTTTACTTAACATAATCCCCTCTAGTTCCACCCATATTGATGCAAATGGTGGCTATTCATCCTTTCTGAGGGCTGAGTAATATTTCATTTTATATATGGACCACACCTTCTTTATCCATTCATCTGTTGAAGGGCATCTCAGCTCCTTACACAGTTTGGTTATTGTGGACATTGCTGCTATGAACATTGGGGTACATGTGACCCTTCTTTTCACTACATCTTTATCTTTGGGGTAAATACCCAGTAGTGCAATTGCTGGGTCATAGGGTAGCTCTATTTTTAATTTTTTGAGGAATCTCCACACTGTTTTCCAAAGTGGTTTTACCAACTTGCATTCCCACCAACAGTGGAAAAGGCTTCCCCTTTCTCCACATCCTCTCCAACATTTGTTGTTTACTGTCCTGTTGATTTTGGCCATTCTAACTGGTGTAAGGTGATATCTCAATGACGTTTTGATTTCAATTTCCCTGATGGCTAATGATGTTAAACATTTTCGTTGGGGTTAATGAAGAGCATGAAATCAGCCATAATACCTGGCTTGCTAAAATGTAACACAGAGGCCACTGGGGGTGAAGGAAGATTTCAGAGGAGAAAGGCATAGGCCTTTGGAATGCTGAGGCCTGCGTGACAACTCTGCCTTTGGAATGCGGCAGGGAGGTGTCTTCCCCAAGCCTTTCTTAGCCCAAACAGCTGCCCTGTGATCTAAGAGACTTATGCATTGTCCCTTAGGCTATGTTTAGTAGACCACGTAGATTAGCATATCATATCTTTCCCATAAACAGATCCTCCTGGTTCAATAAGACCCCCTGTCATGCGTCACGTGCTTGAGAAACAATGATAAGGATTTGTGGTTATCCTGAAGGCCCAATAAAGGCAGGAGCAAAGAAGAGCAAAGGGTCTTCACCTCTGGGTGTTGATCCCCTTGCCTTCTCCTCTCTTCCACAGCAAAGTTTGGAGTAATCTTTCATCTGTGGGTACAGGGATTGCTGGCCATTCCCAGCATATTTTTTCATGTGTCTGTTAGCTATTCTTATGTCTTCTTTGGAGAAGTGTCTGTTCATGTCTTCTGTCTATCTTTTGACTTGATTATTTGTTTTTTGGGTGTTGAGTTTGAGAAGTTCTTTGTAGATCTTGGATACCAGCCCTTTATCTGTAGTGTCACTTGCAAATATCTTCTCCCATTCTGTGGGGAATTATTATTATTATTACTCCTTAAGTCCTCAAAGTTCAGGATATTGAAAAAAATAAAACAAGGAGGTTATCCTTAACTTCATCACCTAAAAGCCACCAAAGTTTTTCCAAATATACCCTACTTGAAAAAAAGAAAGCCCATTGAATAAGTATCAGATGCCATTTAGGGTTGTTGCTTGTGCTTATGGATATTCAGAAAGCCTGAGCACTGTGAATATTAGTGATGTGGGGTGAGTTTCAAAGAGCATTTTCTTTCTTTCTTTTTTTTTTTTTTTGACTCGCCCTATTATTCAGGGAGGTAAAATAATGGCAAGCCCATTAAGCTAATCATCACCAGATAAGAGGCATTGAACAGTTTATAAAAGGGAAAAAACAATAACAAACAAATCCAAGGCATGCAGAAGAATGAAACTGGACCACCTTTCTTACACCATACACAAAAATAAATTCAAAATGGATGAGATACCTAAATGTGAGACAGAAACCACCAAAATCCTAGAGAAGAACACAGGCAGCAACTTTTTCAACCTCAGTCATAGCAACTTCCTACTGGACACTTTGGCAGAGGCAAGGGAAACAAAAACAAAAACGAACTATTGGGACTTCATCAAGATGAAAATCTTCTGCATCTTGAAGGAAACAATCAACAAAACTAAAAAGCAGCCTACAAAATAGGAGATATTTCCAAACGACATACCTGATAAAGGGTTAGTATCCAAAATCTATAAAGAATCCAGTCAAGAAAAAAAAAAAAAAAAAAGAATCCAGTCAAGAAATGGGCAGAAGACATGTATAGACATTTTTCCAAAGAAGACATCCTGATGGCAAACAGACACATGAAAACATGCTCAACCTCAGTCATCATCAGGGAAATACAAATCAAAACCAGGATGAAGTACCACCTCACACCTGTCAGAATGGCTAAAATTAACAACACAAGAAACAACATGTGTTGATAAGGATGTGGAGAAAGGGGAACCCTCTTGCATTTGTTGGGAATGCAAACTGGTACGGCCACTCTGGAGAACAGTATGGAGGTTCTTCAAAAAGTTAAAAATAGAACTACCCTATGGTCCAGCAATTGCATTACTAGGTATTTATCTAAAGGATACAAAACTACAGATTCAGAGGGTTACACACACCCTGATGTTTAAAGTAGTATTATCAATAATAGCCAAACTGTAGAAAGAGCATAAATGTCCATTGATTGATGAATAGACAAAGAAGATGTATACACACACACGCACATACACACACACACACATATGTATATATATGTATACACACACACACACATATGATTGACTATTACTCAGCCATCAAAAATAATGAAATCTTGCCATTTGCAATGACATGTTTGGAGCTAGAGTGTATTATGCTAAGGGAGATAAGTCATTCAGGGAAAGACAAATACTATATGATCTCACTCATACGTGGAATTTAAGAAACAAAATGAATGAGCATATGGGAGGGGAAAAAAGAGAGAGAGAGGGAAACAAACCATAAAAGACTCTTAATAGAGAACAAATTGGGGGTTAATGGAGTGGGGTGGATGGGGGATGTGCTAGATAGGTGATGGGTATTAAAGAGGGCACTTGTTGTGATGATCACTGGGTGTTGTAAGTGATGTATCGCTGAATTCTACTCCTGAAACCAATATTGCACTGTATGTTAACTAGAATTTAAATAAAAATTTGAAGAAGAAAAATCATGAGAAGAACAAAACAAAACAAATTCAGGGTAACTGAGCCTGACTACAGATGTCTCCAGAATCTTTCTTTTTATAGAGTCCTGTTGCAGATGGCCATTGATGCTATGAAAATCTATCCATTTCAGTGAGCACTCCACCACTGGCATGGCTGCAGGTTGTCTGGCACCTCTGAGATTCAAGTGGGGCTTTTAGCATTCATGTTCTTGAAACTTTCATAAAAGTTTCATTTCTATTCCATGTGAAGTTCAGTGAAATGCACAAAAAGAGTAACCTGTGGCATCAAGCCAGGTAATGAATTCCTGTCTCAAATAAGAGAAAAGCAAAGAACAAGCCATACTTATCACATGCTTGTGTCTGTCCAGAATCTCAAATGCCTTTCTAGGAAGTAGAAGTGATAAACCTGAAGCTGAGAAGTGTTTAGAATGCTAAGAAATGGCAGCTCTGCTTCCATGTTCACACAAACTGAGAATTGTGAACATCTCTTCAATCCACCTACTTGGCAAGGCTGAAAAATCAGTTACTGAATAAAATAACAAATTGTCGTTTGTTTTGTTTAGATGTGTGCCAAAAAAAACCTAACTTTTTTTTCTGGGAATAAACAGGTCTATATCCAAGATACAATTGGTTTCTGAAGTGTAGAAATCACCTGACCTCTTGGCCATCTGCCAGTGATAACATCCTGCTATGTGTACAATGGACCTACACCTTCCTTGAGCACCAAAACCCACATCTCTCTGCTTGAATCTGGACTTCTTCATTGCATTTTCAAGGTTATGGCATTAATATTCTTCCTACCTGGGGAATAGTGTCGGTGCAAAGAGTGAAGTCTTCTAGACTTTCTCCTTGTTCTGTGATTCCACCGTGTCATTCACTTATTCATTCAGAAATATTTGAGGGTTCATTTTGGGCCAGACAGTATTCTTGGCAAAAGATACAGAAGTGAACAAGATAGACAATGAAATAAAAATGGAAAAAAATGTGCCTTTGTGTGTGCATGCATGCATGTGTATATGAGAGAGAGAGAATGAATGAACGAATGAAAAAAAATCCAGAAACTTTAAATAGAGCCAAGTGGTTATGTTTGGGTAGTGATTTTAAACGGTCTCTCTGATGACTTTATATTTATGCCAAAATCTGAATCATGTGAAGGAGCCTGTTCTGCAAAAGTTGGGGACAAAGACAGCCCTTAGCAAAAAAAAAAACTAATATCAGGTTTAAAAGTTTGTATGGCCTCGTGTTGGAAGCCCCTTAGGCTGAAACATGGTGAGAGGGCAACAGGAGAGTCGGCAAAGGCTAGATCAAGTAGAATGAGTGAGCTTGATAAGGTACTTGGATGCTTGGACTATATTCTAAGAAGTATGGGATGTTGCTGGAAAGTCTAAAGTAGCAAAAAGTAATATGGTCTATGCTTTTAAAAAAACAACCTTGGCTCTATGTGGAAAATGAAATGTCCAGGTCAAGGGACCAAAAGCAGAAGACCAGTTAAGAGGCTATAGCCTTGCTCAGGCCAAGACATTCTAAAAGCTCAACAAAGAGTAAATTCTCAAGAGTAAATTCTCAAGAGTACTGAGAATTCACAGAAGTGATAGACTCAGGATATCTGTATCTATAGACAAAGGAAGACTTACTGGTATGACAGGAGAGAATTCAAAAAGGTTGCTAGAATTTTTGTCTTGAGCCAAGTGAATAAAGTTGAGATACTATTGGCAGAGATGAAAAAGACTAGGTAGGTTTGGGGAACATTTCTGGAGTTCTGTTTGGGGCACTGTAGACATTTTCTCCATAGACATACATGGCAAGTTGAGTATATGATCTAGGTCAGAGGGCAGATAGAGACTTTGGAGACTGTGCAGGTAGATGATTTGAAGCATAGGTCAGAATGTTATCACTTATAGCAGTTTTAGGTTCACAACAAAATTGATAGGGGGGTACAGAGAGTTCCCGCATGTCATCTACAAGTACACACGCACAACCTTCCCTTCTATCAACAATTGATAAACCTACCTTAGCTTGATAGCTCATTTCTTTTTAGTGCTAAATATTATTCCATTGTCTGGATATATCACCATTTATCCTTTCACGTACCAAAAGATATCTTGGTTTCTTTCAAGTTTTGGCAATTATAAATAAAGCTGCCATGAACATACATGTTTATGTGTTGACATAAGCTTTGTATTCATTTAGGTATATACCAAGAAGTGCAGTTGGTACATCGTATAGTAACAATAGGTTTAGTTTTATAAGAAACTGTCAAATGCTTTTTCAAGTTGGCTTGAAATTCTGAATTCCCATCAACAATGGATGAGTTTCTGTTTCTCCATAACCCCACCAGCATTTGGTATTGTCAGTGTTTTGGGTGTTGGCCACCCCAATAGGTGTGTAGTGGCACCTGTTTATTTCCCTAATACCATGTGACACTGAACTCTTTTCGTATGCTTGTTTGTCATCTGCATATCTTCTTTGATGAGGTGCTGTTCAGATCTCTTGCCCAAATTTTTTTTTTTTAAGAATTTATTTATTTATTTATTTGACAGAGAGAGAGAGAGATCACAAGTAGGCAGAGAGGCAGGCAGAGAGAGAGGGGGAAGCAGGCTCCCTGCTGAGCAGAGAGCCCGATGCGGGGCTCGATCCCAGGACCCTGAGATCATGACCTGAGCCGAAGGCAGAGGCTTCAACCCACTGAGCCACCCAGGTGCCCCAACTTGCCCAAATTTTTAATCAGGTTGTTTGATTTCTTTATTGTGGATTTTTAAGAGTTCTTTGTACATTTTGTATAACAGTCCTTTATCAGATGTGTGCTTTGCAAAATATTTTCTCCCAGTCTGTGTGTTGTCTTCTCATTTTATTAAAAGTATCTTTCAAAGAGAAGAAGTCTTTGATTTTAATGAAGTCCAGCTTACCAATGATTTCTTTGATGTTGCCTTTAGTGTTGTACCAAAAAAGTCGTCACCATTCCCAGGATCACCTCGATTTTCTCCTGTTATTTCTAGCAGTTTTATAGTTTTGTGTTTTACATTTAGGTCTATGATTTTGAGTTAATTTGAGTTAATCAGAAAAGACTGATCTTTTCTCCATCGTGTTGCTTTTGCTCCTTTGTCAAAGATTGGTTGACTCTACATATGCAGGTCTATTTCTGGTCTCTGCTATTCTGTGATCTATTTGTCTTTTCTTTCACCGAAACCACACTGTTTTGATTAATGTAGCATTAAAGTAAGTCTTGATGGAAGTCAGGTAGTGTCAGTCCTCCAACTTTGTTCATCTTCAATATTGGGATGGATATTTTGAATCTTTTGCTTCTCTGTATAAACTCTAGTATTAGTTTGTCAACAACACAAAATAACTAACTGGGATTTTGATTGGGGTTACATTGAATCTATAGATCAAACTGGGAAGAACTGACATTTCAACAATATTGACTCTTCCTATTCATGAATATAGAATCTCCAGTTGTTTAGTTCTTCTTTCTTTTTTTTTTTTTAAGATTTTATTTATTTATTTGACAGAGAGAGACACAGAGAGAGAGGGAACACAAGCAAGGGGAGTGGGAGAGGGAGAAACAGGCTTCCCTCAAAGCAGGGAGCCCCATGCGGGGCTCGATCCCAAGACGCTGGGATCATGACCTGAGCCGAAGGCAGACGCTTAACGACTGAGCCACCCAGGCACCCCAGTCTTTGATTCTTTTCATCAGTTTTATAGGTTTCCTCATATAGCTCTTATGCATATTTTGATGGATTTATACCTAAGTATTTCATTTTTTGAGTGCTAATATAAATAGTAATGTGTTCTTAACTTCAAGTTCTATTTGTTCATTGCTAGTAATGAATGACTTTGGAAAATGGAAAAAATTATTGACTTTGTATATTCACTTTGTATGCTGCAAACTTGTCGTAATCACTTATTAATTCGAGGAAATGTTGTTGCCGTGTCAGTGGTGGTGGGTTTTTTGGATTTGCTGCATTGATATTTCATTTGCAATAAAAATAGTTTTATTACTTCCTTCCCAATCTGTCCACCTTTTATTTCTTAACCACTAATTTTTAGGTTCATTTCAATATGAACATGTTATAAATATATATAAGTAAGATACTATTTGGTATTAGGAATAAAATTAAAAATCCTGAAATATTACATCAGCCAAAAGTAATTGGTAAGGACAAATACTATACGATTTCACTTATATGAGATACCTAGAGTAACCAGATTCACAGAGGCAGAAAATAGAATAGTGGCTGCCCGGGACTGAAGGTAGTGGGATCTGGGGAGGTATTTTTTAATGGGTACAGACTTTCAGTTCTGGAAGATGATAAAAAGTTCTGGAGATGGGTGGTGGTGATGTTTACCCAGTAATGTGAATATACTTATTGCCACAGAACTGTGCACTTAAAAATAGTTAAGGTGGTAAATTTTATGTTATGCATATTTTGTCATAATAAAAAAGGTGATTAGTAAGTTATTTTGTTGCTAACGGATTTAGAGCTCTCACATTACAACACTGATAAAATAGGATTGTGTGTGAGGGGGTTGTTTTGTTTCATTTTTGCTTTTGCTTTTTACTTATAGAATCCACCTGTTACCAAAATAAGTAAAAGAAACTAAAAAGTCCAAATAGTTTCTAAACAAGGTTCAGTAACTAAGCGGCGTAGGCTTTAAGAGCACAACAAAGCAGTGGCAAAGTGGTAATTAACTCAGGTATTTTCCACACAGTCGTTCCTAACACCTGCTCTCTTTTCTCTTCTTTTTCCCTCTTTGGTAGCTGCTATTGAGAAATTATCATTTATACATAATAATTCAGAGGCATCCATAATGTGTCCGTAAACAATCATGGATAATATTATCAAGAAGCATATAGGTTTTTTTTTTTTATATTTTGGGGGTTTGTTTTTTGTTTTTGTTTTTACCATTCATCCAATTCCCAGAGCACTGGACATTCACTGTCTGAATACCCTCGTCTCTGAAAGGGAGTAGGGGTCAACTTCTTCCCAGCGTGGTTGCCATCTTCTACAATGATCCTGACCTCATTATTTTCCTCTTGTTCATCATTCTCCTCTTTAACTCCCCTTGGCCGTTTCCTGCTATGAGAATCTATAGTTCCTCCACTAGAGCTCTGAGGTATAAAATTTGACAAATACTTAGCAAACCATATTCTCATGTGAAGACCAATGCACAGGGGCCATCGATTCCTGCCAATGCACCATGCATTACCAACACTTTCCCAGTTGCATGAGTTGCATCATAGAATAGGATGGAGATAGCAGCACTCCGGCACTAGCCCAGGCAATGTTGGATAATTTACTTCCTGTCTCAGGTCGAATTGCCACCATGGAACAAGAATTAAGTATAATAGTTTCTTTGACAGGAGATCCCAAGTGTCCTCAGTGGGGGAGCGAGGAAGTCAGGAGGTCCCTTTCCCAGCACAAGTGTCCCCCTCAGGGTCCAGGTACCTCCTGCCTCTCCTGCCCCTTCCCATTTGGCATGATAGCAGCATCCCTCTGACCCCTGGCATCCTGCAGGTCCATGGTAGACTTCCCTGGACCCTGCCCACAACTCTTTAATACCTTTTCATTAGCTTTGCCTCAATTATATCGGCTTCCAGTCTGGAACTTGGCTAACACAGTGTCACACCAGGGCATGCTCTTCAATTCTGACCTACTCTGAGTCTGCATCTCTCACAAAGAAAAGATGGAATGGCTGACAGGACAGGTTAAATTTGGGTGTGTGGGGATAGCAAGGAAAACAGTCTGGAACACCATTCTGGTCAGAGGCATGCTTGGAGGCCCCTACCTGATTCAGAGTTAAGGTGAGGGGCATTGAAAAACAGCGACATCCCTGTGAGAAGCAGCGGCCGAACTGCAGAAAGTCCTCAATGGCCTTCACGATTTCCTGTCCAAGGTTGCTGGGGCTATGGGAGCAGGAGATGGCAGACCTGAAAAGACAGGTTGTATGCAACTCCACTTCTGTAAAAATGACGTGGTGAGAATCACATTCTGTAAGCCTAGTACACACGGCGTGCACTCAATAAAGAGTGCATAATGCCATAGTTAGGCAAGAGAATTCTTTCAGACTCTAGTTCTGCTAAAAGCTAGTTGCATGACTTTGGAGCTACTTGCCATACTGGCAATGGCTCTGCGAGGGGACCAGCACCTCTCAAGGCAACTCATGACCTATGGGAAGAGGCAACCCATGACTCCACAAGGACAGGAGCCTGTGAATGAATATTCTTATCGTCCTTGTCTCTGGTGGAAGGTCTGACCTGGTTCTTAGTGTGCCCCTG
>CM052885.1:80525195-80573697 GCA_028534135.1 Potos flavus
AACAGTACTTCTCTCCAGGGGGTGTTCTGGAAATTTCTGAAAGTGTTTTTGGCAGTGGGGGCATCCTTGGCTTTGATGAGAGGACTCCACGGTTGTCAGATGCTTTTCAATCCATGAGAAGTTGCCACGTCAATAAGCATTTGTGTCAGGTCTAACACAACTTGGACATGTCCCCCAGAATATTTCTGTATGTAAGAAAGTGGTTTATAATAATTTTATCCAAAAATTTAAATCTGACTTACAAAGAAAAATAAGGTACTTGTCACAGTTTTAATATGCATTGAGTTTTCCAGGATATACAGTTTTATGTGACCAGAGAGGAAATAACCTTGTTTTCTTTCAGAGTTTGACCAAGAGTTCTTCAATGTTTTGGAAAAAGCACTCAAAAACGAAACACCGCTTGCCTTGTCCAGGAAGCTGACACAACACACTGGTGGCACCAGTGTCGGATGGGTTCCTAAGCTTAGCACTCAGACTGGCTGGTTCGTCGTCTTCTTTGTATTAATATTGCAGCACATACACATGGAACTCATCTTTTATTACACACCGCAGTCTTTACTCTCCCTAATATTACACTTGGAGCAGTTATGAATGTCAGCGGGTTATATATTATCCATTAATTTTGTTTCTTGATAGTATAAGAGATGGTATAAAATACCTGTTATAAACAGAAAGTCTAGCAACTTAGGGGGTTGAGAGCCACCATCTTAAATGAACCATCCATTTAAATATTATTAACGAGCCGTGAAAACCATGAAGATATTGCTCACTTTTCTACCCAGTAAGGTTGATATCAGGGTCCTTTAAATAAACTCCTCATTGAATTCAGTGGGGGGAGAAAAGGTTACTCTTCAAATGAAACTTTGTGTGATATCAGAAAAGAAGGTTGTCTTTCAACTACCAGGAAGCTTAAACTCAGGGCTGAGTCAGTGACTTATACAGAGATCTGTATAAGTCATATACAGAGATCTCATCGATAAGATAGACAGAGATCTCACATATACATGCACACACACATACATGCATAAAATGGTCTTAGTTTTTTTTTGTTGAATTATAAGGGCTGTATGCAACTTCAAGTAATTTGCAGAAGTAAGTGAGATTGTTAATTTGAATAAGTGAATGAATAGGAAGTCACACACCAACCAAGAAATCACAGAAAATCTTCAAAATCTGTGCAATTCTCTTACTCAGTTTGCACCGTGGACTTCTTAAAATAGACCATCTTTTTAATCCTGTATTTTTTTCCCAAAATGGAAATATCTAGTTAAAATGTTTTAGTTACACAAATAATACAGCCATACATTCACCCTATAAACATTTAAATATTTGACAATGCTGAATTCCCCTTTGAAACAAACCTAATCTCAATCCTCCTTTCCTAAACCAGAGTGAGTATTCCCTTCTAGATTTTTCTATGTGTTTAAGCCCCAGCACCCACCCCAGGCAATGAGCAGGACTGGAGCAAGCCCACCAGGCAGGTGTCCTCTAGGCTCCATACCAAGCCCCTAGGCAGCCCGAGGTGCCAGTGGGCACCCTACTTAGCCAGGCCTGAATGTGCTGCCAGAGGGACTGAGCTGAGGCTGGCACTGCCATGGGATGGCTGCGGCTGCAATACCTCAGTGGATAGATCCACCAGGCATTTTCCAGGAAGCCTCCCTAGCCCGGCTCCTCCTGCATGGATGTCCTTAGCAGTGGGCAACTCCGCTAGCTTCAAGAGCCCTTTGCTTCCCCTCCTGAGGGCCTCACTTCTCCTTCAGGAAAGGCAAGGCCCCCAGGGCAGGAAGTTCCACACCCATGAGGACCAGCCCTCTGCTAGGCTACAAAGTCAGCTACAGAGGAGGCGGGGTGGGTTAAGGGGATACTCGGGAGCAGGCCGGGTCAGGCGGATAAGACGGCAAGCTTAAGGAAACGATCACTTGCAATTTATACACAAAAAGGTCATTGTGAAGAGACTCATGAGGACTTCTCTAAATATTTTTAAAAGCCTGGGTAAGGGGTGCCTGGGTGGCTCAGTGGGTTAAAGCCTCTGCCTTTGGCTCAGGTCATGATCTCAGGGTCCTGGGATCGAGCCCCGCATTGGGGCTCTCTGCTTGGCGGGGAGCCTGCTTCCCCATCTCTCTCTGCCTGTCTCTCTGCCTACTTGTGATCTCTCTCTCTGTCAAATAAATAAATAAAATCTTTAAAAAATATAAATAAATAAATAAATAAATAAATAAATAAATAAATAAAAGCCTGGGTAAGATAGGACTATTTTATGTCCTGTATTGCTGAGAGCCTTATTATATCACAGAAAGAGTAGAACATGTGCTATTTTTCAAAGAACAGTTCTACATAGCCAGGACAACCTTCTCCAAATTTTAACTTTTTAATTTTTTAATTTTTTATGTTTTTATGAAGTAATAAACATATTTATTTATTTTTCTTTTTTTATATTTTAGAAGTTTTTTTAATTAATTTTATTTTATGAACAATGAATCTTGGAACACTGAACAAATTTTAACTTTTTAAAAAAAATAATGTCCATTATTTATTTTTATTTAGTTCTTTATTTATTTACATAATCTCTAAATTCATGACCTTGAGATCAGGAGTCACCCTTTCTTCTGACTGAGCCAGCCAGGGACCCCTTTAATGTCCATTATCATCTATTGGTATAATATCTTTCCAGTAATAATCAGACTTTCCATTACTCTTTTTTTCATTGTGTTATGTTAGTCACCATACAGAACATCTCCATTACTCTTATAAGTCACTGAGTCATTTTGTTTTATTATTTTTATATTCGTCTTGTTCCCTAAAATGGGTTTCCTTTGGAAAACAAGAGACCCATTGCTTAACCATCTTTTCTAAGTGTGATAAAGGGCATTAGAGATTGTTAGCATTGTTAGCAGTTTCACTGTGCTTAGTAGCTATTCTTCCACTCTTCAACTGTCCACTCCTCACCCATTCATTCCAT
The DNA here is from genome assembly GCA_028534135.1 of Potos flavus. Lineage (NCBI taxonomy): Eukaryota > Metazoa > Chordata > Mammalia > Carnivora > Procyonidae > Potos > Potos flavus. The sequence goes on from CM052885.1 coordinate 80,528,155, forward strand.
TCTAGTCCACTGTGGGTGAATTCTTCTCATGATATTTTGGGAGGAAAACTGCATACAAATTCTACAGATATAAATAACCCAACTTTTAAAAAAAAATGGGCAAAAGTATCTGAAATAATATATCCAAATAGCTAATAATGATGCTGAACATTGTTAGTCTTCAGGAAAACATAAAGATGCTCAAAATCATTGGTCACCAGGAAAATGTAAGTTAAAGCCCCAGTTATATACTGCTACATATCCAAATGGGTTAAAAGTAAATAAATACCCAGTGTTTACATGAACATGGGCCAACTGGAATTCACACACTTTGAAAAATTGTTTGGGGGTGCCTGGGTGGCTCAGTGGGTTAAAGCCTCTGTCTTCGGCTCAGGTCACGATCTCAGGGTCCTGGGATTGAGCCTCGCATCGGGCTCTCTGCTCAGCAGGGAGCCTGCTTCCCCGCCCCCCCCACCCCCCCCGCCTGCCTCTCTGCCTACTTGTGATCTCTCTCTCTCTGTCAAATAGATAAATAAAATCTTAAAGAAAAAAAAAAGAAAAAGAAAAATTGTTTGGAAGTATTTCCAAAACAAAACCACACCCACCCTACTACCCAGATATCGCACAGACGCATGCTTATGTCATAAAAAAACATGGACAAAAATATTCATAGCAGCATTATTAAGGTAGTCAAGGTGTAGAAATAACCCAAAGGAATATAAACACAAATTGAGCCCTTGCACATGGAAGAGTACAGGCACACACACAAAAAAAACAAACAAAAAACAACATAGGTGACTCTCATAGTCATGACACTGAGCAAAAGAAGCCAGACACAAAAGAGCACATACTGTGTGTATGATTCTGTTTATAGAACTTGAAGACCCTGAAAACAAACCCGTATTAAGAGAACAGACTGTAGTTTCCTTCTGGGCTGACAGGAAGGAGTGGGAGGGACTAGGGAGTTGGGAATGTGCTTCAACTTGATCTGAGCAGTGGTCATGTGGCTCTAAACATGTATGTAAGGCATTTATTAAACCATGGAATTAAAATCAGTGTACTGACTGCATGTATTTTAAGCCTCAGTTTAAAAAGGAGGAGATATATCAGTTGAATGTAATATGCAGAATTTGTTCAGATACTGTTTTGAACAAAATTGCTATAAAAAGACATTCATGAAACAATCAGGAAATGATAACACTGACTTGATACTATGTAATGTTAAGTAATTATGTTTTATATATGTAAACGGCATCTCAAGATGTGTTGTTTATGCCTTCATCCATTTGAATTCATCTTAAAGGCTGAAATGATATATTTTGGGCTTTTCTTCAAAATGACCCAGTGGAGTCTGAGAGTAGGGGCATGGCTGGTACAGAGGGCACAGGTTGGGGCCACATTGACAACGGCTACAAGAATACATAGCACTATTTCCTTCAATTTAGTGTTTGTTGGGAAATTTTTTCTTTTATTAAAAAAAAAAAAGTTTGTTGGTTTGTTTTTAATCTGGTTTTGGGAAAGGTCCAAAAGAGTTAAAGCAACAGATAAAAAATTAAGTTAAATTTGATTTTAAAACAAAATCTAGTTTTGCCCAATCAAGCTGTGAGTTGCTCAGTGGGTATGTGAAATGATGTGACTGGGTACGTGAAATCATGTAACCACACTGCCTCCCCAGCCTGCCCATCCCTCCCAGCACATCTGATCACCTATAGGGCCAGAAGCAAGTAGAGACTGCCTCCCCTCTCTGCAGTGTGCTCCCCAAGGCTGGCAGGAAGCAAATCTCCCTCGGGTCCCAGGAGTTAAATCTTCCTCCAAGGGACCGCCCTGGGATTGTTACATAGTCACCTTGGCTTATCATAGTCTCCACCTTGGCTTCCCTTGTCCTTGAACAGGACGCAGCAGGATATTATTAGATCACCATCCCTATACCTCCCCACTCCCCTGGGCATCTCTGCTCTATGTTTTTTCCAGATGAAGACATTTACATGGCTTCTGCTATGAGCCAGGAAGCTGTGGGTCCTCATGGGAGGTGTGGCCATAGATCACACTTCCCTGAGTGGAGGAAAGATGTGTAGGAAAAAAAAAAAAGATTCTGCATGAATATTAACCTATGGAAGGCTCTGAGAATATCTAGAGTAAAATGTAGAAAAACAAATAGCTTTACCCCTGAACACAGGTGAGCACAGAGCAATTAATGATGGAGTGCCTTGGAGCATTCCTCAAATCCTCTTCAGAATTCCCATTTTGGGAACACTGCCAAGAAGCCTGCTCCTTGGAACAGATACTTCAGAGTATCTGTTCAGAGGATCCGCACCCAGGTTCAGTGGACTGGCGAGCAACCTGAAGTCACAATTCATATGCTTGGTGTGCCTTCTTATGAAGCAAGGGTCCTTGTCATCATTAATTCACAAAAGAGTCCAGAGCCCTGAAAAGAAGGAAAACCACTGCACTCAGTGAAATTTTCCAAGTGACAGTGTTAAATTTGAATGTGTAAGATCATACTTCAATACAACATGGTCCATCACTTGAAGATCTTGTCTTACAAAAATGAGACAGACTAGACTCCCATTTTAAAACCAGGAACAAGGATTCTTGAAACCCAAGTGGCCAAATCAAGAATACCGGGTGGAATGGAGAGGGTGGTCCTTCTTCTGTACCCATATCGCTAAGCTGGAGGAGCTTGAGTCTTTTGTGAATCACTTTAGGTAAATGTTCCACTTGTTCGTTTATCTATTCAGGATTCTCATTTTTAAACTTGCTATGTTCTACCACGTATCTCCATTGAAGATCTGCTAACACCTCCAAATTGTACTGATGCACGTACTGATGCAGTGTCAACTGCATAATCCAGGTAAGGATGTGGTCGTTGGAAAAACAGAGCTACATCTTAAAACGCCCTGTTGGTACTCAAAAGAGTACAGACCGGGTTCTATTTTGGGTCCGATCTGAGACCAAAAGGAGGTGTTTAGTATTTTATAAAAAGAAGGTTAGGCTTTCATATTTGGCTTTTCACTAGTTTTCAGCTTGGCCTTAATTTTTTATTATTTAATTTATTTTTATTATTAACAACTCATTTTATTGGCATTTTTCTTTACTGTTTACCACTTTCTATCCAGTTCTGTAGCATATGTAGTAATAAAATGTGTGTTTTCTTATTAAATAATGAATACTACATGCTGTGGGGAATTGGAAACCAAGAATCACCCATCATGCAAATATGTCAGAGGGAACTTTGGTTTACATAAATAGAGGTGGGTAAATGCAGCCTTTTCACCCTTCTGAAGTCTTGTTGTATGTCTCTTCCTTTCTATGTTAGAAATATACATTCTCTATATATAGTTCCACGTTCTGGACGCTCCTGTGAGTTTAATGTACAGCTGGAGAGCGCAAGTGGTCAGTTCCTTAGATCTCGGCAGAGTTTGCTGGGAAATGGTCCTTGACAATACATTACCAGGAAGTATCCTTGTAATAACTACGGAAGGGTGGATAGCCGTGGCTGTTTTGCACTGCCGTTCTGCACCCACCCAGCTTCTGAGTCATTTGAACTCCCTCCTTATCAGACTCGCCACCTTCCATAGATCCTGCCTTGGACCTTGCTTGCACCCACAACTCCTCTCTAACTCTGACTTCAGCTGGCCCAGTGAATTTACCGGCTCCTAACCAATTTGCATTTCAAGAGAAGCAAAAGGACAGAGATGGTCTGAGTTAAACATGAACTTAAAATGTTATAGGATGAGCCCATAGCTGGTCAACTGATCAAGAAAAAAGGAGGCAACTCTAATTCCTAACATCAGGAATGAAAGAGGAAACTGCAGACATATAAATCCTGCAGACACCAAAAGAATCATCAGGCAATATGATGGTTAATGGTGTACTGATAAATTTCACAACCTAGTGGATATAGACAAATTCCTTTAAAATATAACTTAAGGAATGTATGAAAAAGGAAAAATTACTTAGGACATGAATCACCCCAGACAAGGTTACAGAGCTTAGAAATAAGTTCAACAGCTTCAGGGGAAAATATGAAAAGAACAAAGAGTGACCCTAGATAGAGAAGAAATATCTCATGTCTTAACACTGTGTTTGGTGTAGTTTCCAGAATCAACAGAGCCTAGGCTGTAGAGTATGTTAAATACTTTAGATTTGAGAAGGGTATGTGTTTGATTATATCAAGTGGGGGAATGTTGCATTTGACCTTCATGCTTCTTACTCAGGAAGACTAAAAATGGTCTCTTTGGATATGTGGAAGTCAGTGGGAAGGAAGAATGCCAGATGCAGTAAGAGAGGCAGAGAACCAGAAGTCCTGGCCACAGAGAGGAGTGAAAGCATGACAACCCACCACCCTCTCTGAAGTCTTAAAGTGACTTATGGCCTTAAACCCAAGAGACTCCAGGGGTCATAAACTTCACTTCCCCACACCCCCCAAACTTTTATATTCTTTATAATTATTTTCCCAAACTAGTCACATTTATGGAAGTATTGGATAGTTTTTATAGCAGTTTCACAAAAATGTGAATTTTTATTCATTTCTTTATATTCCTTCCACTCTTCCGTCCATTTCCACATATCTGGGTTTCAGTATTTCTGTTGCTCTAGAGAATCCTTATTTCAAGGTCCATGATTCTTTAGATCTCTTGAATCTTCACTGACTGTAACACCTATATGTGTCCCTATAATCTTTTGAGAGCCTACATCAATAAAAGGTTTTGGTGACGATAGTTGGCAGGTTGTTTGGTAGTATGTACAAAAGCTTTTTTGCTTCCATTTCATAGTCTAAATATGGAAGTACATGAGGGCAATTTAATTTGTAAAGTCTCACAAAAGATCAGGATTTCTACTTTTACTTTATTTATTTATTTTTGTTTGTTTGTTTTTAAGTAATCTCTATGCCCAACATGGGGCTCAAACTCAGGACCCTGAGATCAAGAGTCACATGCTCTACAAACTCATCCAACCAGGCGCTCCAGGATTTCTACTTTTAAACTGAACCAAAATCTTAAGGAATTGGTGGGCAATGCAATCTTTTCCACCTTCTCCTTGATATATATTCAGTTTTCAAATGTGAAATTTATTTTTGTTCCCCTAATTCCTGTGCTTAGGAGAGTTTAATTAGATTCGTCATTTCCAAGCTTAGTCCTAGGGCTGTGTCCTCTGTGTTGCTTTGGAGAAGGTTTTTCTCCAGAGGAAAATACATGACCAAAAGGATGAATTAAGTGTTTATGGGAATAACAGGTAGTGGGAAGGAATTTTTAGAGGAACTCCTATATCTATATATGAGGGAATCATAATTTTCCATCCTAATTGGGGCATTCAAACGTCACATTTTAAAGAAACCTCAAACTTACAGAAAGGTTACAAGTATTGTACAAAGGGCTTTTTTTTCTCCCTGAAACCATTTAAGAGTAAGTTGCTGATGTGATGCCCCATCACTCCTGAATATGGTAATGCGGCTCTCCTACAAAGACCTTCTCCTAAGCAGCCACAGTAGAACCATCAAAATCGGGAAATTAACACTGGTACTTTGCCGTATCTAGTCATTAACCTCCATTCAGGCCTCACTAAGTGTCCCCATAATGGTTTTTATAGAAACAAGATCCAGTTCAGAATCACATGTTGCATTTAGTCATTATGTTTTTTTAGTTGCCTACAATCTGGAGAAGTTCCTTGGTCTCTCCTTGACTTTTATGATTCTGACATTTTGAAGAGCACAGACTATAGAATATTTACCAATTTGTATAGAAGTCTAATGTTCTCTTATAATTAAATGCAGGGTACCCATCTTTGGCGGGAACATCACATAAGTGATGCTGTGTTCTTATTGCATCCTATCAAGTGGAATGTGATTTTAACTTGTTCCTATTCCTGGCAATTTTAACTTTATTCAACTAACTGAGGTGTTGTCTGCCAGATTTCTCCACTGTAAAATTATTTGTTTTCCCCTTCGTACTACGTGTGTATTCATGAGAGGAAGATTTTTGACCATGTAAATAGCATGTATTTCAACAACTTTTTATTGGACTTGCTTGGCCCCAACAGATGATTTTTGGATTGCACTGTACAAACACTAGAGGGAATGGAAGGAAGGCAAAAGAGGAAAAGGAGGAGCCAAACCAGGACAGATACATAAAGATATAGACTAAGAGTGTCTGTGCAAGTAGACGCATGGTCTTTGTAGCTCTCACTGACATTCTAAAATGGCTCTCATTGACATTCTCATCCCTGGGCAATAACCTCCTAATGAGTATAGCTGGACTTGGTGACTTACTTCTAATGAATAGAATACAGCAAGGGTACTGGGATATCACTTTTGTAAGTAAGATGTAAAAAGACTATGACTTCCTTCTTGGGTGCTCTCACACCTTCTCTCTTGGATGGTTCACCTGGGTGAGCCAGCAACATATATTAAGGCAGCCCTGTGGGGAGACTCATGTAGCAAGGTGTCAAGCCTGCCAACAACCCACACCCAATTCATTGCGCCTTCAGATGAGACACAGCCCTGGCCCATAATTCACCTGCAGCTTTATTACAGACTCTCAGTCAGAGGCACCCAGCTGAGCCATACCTGCATACCTGGCCCGCAGAGATAATAAATATTTTTTTTTGTTTTAATCAACTGAGATTTGGAGTAATTGGTTATGCAACAATAAATACCTAATAGACTTATATTTAGAAGTTATTTCTTAGTATCATTCAAAGAAGTTGCAGTCAGGGTCAGGAGGTTTAATTTCTTACCAACTACCTTTATTCCCTACTACATTACCCCAAATACCAGTAGCTGAAAGCCTTAAACTAGAAATCAATAACAGACAGATAATGAAAATTCCAAAATATATGGAGGTTAAACAACACACTTGTAAATAACACATAGGTCAAAGAAAACATCTCAAGAGAAGTTTAGAACTATTTTGACTTAATTGAAAATTAGATACAACTTATCGATATCTGTGGGATATAGCAAAAACAGTGCTGAAAGGGGAAGTTTTGGCATTGAATCCTGGAAGAACAATTTACAGCATTGAGTGCTAAATTACAAAAAAGGAGAAGGGGAAGTGCTGGAAGGGGAATTTATAGCACTGAGTACTGGAAGGGGAATTTATAGCATTGAGAGCTATACTGCAAAAAAAAAAAAAAAAAAAATAGAGGTGCCTGGGTGGCTCAGTTGATTAAGTGTCCAACTCTTGATATCAGCCCAGATCATGATCTCAGGGTTTTGAGATCAAGCCCCGTGTCACACTCTACACTGGCTGTGAAATCTACTTAAGATTCTCTCTCTCCCTCTGCTTTCCCCAACCCCCCTCAGCCTGTGCTTCTATCTCTCTCTCTCAAAAAAAAAAAAATCGATATGAAGATCAATAACAGTAGGACCACCTGTGTGGCTCAGTTGGTTAAGCACCCAACTTGATTTCAGCTCAGGTCATGCTCTCCGGGTGGTGAGATTGAGCCTTGCATACAGCTCTGTGCTGGGCAAGGAGCCTGTTTGAGATTCTTTCTCTCCCTCTGCCCCTCCCCTCTTCTCTCTCTCCCTCCCTTCCTCTCTCTCTTTCTCTCTCCCTCTCTACCAAATAAATAAATAAGTTAAAAAAAGAGGATAGTAAAGGAATACTATAAACAGCTCTATGCTCACATTTATAACCTAGGACCAGTTCCTTTAACCACACAATCTGCCAAACTCACACAAGAAGAAATGGAAAATCCTAATAGATCTCTATCTATTAAAGACATTTAATGAAATCATGTAGTATTCATCTTTGCCTGACTTATTTCACTTAGCATAATGCCCTCTAGGTCCATCTGTGTTGTTGCAAATGGTCAGGTTTCCTTCTTTTCTACAGCTGGGTAATTACCATTTTACCACATCTTCTTTACTCATGCATCTATTTTTTTTTTTATTCATGCATCTATTGATGGAAACTTGGGTTTGCCTCCATATCTTGGCTATTATAAATAATGCTGCAGTAAACATAGGGGTGTATGTATCTTTTCAAATTAGTGTTCCCATTTTCTTTGGGTAAATACCCCATAATGGAATTACTGGATCATACAATATTTCTATTTTTAATTTTTTGAGGAACCTCCATGCTACTTTTCACATATGATTCCACTTATATGTAGAATCTAAACAAAATAAAACAAAACAAACAAAAAACAGACTCTTAAATACAGAGAATAAACTGACAGTTCCCAGAGGGGAGGAGGGGTGTGAAATAGGTAAAATACATGAAGGGGATTAAGAGGTACTAACTTTAGTTATAAAATAAATAAGTCACAGAAATGAAAAGTATAGCATAGGGAATATACTCAATAATATAATAGTATCACCATTGTATCGTGATAGATGGTGACTACACTTATCATGATGAGCACTGAGTGATGTATAAAATTGTCAAACCACTATTGTCAGCTAGGTGTATGACTCTTGATTTCAGCTCAGTTATAATCTCAGGGTTGTGAGATTGAGCCTCACGTTGTGCTCATGCACTGGGCATGGAGCCTGCTTAAGATTCTCTCTCTCTCTCTCTGTCTTTCTGTCTCTAAAAAGATAAAATTTAAAAAAATAAAAAAAGAAAACTTCATTCATAATTGTCAAACTTTAAGCAATCAAGATGTCTTTTGGTAGGTGAATGGATAAACAAACTGTGGTACATCTAGACAAAGGAATAGTATTCAGCATTAGAAAGAAACAAACCACCAATCCATGAAAAGACATGGGAGAGACTAAATTTACATTATTAACTGAAAGAAGCCAATCTGAAAAGGCTATATACAACTCCAACTCTATGGCATTCCGGAAGAAAACACTATGGAGGAGATAAAAATTTCAGTAGTTTCCAGAGGTTAAGGTGGCGGGAGGGAGAAACAGGCAGAGTGCAGAGGATTTTTAGGGCAGGGAAACCATTTTATATGATACTATAATGGTGGATAAATGTAACTATACATTTGTTATAACCTGTAGAAGGTAATGTAAACTATGTAATGTAAACTATGGATTTGGGGTGATGATGATGTATCATTGTAAGTTCATTCTAACAAATGGATCACCCTTAGTGGGGGGCTGATAGTGGGTATCTTAGTCAATTTAGGTTGCCATAACAAAAAATGCCATAGACTAGTGGCTTATAAACAACAGTAATTTATTTCTTACAGTTCTGGAGGCTAGAAGTCCAAGATCAAGGTGCCAGTATGGCTGATTTCTGATGAAGGTTCTCTTCCGGGTTGTAGAATGCTGACTTCTTATTATATCCTCACCTGGCAGAAAGCAGAGAGAGGAAGCATGCTTTCTAGTGACTACTTATAAAAGTACTCCCATTTGTGAGGCTCCACCTTCACGACCTCATGAAATCCTAATTACTTCCAAAGGCATCATCTCCTAATACTATCAAATTGGAAGATAGGGTTTCGACAGAAGAATTCTGGGGAGACACAACCATTCAATCCATAACAGTGGGGGAGGCTGTACATGTGTGAAGGCAGAGGTATATGGGAACTCTCTGTACTTTCAGTTCAATTTTGCTGTGAACCTAAAACTGTTCTAAAAAATAAAGCCTACTTTTTTAAGTTTGTTTTTTTTTTTTAAATAAGCAGGGCTTAGTGGACAAGATTACCTTTAGAGTCTTGCCATCCCTGAGGGCTCTTGATGTTCTCTAGAGAATACTTCTTAGCTAACATTCTGAGATGTGGTAATTCTTGGGAAAGAAGAGGAGGAGCAGGTAGGCCTCAAGCCCATGTGGGGAGACTCGTTTGTGATGAGTGGCCACTCTGAAGCAGGTTCTGGACTGGGAGATGGATTAAGAAGGAATTCAACTCAATTCAGGCAACCATGTCTACCATGGAGTGAGTGAAAGAAACACTTTCTCTTAGAGGTGTGGGATTTGAAGTAACAAACAAGGGGTCCAAATAGAAATGAGAAATAAATAGTTTTTAAGAAGAAACTGATAAAGGACTAGTATCCAAAATCTATAAAGAACTTCTCAAACTCAACACTCAAAGAACAAATAATCCAATCAAGAAATGGGCAGAAGACATGAACAGACATTTCTGCAAAGAAGACATTCAAATGGCAAACAGACACATGAAAAAGCACTCAACATCACTCGGCATCAGGGAAATAAAAATCAAACCACAGTGAGATACCCCCCTCACACCAGTCGTAATGGCTGAAATTAACAATTCAGGAAACAACAAGTGTTGGCGAGGATGCGGAGAAAGGGGACCCCTACACTGTTGGTGGGTGCAGCCACTCTGGAAAACAGTATGGAGGTTCCTCAAAAAGTTGAAAATAAAGTTACCCTAAGACCCAGCAATCATAATACTGGGTATTTACCCTAAAGATACAAATGTAGTGATCCAAAGGGGCACATGCACCCGAATGTTTGTGGCAGCAATGTCCACAATAACCAAACTATGGAAAGAATTGAGAGGTCCATCAACAGATGAATGGATAAAGAAGATATGGTGTATGGGGTGCCTGGGTGGCTTAGTGGGTTAAAGCCTCTGCCTCTGGCTCGAGTCATGATCTCAGGGTCCTGGGATTGAGCCCCGTGTTGGGCTCTCTGCTCAGTGCAGAGCCTGCTTCCCCCTCTCTCTCTGCCTGCCTCTCTGCCTACTTGTGATCCCTCTCTCTCTCTCTCTGTCAAATAAATAAATAAATAAATAATCTTTAAAAAAATAAAAAGAAAAAGAAGATACACACACACACACACACACAACACACAATGGAATATTATGCAGCCATCAAAAAACCCTGAAATCTTGCCATTTGCAGTGATGTGGATGAAACTAGAGGGTATTTGCTAAACAAAATAAGTCAATCAGTGAAAGACAATTATCATATGATCTCACTGATATAAGAAATTTGAGAAACATAACAGAGGATCATAGGGGAAGGGAGGGAAAAGTGAAACAAGATGAAAACAGAGAGGGAGACAAACCATAAGAAACTCTTAATCTCAGGAAACAAACTGAGGGTTGCTGGAGGGGAGGAGGATGGGAGGGATGGGTTGGCTGGGTGATGGATACTGGGGAGGGTATGTGCTATGGTGAGTGCTGCGAATTGTGTAAGAATGATGAATCACAGACCTGTACCCCTGAAACAAATAATATGTTATATGTTAATATAAAGGAAGGAAGGAAGGAAGGAAGGAAGGAAGGAAGGAAGGAAGGAAGGAAGGAAGGAAGGAAGGAACTGATGGTAAGCTGAGAGCCGGAACCCAAGGGAACTAGATTCTTAAAGCACCATTATTATGTGGGGATGTTCAAGGGCATCAGCCATGGTACATGAAACAAGAAAGACAAGGGAAGTGAGAATAAGCCTATGGATTTGGCAACAAGGAAGTCATCAAGGACTGCAACAATCCTAAAGGCAGAAAGTCAGCCTAATGCTGCTTGTGCCAGAGCATCCAGCCTTTCCTGCATCATCCATTTGTTTACCTGAAAAGAATTTATTAAGGACTATGTTACACACAGGAGATACAATGAAGAACAAGAAAGTCCTGCCTCTGGGACATGAACAGTGTAGCAGAGGAGGAGAAAGAAAGCTTGCTTATCTAAGTAAATATGACATCATTGTTCGGTATCATAAATGCAATAATAAGGGAAATTCAGGACAATGTGGAGAGTCTCCTGTGAAAGTAGCACTTGGTCTACGTTTAGGGTAGAAGGCTAGAAAGGACTTCCTGGGGAAAGTTCTTCTCAGCTGGGACCAATACCAGACTTATATTAGTCAGAGAAACTAATACCAGCTGCTATAAAAAAAACAAGCTCTAAATTTTAGATGCTACAGTGAGTTGAATTGAGTCCCCCAAAAAGATATGTTCAAGTCTTAACTCCTGGTACCTGTGACTATGGCCTTATTTGGAAATAGTTCCTTGCAGATACAAATCAAGTTAAGATGAAGTCATCCTGGACTAAGGTGTGTTCTAATCCATGACTGGTGTCTGTGAGAAGATGGAAATTTGGACTCCTAGAAAGACACATAAGGAGAGCATAATGTGATGGACAGACAGAGGTTACAGTGGCCAGCTACAAACCAAGGAATGCCAAGGATTGCCACAACCAGTGGAGGCCAGGAAGGGGCAAAGAAGTGTCCTCCCCTAGAACCTTCACAGACAATATCATGACCCAGATCAGTTTCCAGAAATGTGAGACAATATATTTCTGTTGTTTTAAGCAAACCCAGTTTGTGGTATCTTGTTATGGCTGCCCTAGGCTTCACACACTAGGAAACAGTCTTGTCTGTCACCCAGTCTGGGTCAGTGGAGTGTTTGGCAAGGGAGGGATAGCTCTACTCCACAAAGTCATTTAAAGACCCAGAGTCCTTCCATCTTGCATGGAAGGTGGAACCCTACTGAAGCAGCACCACAAGACTGTCTGCAGTGATAGGAGAGAGAACACAGAGCCCTCACAGCAAGTTTGGGGATCAAGTTCCATCACTTGCATCTACATCTCACTCATCATGCGCCCCCAACCACAGGAGGAGTGGAAATAACATCTGTCCATATACCTGGGAGAAAAAGGAAGTTTTTTTTGTTTTGTTTTGTTTTGTTTTAAACACTGCATTGAATTGCCTTTGCCCTCAAATTCGAAAACTGTTGTTGGAACTGAAGGAAGAGAGTTCTTTTGAAACTTCCTGGGGTAATTCCTGGTTCTATTGTTCTGGGGTGCAATAGGAATAGCTATTTCCCTTATCCATATTATGTACAATTTAGTGCAATTCAACACTCATCTATGCAGACCAAAGCATCCAAACCACTTCAGTGTGCCCCCATCCCCCGGGAGGCCCCATCCATTCTCTGGGCTGTGGGCAATCTCTTTCCTGAGCCAACCTGGTCACCTTCCTTCTACATAGAGCAAACTCAAATCCATCCCAGGTTCCACTTGCTTTTGTTTGAAGGTGGAAAACTGCTTTGGTCTCTGGTGCCCTTCTTGATGGAGCTCGCAGAGCTTGCCAACTTTTCTGTAAACTGCTGATGCCTTTGGGGAGTTTTGTCTGGGAATGAGCCAGGCTCCAACCCCGTTGGGAAATGAATGCCAGCAGAGTAAAGCTGGCTCTGGGCCCAGCTGGATATAGAAAGGGCAAGACAGATCTGTGTGTGTGTCTCCTCCATTACTGTTCCATTGTATCTGGAGCCCAAGACAGGAGATGAGAGCACTAGTAATTAATCTAAGGCTGGACGGCTCAACCAATCCCACTACCAGCACTGGGGGCCATTTCCATTTCCCTTTTATTTTGACAAGCATATTAATCAGCAGAGGTGAGCTACATTATTAAAAGCAGCTGCTGGTGCTAGCGTTCCCCACCCCTACCCCTACCTACTCGTCTCAAGTGACAGTCTCTCTCCAAAAGCAAAGGGGCCCTGCCTAGTTCCTCAGATGTAATTACACCTTTGCTCTTTTCAAATACCTGAACACACACACATATGCATGGGTACATGCATGCAACATGCATGCTCTAATGCACCTATCAAAGGCACAGCCTGCATGGACCAGAGGTCCTACTTTTCCCACTGCACCCCACCCTGCACAGAGGCAGATCCTCTCCTCCTGCAGCTGTTCCTTCTCTGTCCTTGTCTGGACACCTTGGGGTCCAGTCTTCACCACAGAGAGAAAATATTTAGAATATTGACCTTCAAGACTCTGGAAGACAAAATATATAAAGAAATAATATAACTCAACACCCCAAAACCAAATAATCCAATTTAAAAATGGGCAGAGGACATGAACTAACATTTCTCCAAAGAAGACATCCAGGTGAAAAGATGATCAATGTCACTCATCTTTAAGGAGATGCAAATCAAAACGATAATATGATGTCACCTCACACCTGTCATAATGGCTAAAGTCAGCAACACAGAAACAACAGGTATTGATGAGAATGTGGAGGAAAAGGAAACCTTATGCACTGTTGGTGGGAATGCAAACTGGTACAGGCAGTGTGGAAAACAGTATGGTGGTTCCTCAAAAAGTTAAAAATAGAACTACCTCCAATCCAGGAATCCCACTATTGGGTATTTACCCCAATAATGCAAGAACTCTAATTCAAAAGTATACATACACCTCTACAAACACCCCTATATTTATTGTAGCATTATTTACAATAGCCAAATTCTGGAAGCAGCCCAAGTGTCCATCAACTGATGAATGGATAAAGAAGATGTGGTATATGTATACAATGGAATATTATTCAGCCCTTAGAAAGAATGAAATCTTGTCATTTACAATGACATGCATTGCATGGAGCTAGAGAGTATAATGCTAAGTGAAATAAATCAATCAAAGAAAGACAATTACCATATGAGTTTAAGAAACAAAACAAATGAACAAAGAAAAGAGAGAGAGAGAAACCAAGAGAGACTCTTAACTATGGAGAACAAACTGATGGTTACCAGAGAGGGGGTATGTGGGGTATGGGTGAAACAGGTGATGGGGATCAAGGAGTGCACTCATTGTGATAAACATCAAGTGATGTATGGAAGTATTGAATTGCTATATTGTACACCCGAAACTAATATAACATTGCTGTTAACTATAGTGGAATTAAAACTTAAAACACTCCAAAAAAGGAACTGAGCTGTGGGTAAATTACATGGCTATTTAAGTTTAGAAGGGCTCTGAATTCCTTTTGGCAAGGGGAGAACAAACTGAATTTTCTAATTCATATGACTGAAAGAAGGAAATCTAGCAAGGAGAATAAACAGAGGAATCGTTGCGGCAAAGATGCTAATGCAATTATGGGGCGTTGTTTTCCTAACTGTATGTAGTTTATATTAAGACATTGACCCTACCATTGCTGCTAAATTGTCCAGTTCATTATGTGATAGTTTCTCACTTGCGCTGGACCAGGTATGTACTGGCCTAGTTGCTATGAACTTGCTGCAAAGAATCTTGTCCCAAGGTTGCTCATGGTCTTGTGGGGCAGGTGCATGTGCACACACATAGTTGCATCTCTGGTAATGGTAAAGCAGAAGAGGTGATGGCCTTGGATTCACAGGTCTCATGTGTGAAGCACAGAGTTCAACTATTTAATGCTCCACCTTTGTTAAGCAAGTAAAGGTGGGAAACACTCAAAGCATAATTTATAGACCAGGAAACAATTCATTTCAATTAACTGTCAAGCAGAAGCTGAGCCAAGAGGTAGGAGACTGAGCTTATAAATCAAAAGCTGAGAGGTAATCAGACTGGAGTTCAAATGATGTGACTGTGCAGTGGTCATATTGGGAAAGACACTGATTGTTCCATGGTCCAAAGGGCTGAAAGGGGATAGACAATCAGTGCTCACTGATCACCTTTATGGGAAAAGCAGTACACTGTTGCCATCATTAAAGAAAAACAAAAGATTTATTTATTTATTTATTTATTTATTTATTTATTTATTTGAGAGAGAGAGAGAGAGAGAGAAAGAGGGCATGAGAGTGCAAGCAAGGGTAGGGACAGGGGGGAGGGAGAGGGAGAGAGAGAATCCCAAGCAGACTGTGCTGAGTACAGAGCCTGACTTGATCTTACAACCAACACTTGCCATCCTAATGTGAGGAGGCATTAGTAATATTTTGGTTCAGGGAAGGTGGGATATTTTTATCATTGGTCTTAAACCCAGAGTCTTTGGCATGATGATTTCAAGATGAAAATCTTTCAGGTTCATGGTCCAAAATCATTGAAATGGCTTTTCTTTTTCTCTTCACCTCAATACTTTTGTCCAGGTTGTCAAATCAGATTAAAATGAATAACAGGAGAACTTAGAACAAGAGACTGAGGGTTTTGGAGGGTGGGATGGGGGAGCCTGGTGATGGGTATTGAGGAGGGCACGTATTGCATGGAGCACTGGGTGTGGTACATAAACAATGAATCTTGTAACACTGAAAAAATAAAATAAAAGTATTTGGGGAAAAATAAAATAAAATAAAATAAAATAAAATAAAATAAAATAAAATAAAATGAATAACAGGAAACTAAACAATATAAACATATACACTCAGACAAAAAAAATTAGGAATTTCAACCAACATATATTTAAAACAAATATATATCAAGTATTTGCATGTGCTGACAGTGTTCTATGCTCATGGAGACATCAGTGAAGGAAACCAGGTTCTGGAGCCTCATTGAACTTATATCTTAGCCATCAGAGACATAATGAGCAAGAGAATTATCTAGAAAATGTCAAGGAGCACTTACAGAAAAAAAAAGGAAGGAAAGAGGAAGGGAGGGAGGAAGGAAGGAAGGAAGGAAGGAAGGAAGGAAGGAAGGAAGGAAGGAAGGAGAGGGCAAGGGAAAGAGTGGAAAGTGGAGCTGGGTCAGAGCAGAAGGGAAGACTAGTATGGAGTTAAGTCGAACCATCAAACCACCACATTGAGGAGGAGGTATTTGAGCAAAGACTTGAAGGAGGTGAAGGAGTGAGCCAGGCTGATAAATAAGGGAAAAATGTTCTGGGGAGAGATTAGCTCATGCAAAGGCCTTAGGCAGGGAGCACAGCTGCTTGTTTCAGACAGCACAGAGGCCAGTGCAATCACACAAAATGAACAAAAGAAAGGCATAGGGGAGACAGTCAAGAAGTCACAAGGCCCACATAAGCAGGTTGCAGGCCACTGCAAGGACTTTGTCTTCTAATCTGAATAAAATGGAGGCACTGAAGTTGTTGGCAAAGGAGGGATGCTGGTGACCTAAATTTTAAAAGGATTGCTCATTCCAGTTGCCATGTTGAGAATAGATTATGGGGGAACAGGGATAAAGGAAAGGAAACCAATTAGGGAGGCACTGGATGAATGGGAAAGAGTTCTAGTTCATCTATGATGAGCTGAAGATGTCCCTTAGGCATCCAAGTGGAGATGCTGGGTAAACCATTAGGTGTATGAGTCTTGAGTTTGGAAGAACAGTCTGGGTTAAAGATGTAATCAGAGGAGTGGTGTCACAGCATATGGATGGTGTATAAGGCCACAAGACAGAATAAGATTATCAAAGGGGTAAAAAGGTTTATTGGTTTATTGGTAAAGAAGAAGATAACGGATTGAATCTGAGGTATTCCACATGACAAGGTCATGGGCAAGAGGAGAAACCAGCAGGTGACAAGAAAAGAAAGGCAGATACACATGGTGTCTTAGAAGCCAAAGCAGAAAATGTCTCAAAGAGAAGAGAGTACTTATTAAATCAATGCTGCTAATGGGTCAGTAGCATGAGAACTGAGAATTGACCTTTGGCTTATTAACATGGAGGTCACAGCAACCTTGATGAGAGCATTTTTAGGTGCATATTGGCAGCTAAAGCCCGATAAGAATGGAATCAAGAGAAAGTGGGCAGAGATGGATTAATGACAGTGAGTGAGGTTTTTCACTGAGTATTTCTTCAAATGTGTAGCAAAGAAGTGATGCAGAATGAGGAGGAAGCAAGGTCATGAGTTCCTTTAAGATGAGAGAAATACCGAGTAATGGGAATGATCCAATGGAAATCAAATGCCTGATGATGTGGAAGATAGAAAGTAGAATTCCTGCAGTAAAATCCTTTGAAATGAGAAATGTGGGGCCTCATGCATAGAGGAAGAGACAGGTTAATGAAGGGAGTGTGGTCATCTCTGGAATAAACCAGAAGGTGGGTAGAATGTAGGAGAGAGTGGGTCAGTGTAGCTGGCGGGGACTGTCTTTGAAAGTCTCTGGTAACTTAAATTTTCCAATGAATTTGGAAGCTGAGAGAGAGAGGATGGTGGTGGAAATAATTGGGGTTTGAGGAAAAGGCTTGGCATGGCCATTTAGAAATTGGACTGGAAACAGGCATTGTGTTTGTCAGGCAGCATGAATGGTCTACAGGGGTCCATGGCCATAAATTTAAAGACAAGGCTGTTGCCATGTGGGTGTTTTTATGCAGGCACGCTCATCTGCAGAGGCAGACTAGTGATTGGCAGAGATCTGGATTTAACCAGGGCTGTGGTTTGCTGAGCTAGAAGAAGAAAAGAGCAAGGCGATGTCTCCATGATTGAGCATGAGGTCTGAGCTGAGTAAGGACAGGTGTGGGGAAGAGGGACAATGAGGATTTCTGCCTGATGGTCAAGATTCACCCTCCCATCTTAAATAACTAAAACACTGGACCTCTCGCTTCCAGGATACGAGTGTGTGTGTGTGTGTGTGTGTGTATTGTTTGATAGTATATATACACACTATCAAACAATGCTGTTTAGACACTGGAAAACAGGCAGCACTGGCAGGAATTCCTGAGACATGAGAAACAAACAGATTGAGTTTGTAATTGCCCAGCACACTGCCTGGAGAGAGTCCAGGTGGCAGTGCAAGAAGGGAGGCCCTGGACAGAACCTGGCAACTTCCAGGAGAGGAGGAGTTGGTGCAGGGGGTGTGGGGAGGCCACAGCAGCTGGAGTCTGTAGAACAGAGTCCCAGAGAGAATAGCTGCCGAGAGAGAATTCTAGAGAGCTGCAGAGGGTTCCCTTAAGTCTTCAACTGAGTGTACTTGAGTGTGAGGAGAATACCCCAGAGTAGAAAGCCTCATAAGACACAGGGCATTGCTCAAGGGCTCAGAAGAGTGTTGCCTCAATAATAGGGTAAAAGTAGGCTACTCTGGCCTCACTCGAGAGAAAGACCCTAAGGGTCTTAACTTACCTATATCCCAGAACAAAGCTCAAGAAGAGTAGAATAATTGGAAGAATACTCAACACCAACAAGGTAAAACGAAGTACCAAAAAGATGGTAGGATCAATGGAAATAATGCCCCAGTGGTCCTGAAAGGTTGTTGGCTTGGACTTCTAGAGATAATAAGCTAGGAATATAGGATATGATCATCAAAAGTGGAGTGTTTGAAAATAAGACAATGGCAGAGCTGTAGTTATTGCTAATGAAACAATGTCTTGAGTAAACCTATGAAAGTAAGTGGAGGACAAGGCCAATGTGGGGGAGGGGTTCAAAAACTGAAAGGCCAAGTTCATCAAAAAGACAAGAGGAAACAAGTGCTGGCAATGGTGCGGAGAAAAGGTAACTCTTGTGCACTGTTGGTGGAAATGTAAATGGTGTAGCCACTGCAGAAAACAATAGAAGTTCCTCAAAAAATTAAAAATAGGACTACCATATTTTTTTTACCAATGGTGGATTTTACCAATGCTGGATTACCAATCCAGCAATTCCAGTCTGTGTATTTTTCTGAAGAAAATTAAATCAGGCTCTCAAAGAGATATGTGCATCCCCATGTTCATTGCAGCATTATTCACAATAGCCAAGACATGGAAAAACATAAGTACTCATTGAAGGATGAATGGATAAAGAAGATGTGAGATATATATAGATATATATAGATAGATATATCATATATATATATATATAGATAGATAGATAGATAGATCATATATATATATATATATATGGAATGGACTATTGTAGAATATTATATATTGTGGAATATTATATATTAATCATATTATATAATATATTATTGATTAATAATAGATAATATATAATTATATAATTAATTAATATATATTGGAATGAAATATTATTCAGCCATGAAAAATGATGACATCCTGCCATTCATGACAACTTGGATGGATCTTGATGGGCTAAGTGAAATAAGTCAGACACAGAAAGACAAGTATTATATGATGTCACTTATATGTGGAATCTAAAAGAGTTAAACTCAAAGAAACAGAGAATATAGAGGTGGTTACCAGAGGCTGGGGGGGAGCAGAAATGGGGACATGTGGGCCAAAGCTTCCATTTATAAGATTAACAGATTCTGGGGATCTAATGTACAGAATTCTGTGATTATAGAGAGTAGATCTTTGTCGATCTGGCCAGCAAACCCTAAGACGGGAAATGAAAAGATTACTCCAGACACCTTAGTAGTAGAAAGGAGTCTGGGGACCAGACGCTCTAGTGGTGAAAGGCCTGGAGCCAAGCTTTGTCTCCACTTTCATTGGGCTCATACCAATACACTAAGCGCAAGTGCAAACACAAAACAAGAAGGAAAGTCTAACCTTAATGGTCAGGAGAATAATATGTGGGGCAGCGTGTGATAAGTTAAAGGCAAGGAAGCAAGGAGCTCATGAAGTACAACCACCACCATGGGTGCCTGTTTTTCTTCAAAATTTAAACATTTACTCCCTAGATGAGAACCTTGAGCCACAGCAAGAATCGGGCTGCTTTCAGTCAAGAAACTTCAAAGGAGGCCCAGTGTTCGGTGGGCTCCTTTGCTTTTCAATTAGTCTCATCCAGGGTGGTATATACAAGTCAGATTTTGTCTATCCAGGCACTGTGAATTTCCATCTATCTTAAAGTTCTTACCACAGGAAAGAAATAATTATGTAATAGGATGGAGGTGTCAGCTAATGCTACAGTGGTAATCATGTTGCAAGATATAAATGAATCAAATCAACACTTTGTATACCTTGAACTTACATGTCAATTATATCTGAATAAAGCTGGGGAAGGAGAAGAACGGAAAGCCCAGCTTGTGGAAAGGATCACATATGATTACACTGAAATCATCAAGTATTAAAGCAGATATCATATTGGAGATAATGACAGAGAGTCAGGATCTGTAATGATCTAGTATGGAACCCTCCATTACGACAGTCATCAGCCATGCATGGCCATTTCCATTTTAATTTTTAAATTTAAATTAATTACCATTAAATAAAGTCTAAAAATCACTTCCTTAGTTGCAATCACCACATTTCAAGTGCTAAATAGCCACATGTGGCAGATGGCTACCATATTGCACAATGCAGACCAGGATTGTTTCTACCATGGCAGAAAGCTCTGTTATACAGCACTGGCCTAACGCAAAGGGAAGTGACCTGGAGGACAGTGGGGGTTCTTGCTTTGGGAACAATGTGGGCAAAGGACTTAGGCTTAAACACCATTAGATCTCCCACTTTCTTCCTGCTGCCTAACTCATCCCTGCAGCAGTGAGAAACAAAGCAGGAGGTCAGGTGTGGTTGATCTGGAAATAGCTCTCAAATATCTTGGTGGGATTATCCCAGCCTAAACTTTTCATTTATTTTGAGCTTGAGCTGCCTTCGAGTGTGCCATTTTTAATGGAATATTTCCTGGCTTTCATATCTCTAAGCATCTCAATTGCTCTGCATTTCTGGTGCACTCTTGAACTAGTGTTGCTATCCCCCACTGTTTAGGAGGGAGTGAACATTTGATAATTCCTGCATTTACTGTTAGAGCTGAGACAATCCTCAAGCTGCACCATGGGCATTATGATGACATAGAACCTACTGAGTAATGTTTAGGATTGTTTTTGTCCAAAAGGTGACATAGGGAATCAAAGATAGAAAACTAACCTGAACAATTTAACTCAAGAGTATCTTTGCTTGAAGACTGAAGATAGGGTGACCTAGAGATAATTTTGGAATTACTTTGCAAAGAAAGTATAGACCAGTGTTGCTGCCAGACAGAGGTGTTCAGTGTGGAGCATCCAAATCCCCACCTCCCACTCAGGCCTCCACTGGCGTCCTTCTCCCTGGATCTGGACTCCACCCTCGATTGGCCTCTGCTGCAGAGACCTTGGCTGAAGACATCCTGTGAGTTCCTAGGAAGTAGAAGTCACAAAAGGAGAAGTGAAGCTGTTCCTCCTCCTCAGCCAGCACCCACGTTAGTTCTGTAAATGGAACATCTTGGGAAGTAGAAACACATCCCAGACCCAGGCATCAAGGGGCATCACTTATAACCTGGGCAGAATGGAACCAGTAAGAATAGGGTGATGAGGGAGTTGCGGTGTTGGACAGGACATCCAACCTCTGAAAATGGGTGTGCAAGCCTCTTCCAGGGCACAAGACCAACATCAAGGCCCATCTTACCCTAAGCCAATGAGCTTCTGATTCACCATCTCACAGCCCTGGCGCAGGGTGGCTGCAGTGCCTGGGAAGGGCTGTGAAGAACAGGAGAGCATCAGGATGGCAGTTCAGCCACTAAAAGAGGGTCATGGAAGTGAGGACCAGGCAGACCCTCCTTCTAGGCAGAGAGGAAGCCTGGGCAAGCTGCAGGAAGAGTGTCAGCACAGAAAAATATCAATTGTGGAAGAGAAAAGAAAACAGTTTGGGAGAGTCATGGGTTTCTGTAAGGAACCAGGGTCCCACTGATACTTGTGTGCCTTGTAGGTCATTAGGAACATTGATACTCAAAACCAAGGGCAGTAGCATCTTCAGAAATAAAAAACAATGGGGGGCGCCTGGCTGGCTCAGTTGGAAGAGTAAGGGACTCTTGATCTCCGGGTCATGAATTCAAACCCCACATTGGGTATAGAGGTAATAAATAAATAAATAAGCAAACATTAAAAAAAAAAGAAAGTAAAATACAGTGAAGCCTTTACTCACAGGAGCTGAGATATGGAAATAGCCTAAACGTCCATCAGTGGATAAATGGATAAAGAAGATATGGCATATATACATATAAAAATATATATATACATATATATGTATATCTCTGTGTGTGTGTATATATATATATATATATATATATATATATATATAATGGAATATTATCCATCTATTAAATAAGAAGGAAATCCCAACATTTGTGACAACATGGATGGATGACTGGAGGCATTATGCTAAGTGAAATAAGCCAGGCAGGGAAAGACACATACAGTATGATCTCACTTATATGTAAGATCGATTTTTAAAGAGCCAATCCCACGGGATGTGGTGCATGAACAATGAATCTTGGAACACTGAAAAAATAAAATTAAAATAAAAAAAAAAGAGCCAATCCCACAGAAACAGGGCATAGAATGATTGCTACCAAGAACTGGAGGTTGGCGGGATTGGAGAAGTGTCAGTCAAAGGGTTCAGACTTCCGGTTATAAGATGAGTAAGTTCTGGTGATTTTAGTTAATGATATTGTATTGTGTACTTGAAAGTTGCTAAGAGAGTAGAAATTTGCTAAGAAAATAGATATCAAGCATTCCCACTACAAAAAAAGAAAAATATAACTATGTGAAGTGATGGATATGCTAATTAACTTGGTTATGATAATCATTTCATAAAATGTATGTGTATATCATGTCATCATACTGTACATGTTAAATATATGCAATTTTATTTGTCAATTATAACTCAGTAAAGCTGGGAAAAAACCCAGTGAAGGCTGTTTAAAATGTGGTTCACATTCTCCCTAGGCTGCTGCGAATCCCTCTTCTTTCCAAGGGCTTGCACCTTGGCCCCATCTTCTTTTCTCTTCTCCATGTTGGGGGCATTTTCACAGTCCTTATCTCAGTGCTGATGATGAGGGTGAGGGAGAAAGGAGGTCAATCTGATTCTACCCAGCCATCCGGAATCACAGAGGGCACCTGGAGAGCAGGTGCATGAAGGACCCTGAGCAATTTAAAGATTCAGGGAATTTTAAGATGAGATTCGTCTTCAAAAAACGAGCAACTACCTGAGGACCCAAGGCACTCTCAGCAGGCGCAGGAGGGACAGGGAAGCTTGTCCACCATGATAGCCCCAGGTGGGGTCAGCAGGCAGTTGCTCCACTCCCTGGACAGGTAGGTGGGCTAAGGGAACAGTTCCAAAGTGCCTCCCTTTGGTCGGGGTTAGAGGCTGTTCAACACACAGAACATCTTTATCAGGCTTGAGCTGTGGTTCATCAATCAAATGCTCAGTGGACCTGTTGGAGAGATAAGGTTTGCATCTCGGCAGAACTGGCCTAAGTGAGTTCTGTGCACTTTCTGTCCTGGTCCCGTGGGGAGCCTGGGTCAGAGCCTAGCTGCGCCACACAACTGCATCCTCTGCTGCCCTCTGCTGC
The DNA here is from genome assembly GCA_028534135.1 of Potos flavus. NCBI lineage: Eukaryota > Metazoa > Chordata > Mammalia > Carnivora > Procyonidae > Potos > Potos flavus. The sequence continues at coordinate 80,551,871 of CM052885.1, forward strand.
TCACACTGCTTCATTGCAACTGGTGCAGGCAGCTGGTTCAGCATGGAGCTTACAAAAGCATTCTGCCTTAAGCATGATTTATCAACCTGCTTCTGTACATCTAACATTGCTTTATTGGCATAGATCACTTGAATGACAATACCTTGCATGAAGCAAACCTCAGTGACATTTCCTAGAAACTGGGGCTTCCGGACCAATGAGGAACAAAAGGCAGGCTTACTTTTGACCTGGGCCGTGACCTCCTGCCTGGTCAGTGACAGATAGAGGGATGGCAGCAGCCATTTTGGCTAACCGTGATCTATGAAGCTCTTGCTGACATGTTAGTAAGTGTGAGACACATGGTCTGGTCTATGCAATAGGAGGTCGCATGGTAGAGTAAGAAAAGAGGTTAACACTGGTCTGAACAAATGTCCTCTCTGCAGCCTTCCAGCTCCCTGTGCGGGAGCTCTGGGCTGATCATGTAGGACTCCAGGAAATCAAAGTTGGGAGCTTGTAAACCTCTCTTCCAGTTGCATAACAAGCACTTAAGTCTGGGAGCTTTTTTCAGGGGGGCTCTGTCAGTCACTCCATCTCCACTGAGCCATCAGGAGGCATACACTGACCCAGCACCTGACTGTAAATTCTGCGCCTACATGAGAGAATGAGCCAATTATGTGGCTGCTTGGGCCAGGCACCAGGGTTCACCCTATCCCCAAGTTCACATTGCAGTCCTACTATGTGCGGGGCTTCACTCCCGATGCTGAGGATAAGACAGTATTCAAAACAGACAAAATGTGAGGGGCTTTCATTTACATCTCACCAGCTCTTCAGGTGGTTGGTGGAAACACAGAGCTACCTGACAGCCTGGAAGTTATGTGGTTTAACTAGAGAGAGAACGATGCCTATGTCCAAAGAGCTCGCTAGGGACAGTCTAAGAGAGGTGTCCTTGCCCTCCTCCCCTGTGCTCTGTGCTGGGCTACCAAAACCAGTGCTTCCCCATTCCTCCCAGGTGGTGACATGTCACAGTCAAAAGAAGGGGCAGCACAAAGGTGGCAGGCCAGGGACAGCAATGGGACTCGCATGGTGCTCGGCCCTGCCGTCACTGTCGCCAAAGAGCAGATAGTGGAATGAGCACTGTTTCCCAGACGTGCAGAGAAGATTAACTAGACTTAGCTATTTACCAGCTTAGTGCTGAGAGTCTGTGGTAATTAAAAGAGCTCATCAGGTGTTCAAAGAGCACAAACACCATGTACGCAGAAGGCGAGTCTATTTTTTTTTTTAAGATTTTATTTATTTCTCAGAGAGAGGGAGCAAACTACACAAGCAAGGAAAGCGGCAGACAGAAGGAGAGGGAGAAGCAAGGAGCCTTATGCCGGGCTCGATTCCAGGACCCTGGGATCATGACCTGAGCTGAAGGCAGCTGCTTAACTGACTGAGCCACCCAGGCGTCCCGGGGGTTATACTTTCTGTTCTAGGTGTCGTCTTAAGCTGTTAGGGTGAGGTGTTCTGACCGTTTACTCTCCCAGTCAAAAACGCACCAAACCATTGACTGCCCACCTGAGGAGGGATAGAGGGACCCAGAATTAATGCCTACCAAGCTTTTGATAGTGAATTGTACAAATAGCACGCCCCTCACACATTTGCACTATGCTTTGTAAATGTATACAGCTCGCTGTGTTTTTTTTTTTTTTTAATCATCCAAAGTGCTACTAAGTTCATATTAGCTTTTTTTTTTTTTTAGTTGCCTTTTTTCTCTCAGTGGTTACAAAATATAGATGTTTGTTCTCAGATCCATTCCACAGTTTTCTCCTGGGAACCATATTTCTCAGTTTATCTTGCCAACTGACTTCCATTTAGGTTTGGCCAACGGGAAGCTCTGCCAAGAGATAAGCTGAAAGGAAGGGACTAGCCCCAGCATTTCTCCCCTCCTCGTGACCCCTGACCTCTGATCTCTGATAGAGACCAGGGTGGCCCCATCTTGGTCCAGTCTCTGCTGGGAGACCCTGGCCCTGGTTTCACTCACAGCACCTTGTGCCATGGCTCCTCCAGTTCTAGTCTGATGAGCCACTGATTTCTGCGATGCTGACTGACCTATTGGCCCTTCCAACATGTTGTAATTAGTTCCCTGTATCAAATTCCTTCTGTAACCACCTGGTGTGAGCCATTTTCCTGACTGAACTTTATTGAGGCAACCTATGACTATGGCATACATTTTTGGACATCAAGAAGGGTTTCTCCTCAGTATTTGGCTACCTCAGAGACCACAGGCACCTAGACCATCCCAGCACCGGACGATGCACACTTCCAGACTCAGACAGTCGAGTTCTCATCCCTGTAGTTCAACTCCCTTCACCAGCTTTATGACCTGAGGCAAGTGGTACAGGTTGAATTGTGCCTCCCTAAAAAAGGTATTTCGATGTTCCATTCAACAGAACCTCAGAATGTGACTTGGAAGGGAAGTGATCATAGATGTCATTAGTTAAGATGCGCTTACCCTGGAGTAGAGTGGGCCCCGATCCCATATGACTGGTGTCTTTATTAAAAGAAGATGGCCATGTGAGGACCGAGGCACAGGAAGAAGAGCATGTGAAGAGGAAAGCAGAGACCAGAACCATGCATCTAGAAGCCAAGAGATGCCGAAGATTGGTGGCAACCACCAAAAGCTAGGAAGAAGGACGGATTCTCCCCAAGTTTCAGAAGAACCATGACCCTGCCAACAACTTGAATTTGAACTTCTGGGCTCCAGAAGGGTGAGTCAATATGTTTCTGCTGTTTTAAGCCACCCTGTTTGTGGAACTTGTTACAATAGCCCTAAAAAGTGCCTACAGCAGGACACTTGACTGCCCAACCTGGGTTTTCTTATTAAGTCAGGGATGGTCCTGCCCTGTGCATTTTGAAGGAGTTTTGAAAGGAGTTTGACTATGAATCAGCACACATGTGAGATGCTTCTGAAAGAAGATAGGAAGGGATTCTCCGTGAGCAGAAGCTGCACGAGGAAGGCCTCACTGCTGGAAGGAGTGGGCGGAAGGCAGGTGCACACCACCTCGCATAGGGTTAGAGGGAGAGGGAAACACAACATAAGGAGGAGGGCAGAGAGTCATGCCCACATGTTGCGAAAATCTCAGTTCCAGACACAACCTGGTCCACCCTGGGCCTTTGAAGAAGTTTTTGATAGGAGGATGAAAAAGAGAGGAGCCACAATCAGAGTGTGAATAGCAGGCATGGCTGGTTTTGGAGAGAAGATCTCCGAGAGCCCGTTCACAAGCTGGGCAAGACCTTGAAACTGGTGTTGCTTGTAATAGTGCGACACACATCAGAGAGGAAAGAGGCAGCCTTCGATACTCCATAGCTGGCTCAGCTTCAGTTATGGCGGTTCCTGGCATGAGGGCCACGGCTCCCAGTGGAGGCTGCAGGTCCAGGGCAGCAGGTGCAGGGAGGTGGGAGTGGCACCCAGCAGAAAGAGCCTGGTGCAGAGGATGCTGCATCTATACGGGACCGAGACACTCCTGGGGACCCCAGGAGAGATGTTGGTGTGGGGAGACTGCTGGAAGCAGTGGCTTGTGTGAGCAGGGCAAGGCTGAGAGCCAGAGAAAAGTGTCATCCCTGTCAACGTGACTGAGTTATACCTGCAGGGGTGAGGTGTGGAGAAAGTGCACTGCAGTTTTCAAAACCATGGTGAGTCACACAAGAAGGTTCGTGAAATACAGACGAATATGGGGAAGTTTAGAACTTGGCAGATTCTTACAGGATCTTATTTGGGGGCCCCCAGAAGTGGAATTGTGTGTGGGGGAGACTTGTTAGGAAATGTTCCCAGAGCTCAGAAAGGGGGAGGGCGAGGGCAGGAGAGACCAAGCAGGGAAGAAGCTGAGCCAGCGGCAGTGCTGACTTGGGTCCCTAAGGGTACTGCTGGCTCAGGCCTGCAGGAAACTCTGGAGACAGGGTCATGCTGGTCACGCCTCCAGACACGCTCTCGGCAGGAGCTGGAGCGTTTATGCCCGATGTGCCGTAGAGGCTTGAGTTTGCCTGGAGAAAGATTTGGCCCTTGCTCAGCAACTAAAAAGTAAGCTTTCAGCCCTGGAATGTCCTGCCTGGTAAGAGTGCCTTTGTTTACCTGGGGCCTTAGTCCACACCAGACAGTCTGTGCTAACAACGTGATTTATGGTGGGGGGCTTGAGCCACACAGTATCAGCTTGACCTCTGAGAGGCTGGAGATTAAGGTCGTCTATGTGGGCAACCACTAATGTCTGTCTGAGCCACCGCCACTAAAAACCTTAGATCCCAAGGCTCAGGTGAGCCTCCATCATCAGCAAACACCGCACACATCATCGCTGGGAGAATAAGCACTATTCCTGCAGTGCCAATGGGACAGTCACCTGGAGCTCTCCTGCACCCCTCCCTGCACCCACCTGGGAGCTGATTTTAATCTGTATCCTTGAGCTCTAACAAAATGTAACCATGAATATCATGGCTTTTCTGAGACTTTTCTAGAGACTCATTAATGCTCGCACAGATCTGTCACTAGGTGAGTGCTGTCCCAGCTCCCCATGCAAGCCAGACAAGCAAAGGAGACACAGGTGCTGGCGTTGGGAGTGGAAGCACATGGAAGCAGCATGCACAGAATGGCAAAGTATCCTAAGGATACATGGAGCATTGATGGGGCTGCCACTCACTCCATTGGGGCTGGGTGTCACTCAGGCCCTTCTGCCAAGCCCCCGGTCTTCCCAGCATCTGTTTTGGGACATCGAGAGTCACTTTGGCTATCCAATATGAAGAAATTGGTGTGCACAAGGGCATCTATTATAACTGATAAGAATAATCATGTACACATACTAATCAGTGACCCGAGCCCTCCCCTAGTTGCTAGAAGCAGAACGAGCTTCCTGTGAGTGGTACATCCAACTCTGATAAGTGGGCTTTAGAGCACTCCTTTCCAGCCTGCAGTGAGCCATGGGAGCACCCAGGGGCCGGTCAGCACCCCGTGCTAGCATGCCCCCAAGTTTCTGAGGCTCAGCTCTGGGTGGGACCCGTGCACTGCATCGCTCACCGGGTCCTGGGTACCACTGCTGCTGCTGCAGGTCCCACACATGTTTGCAGAGCCACTGCCTGAGAGGTCCATACACAGACAGACTCTCCAGAGGTCAATTCTTCCTCCTGATCAGGAAGGTACTGGGGGGGGGGGGGAGCCAGGAAAGCTAAGCACTCACTGTCCACCCACCTTTTCCACAGAAGCAAATTCTTACAGGGAGTAAAGAGGAAGAGCTGCTAAGAAAATAGGAATTGGATTCTCTGCTCACTTTGGAGACAAGGAGTTGGGTGCAGAGAGGTGATCTGAGATGTGGTCCAGGAAGCACAAATGAGGGAGAAGGGAAATGAGATGGGACAGGGGAGGAAGAGCAGGACTGGGTGTTAGTGAGCAGGAGACCACACGCATGAATCATCCCACTGGAGAGTCGGAGCCATGTCATTTTGTCACCCAGTCCTGCCTCACCCCACCTCAGAGCCCCCATGCAAACCTTTGGCAATGATGCAAGCTCCAGTGGCAAAAGGAAGCTCCCAGGTAGAGAAGAAGAGGGGAGCAGGGACTGGAGGTGGGAAAGTGGACTGGAGGTGTATTTCCTGGGCGAAGGTGAACTCAGGCAGGCTAATAGGATACAATTTGATTGACCAGCCAAGTGATAAGAAGCATGTCCTTGCTTTGCTGTGAGATGTTTGTAACCCCTGAAGCATGGATAAGAGGGGAGCTACTGCCATTCATACAGTGGCTATCCTGGATTCTAGCCCAGAGAAAACCATGCTCCAAAAGGCAGTGAGACACTGCCCTCCCATTGAAACACAGGCCTGGCCCAATTCAAGAGAAAAAGTATCTGTGAGGATCCTCTCCACTCCATGTAGTTGAATTCACAAACTCTAACACTTATGCCCCCTTGCCCCAGACTTATTTCCAAAATTGATAAAGAAATACACCACTTTTGAAACTTGTTCACTTTTGATTCAAACTGGATTTGAACTGGGTTCAAGCTGTCTCAAACTGTTCAAACTGTCTCAAAGCAGTCATTTAGTCATTCATTCATTCAACTTTTACTTTTCAATGTCTACTCTGTGTCAGGCACAGGGCTAGATGTTGGAAACAGGGAGCTTATGTTCCAGTACAGAGGAAAGATAGTAAATAACTGTAGAAACAAGTAAATAAAATCATTACAGATAGTGATACATGATTTGAAAGAAATAAACAGGGCAACTTGAGAGAAAGTTGAGTAACTTGCTGTGGGGGTATGGCGAGGGGACTGCTTCAGACAAGGTGTCCGAGAAGGTAGCATTTTAGCTGAAATTTGAAGAATGAGAAGGTGCCAGCCACCGAGAGATACAGAGCAAGAACACAACACAGAGGGGAAGCAAGTGCAAAGGCCCTGGAGTAAGAAGGAAATAGGCATCTTGGACCCTCGAGGATATTGGGGAGTCTGAAACCTAGTGAGAGACAGACAAGATATGAAACATATTTAGAAGGGAATACAAGATCTCCAAGAAAACAGAGACCATGCTGGCTATTTCAAGCAGAGAGAATATAATATGGGGAATTTGTTACACAGGGATGGGAGACCTGAGGAGGCAAACAAGAAACAGTGACAAATCTAAGTATTAACAACACCAAGAAGGTGATACTATTCCCTGCAGGACAGCCAGAGGGAGAATGTAGGGCTATCAGAGCCCATGTTCTTGCCTGGGCACAGCAGGGAGCATAAAGAGAGGACTGCCTTTCATAGTAGCAGAAGTCATGGCTGAGAGGGTCACTCCTGGAGATACCACACGATGCAAGAAGAGGCAAGGAGACTTGTCTTCCCCATCAGCCAGTCTCTGCCAGTGCCTCCCTTGGCTGAACCCACCAGGAAGGCAGGGCATCCTGGAAGATTCAGCTTCCTGTAGTGCAGAGGAGAGGAGAGGCAAGCAAGGGAGGTGTGGCACATGTGCCAGACGTCCGTCCTTCCTGCTGAAGTCAAGACGTTCAGCCCTGGAGGTATGGCCACGGTAGGAGCTTAATAAATGTTTATCGTATTCCCCACTTTTCACAAAATGGGAAAAATCTGAGCAAATGATGTCAGGGATATTAGTCATCCCAACTGACACCAGTATGTTTTCTACACCCTCAATCAGCCTACCTCATCATTTATTCTGTTTACCCGATTAATCCAAAGCATGTTTGTGTCACTGAAGATAGAGAGCTGTAAGCCTCTCGCCAACCTTGTCTCAGCCACTTGTATACAGACAGTGCTCACAGTTAGCCCTCTGTAGCTAAAAGTTGGAAGGTGTCCCCCATAGCAACAGGACGAGGGTAGACCCAAGTCTCCTAGAATCCAGCTCGTTAAGTCAGAACTAATTCCACGCACGACAGAATCCGTCCACACTGAGATGGTGAGTTGACCCATTTTATGACAAGTTGGTCATCTCATGTTTGCAATCAGTACTGAATGCTTTTATATTCTATGTTCCATTTCTTAACCCGGTTTTCCCCTCCAACTCTCTGATGGCTTGTGTGTTGTAACTAGCTTGGACGGGCTATGGCTTCATTTTCTTACTGTGATCCCCTTTGTGATTTCAAAAAGGTTAATTCATTACTTGGTAGAAAATGTGGAATTCAACAAAAATATTGCCTTTCTTACTAAGCAAACTAAGGCTAGTCTAGCTGGGGATGTGATGTAACAATTTTAGATTTCTGGAGCCGTAACAATGTGGCCACAGAGAGCAAGGAGCTAGAATTGCCTCGATGGTGATGTCACAGCTCCCAAACCCTGCTGTGTGCTCACCTGTGCCAGGCCACTAGAGCTTCAGCTGAGAGAAGTGAACCATCAGCTTTTGAGGACCAGGGTGAGTGTGAAACTTGACTGCCTATAGACCAGCCAATGTCTAGTCTGAGTCTGTCACTCATTGTCAGCACACAGACAGGGGGCTACAGTGTGGGGCAGAGCACAGAATCAACCCTGCCCCCGTAAGAGATGGAAGTCAGAGGATGAATCCCCTGGCTTCCTCCTCCTGGAGGGGACAGTTCTGAGGCTCACTTGATATGAGTTTGCACTCCCCTCCCTGGAGATAAAGCCTGAGCTTCTCAGGTAATAACTGCTCCCTAACTTGCCCTTCACTGCCCCCCACCCCACCACTGCTGTCTCTCCCCCATCCCCTCCAGGTGTGTCCCAGGATCACTTCTTCAATAAACATCTTCCCCCAAATCCTTTTCTCAGATCTGCTTGTGGGGAGACCAAAAAGAAACAAAGAGGCAGAGGTGACCAGATGAGCCTCCCAGCACATGTGCACTTGAGCCGAGATTTGAAGGGAAAATATGAGATAAGAGCATAAGGAAGATGGAAAAACATCTGGGCAGAAGGAATAACACATGCAGACTCTGAGCATGCACAGTCTCATTCAATCCTCCCACCTATCCACTTGCCAGTCCCATTTATGAGGAGCGCACAGTTGGATTTCTTAACAGCAGATGATACTACTGACATCTGGGGTTGGATTGTTCTTTGTAGTGGAGCTGTCCTATGCACTGAAGGGTGTAAGCATCATCCCTGGCCTCTACCACAGGATGCCAGCAGCATCTCCCAATCGTGACAACCAAAGACATCTCCAGACATGGTCAAATGTCCCCTTGGGGGCAAAATTGCCCTTGGTTGAACTGGGATACAGAGGTTCTGAAAGGATGAGTACCTGGCTAAGGAGGGAGCACTAGTCACTGCAAATGTCCTTCTTCTGTTTTGCCTGTCCCTTGACCTGGTGTGATGGCGATCAGCAAGACTGAACACAAACTAGAAGGGCTCTCTAGCTGTGCTGCTTTCCAGAAGCTCGATGGTTGGCAATTCTTGCCTTTGATCGCTAGATGGACCCATTGCAATGCCAGACGCAAAAAAAGAGGGGCAGCCGGGGATGCTCTGGCTTACCAGTTAATTCAGTTGGAGAATTTGTGCCAGAGGCATTTTCTGGGTGAATTCCTCCAGAACACCTCTGTCCTAGGACCCCAAAGTGCTGCGTTTCTCCCAAGTGGATCCATATGTGGAGCTGTGTGGAGTGACAATGGGGGGAGTGCACTGGGCTCTTCCATGGGCTCGACAAGGGGCTGGATAAACTGGAGTTCCAGAATCTCCAGGTTGTCTCATCTGTCTGTTTTCCCCATCTGTAAAACGGGAGTAAGAAGATTCTTATTTTACAGATGGAGAGAGTCACCTTATCTCTCTGGATCTTGACTTTCTCTTCCAATGGACAGTAATGACAGTGTCCCCTGCAAGGTCCCTCCAACTCGGGAATCTTCGTGTCTGCTGAATACTTCTTAATATGTGTCAGCCCAGGTTCTAAGCACTTACTCTGAACTTCTTATTTCCTCTTTATGAAAACCCAATGAAATAGGCAGTTTTCTTGTCCTCATCTTACATGTAAGGAAACCAAGGCACAGAACAGGAGGGTCAGGAAACTGCCTGGGTTCACTCAGCTAATAACGGACCCAGGAGGCATTTGAGCTTCACCTACCAGGCCCGTAGCCCACATAGTTGACCACCTCATAACCTCTAGGAAAAAGCAGTCACTTGGTTGCTCTCATTCCTTTTGCAAAATCTGAAGTTATTTTGCAAGAAGAGCTCAAAGAGCTTTTGACTGACTCAACCTGAGAGCCAGAGCAGGAATGGAATGCACTGTGTAGTGCGATTGTGTGGGGACCCTCTCAGGGTCTCCTGGAAAGGGGTGATTTTCCTTTTATGCCTGTAATGCAGGGGCCAGCAAACATTTTCTGTAAAGGGCTGGAAGAAAATAGTTTAGGCTAAGCAGGCCATAGATCTCTGTAGCAACTGGTCAATTGTGATTATAACAGGAAGGTAGCCAGAGACAAAATGAAGACAAATGGGTGTGGCTATGCTTTTGTTACAAAAACAGGCAGTGGGTGGAGCTGGCCCACGGGCCACAGTTTGCCGACCCCTGATGGAACGCATTACTTAATCCAGAACTTGTACTTGCGGGTTTGGTCTGTCCCACCAAGAAATTCTGCAATTCATATTTTCCTGCAAAAAGGGTTCCATCCCTGGCTGTGTCAGGCCAAATGCATGGCCCGCTAAATGTGGACTGTGGCTCCAACATGGGCTCCCTGTAGTCAAGGACACAGGTTGCTCAGTTTTTCAAAGAAGGTGTTTCTAAGTGGTATAAGTCAGAACAGGTTGGTGCTAAAGGGCCATCCAGAAAGTAAGGCCTCTGACCGCTCCCTGATAATCCAGATGGAGCATTTATCTCTGTAGACCATCCCAGACAGATGGCTGGTGGTCCATACAGCGGAGAGCGCCTCCCTGCCCAGTTCTGGAAGACTGAAACTCATGAATACACTTCCTGAGCTTGCAGAAACCCAACCTGCAGGAACCCCAGCTGCACACGCTGGTGTCCATCAGTGAAGGCAGTGCTGGCCATGAACCTGTTCTCCGCCCAATGTGGAGGCCAGAGAGTCTGCCTGTGCTCCTTTTTTGCTGCTTCCTGTGTCCCCACATGGGCTCCTGCTTGTTACTGCTGGAGGAGGGATCCTGGCTGTGTCCTCCTCTGTGACACATACCAATTGCCCAAATCCAGCTCTTTCCTCAGTGTTAGGACCCAGCCAGGAAAACCAGAGCTAAGTTCAGGTCTGTAATTCTGCAGTATTGCTCACTAAACCTGGAAAGAGCATTAGCGCTTTGTAAAGAAAAATTTTTCATGGAATTTGTTTTATTATACTACATACACCTGCACAAAAATAAGACAGGAATACACATATAATGAATATAGCTTCTAAACAATGGATGACAGCCAAATTTATACATTTATTACAAACAAAACTTTAAGAGGAATGCATTCAAATTACCCACATGAATTTACCATGATAGATGGTATTTTGGGTGAAAAGAGTTGTCCATGATGAATTTAAGGGTAGAAAAATGTATTTGCTATTTGCTTTCCTGTCTCGTTTGCAGTTAAGAACAATGGGTCATCTTTTGTTACATCATCATTGCACTTTCAACTTTTTTTTCTTTTAGAAATTTAATTTATTTAATTTATTTTGATAGATCAAGTCTAACAACATACTGAAGAATGCAGTACTCAAAAGCAGAAAATACCATATAATGACAAGTTTTCACTCATTTTCTGTATGTTAATTATTACTTGGGATAGTAATTGCGACAGCAGGTTGATACATACAAAGCCACAGTCTGAGAAAGCTATTAGTTAACACAACAACAATAACAACAACAAATACAAACTTGCCACAAATATATCTCGACTACTGCCAGCCTTTTTGGGATTGATGAGCTGGTATGGTTGAGTTCCAGCCATTTTTCTCCCATTGACTCAGTAAAAGCCTGTCCCCCACCTAGCTTGGCCACACTTGGTGACAGAGACCTAATGACCAGCAAAGCTCTGAAGTTGTGGAGAAATGCCAGCTTATGTGATCCATGTTATCAGGAAAATGAAAGTGGAAAATTTTAAAATTCTCATTTGAATTTGAAGACACCCAAGAATACACCCCAGGCCTCAATTTGTCCTATAACTATGTAGGAAGGTGGCATTTCCATGTGCCAGGTTTTCTTAATTAAACAATAATTGTTTTTCCTTAGACATTTATGTTGCCACTTCTAAAAGTCTCACATTCAGAGTTTGAGAAATGATGACTAGTTTGCATTCTGATTTACTATCAGTCTTCTTTTGTGTTAATTTCTTTCTTAACTGTGATTTGATAACAGCTAGGGAGCAAATAATCTTCTGAAGAAATGACTGATTTTGCTATGCATGAGAGGGAAATGGCAGTCAATATACAGAAATTGGATTTAGGAACTGTTCCAGAAAACGTATTTTCTCAAAAATCAGCTATGCCTGTATCTCTTTTTCTCTCTCTCCTCTCTCTCTCCTTTTTATCTCTGAGTCATGGAAGCAAGCAATCCTTTAAGTTAAACCACACAGAGTGATTATTTCTGTAGACCAAAAGCAGTCGAACAGTGGCAAGTGTACATGATTCAACCTAATGAAAAAACCCTGAGATCACCAGCTTCATCGATGTGATGCATAGATAGTCTCACTGAAAAAGATTCGCCCAAACCAGATTCCTCAAAGTGGCATTTCTTAGTTAGCAAACACACTGCAGATCTGGCCATATACAGACATGGAGTGAGGACAAACTGGCGGTTGTTGGTGAGATGTAATGGGGAGGAGTTCCACAATGCCACCCCAGTGGTCAGTGTATGAGGCCACCGTCAGGGGTCTGTGTCCTTGTTCTTTAGCGGGTGAAGCACAGGTAAGCTGCTAGCATGATTTTCTCATTTTCTAAGTCTCTAAGTCTAAGCATCAGCTGGAGGCTTGGTGAGAAAAGGTGAAGGGGCATTGGGGCCAAGTGATTAAAAAAACCTCACCTACTTTACAATTTCCCTCAAGTGTGGACCTCTGAGTAGGCTGATGGTCTATTATGGAAGATGATGGCACACAGAGCTAGATGTTAAGGAGAAAATGACCTAGCAGGAAAAGAATTAAAAGAATGTCATCCTTGTTTGCTCTGGCTCATTTTTTTAATACACCAGTCACCTTGACATTTCTAAAAGAATTTTTCAAGAGCGTAAGTTCAAAAAGTATGCAACTTGTCCAAATAGAATGTTCAGGATCACAAGGTGGGCCCAATACATTTTGGCTGTGCTGGTCCTCTCCCAAGGGTGTGACAGATCTCACTTAAACAACAGGCGACAGTACTCTCGTTTGTGAGAAAGTATTTTCTATCTGAGGTGGTCAGGAGTGCAGGAGAGCCCCGTTGGCTGAACATCAGCATTGTTTGGTACTTGTGATGATTGCTCAGTGACCTTAGATAAGCACTTCATACTTAGCAATCCCCAGCCCTTTCTTCTAACATCGGGACAATGAAAATGGTGGCTGTGTTCTAATCATGCAAAAGGATTTCTTCATTTGACAGAATCTGATGTGAAAAGCAACTGAATCTCTCTTAGATTTTCAGTGTTGTGTTTTCGTGTGTAGATTTTGACACATTACCCATCTGCCTATTGGGAAATTCTATTAGACTGAGTTCCATTAAAGCACCCAAAAGGGAGAGAGCACGGTTTAATATGAAAATCTATACCCTCAATGTCATGTAATGTAGCGTGCAGACATAATACAATGCTGGATTAAGAAATGGCTCATGGAGGAGTCAACATCTGAAAAAGGTTTTTGGAGGGGAGGTAAGATTTTGCCACAGACTAGGCTTGCCAAATCTTGGGCTCAGATCCAAACCCTGTCATTTAATAACTTTGTGTCTTTTGGGAAGTTTAGGAACCATGAGACAATGCATTGCCTAGTCTACAGTTCCATGGAAATGGGAATTCCTCTCTTGTAGGGCAGCAGTGAGGATTAACAATTTACATAACCCTGTGATTCCAGGGGCCAATATGCGGGAAGTACTTACAAACATCTATTACTGCCTGCAGTCCTACTGTTTTGCTGATATTATTACCATCTTATCACTTGTGGCAGATTGTATTGTTTGCCCTAAATCTCACTCCCTCCCCCCTCATTTCCACAACCTTGCATAGATGAGGGGGATGGGAAACATTTGCCACTTGACTTTGCGCTTGAGCATGAAACTTCGTTTGACCAAGAACCTGAAAGAAGAAGGGATAGTTTTCCAGTTTGGAGCCTAGGATGAAGGCTCCTTCTGCATTTCTATTTTCCCTCTCATGTTTCTGCCACTGACATGAGAGGAGTCCCCCCTGAGTTACTGCTGCCCCTTCAGCCATAATGGACACACATGGGGCAGAGCTACACTTGCCAACTCACATACCTGCACCTCTTCGCCAAGACAGTATGGAGCAGAATGGCTGGCAAAACCCAGCCTGGATCAGCTTGCTGAAAGGTATACACATGGAAGAGACCTATGAGTAATAGTATATGATTGCTCTGTTAAGCCACTGAGTTTAGGACATTTTGTTCTGCAGCAATAGCTAACTGATATACTGTTCTTGCTAATTTCCTGAGCAAAGGAAGTAGATGAGCAAAAGCATGGTGGAGGATATGACAAATGAACATTGGAAGCAGTGGGACAACTCAGTGTGTAAGAAAGAACCATGGAAGAGGATGTTGAACTAGGTGGAGGTCACAGAGGATTTTGATGATGAACATAAAAAAAATCCAGGCTTTGCCATTTCACAGAGGTAACCATTGGAGGCTCTCAGGAGGTTGGCATATCCGAGCAAGGCTATGGGGGGAGGTGATGGGACAGCAGCTCTTTTAGATGCAGGTGACACAAGGGACAACGTGGGCTGCTGGGCACCCTGCTTCCCATACCCTCTTCCCTTGCCACTGGCTGATGCTGCCTTGTGGTGGATCTCCCCTCTTTCACCCTTTCCAGGGTGGCCTTGATCATTTTTTTTTACCTGATTTTACCATTTATAAATACAGAGGAAACAGAGAGGTGGTGCCCTGGGTCCCCTCTCCTTCTGTGGCAAATCCATTGTTCAGAATATTATGTTGGCCTGGGATTGTGGTCTAGACTAGTGCAACAGAGATGCACTGAATACATGATCCACAGACCATTTTGTGGTAATTGCAGCTCCAGTGGCCTAAGAGCTGTCCTCTGAAGAAGGGCTTCAGTGCCATGAGGAAAAACTCCAGGACACTGGGGGAAGGTGCACAGAAACAATAAAAGATATCCAAAGGGGTCGTGACTTGCTGGGGTCTCAACAGACACTGATTTCCCTCACACTGACCTGTCTGTCGATGGCAGGCCATTCTCAGTAGGATGGACAGGTCTGGGAGTTTCAGTGATATGAAGATAAGAGAGAATCATAGGCAGTGCCAGGACCAAGTAAGCCCTGGACTTACCAGACCCCCTGCTCCATGGAGGCAGCCCTCAGTCCTCCTGGGTCATCCCTTTCTAAGAAACCCAACCAGAAGGAAGGTTAGAGCTGGCTAAAGAGGTTGCTTCTAACCCCATAATCAGACACTATAAGCTTAGCATCTTTCGAGATTCAGAAACATTTAAATCCCTACACAGTTTCTGAAGCCACATTCAAATTATAGCTCTACCACCAATGAGCTGCATGCCCTGGGCTCCTCATCCCTAAGCAGTGTTGAGAGTGTCCCTCCCAGGCTTTCTGCAAGGATCACACTGTTAGCACACCGAACGTCCTTGAAAGGTGTCTTTCATGTTTCAGATGACTCAGTAAATACCAGGTGCTATTACTGTGATTATTATTGTATTAGTTTGCTAGAGCTGCCGTTAAAAGTACCACAGAATGGATGGCATAAGCAACAGAAATGTAGTGTCCTTTAAGTCCAAGATCAAGGCACTGGCAAGCTTGGTTCCTTCTGAGGGCTCTGAAGGAGAATCTGGTCCCAGCCTCTCCCCCAGCTTCTGGAAGTATGCTGGCCATCTTTGACATCCCTTGGCTTGTAGGAGTTATCACTCAGACCTCTGCCTCATTCACACATGCCGGTGTCTGAATCTCCTCTTTTTATAAGGAAAACAGTCATGTTGGATTAGGGGCCCACCCCTCTCTAACATGACCTTAAGTTAACTAATTACATCTGCAACGATCCTATTGCCAAATAAGGTCACATTTTGAGGTTTTGTGAGTTACAACTTCAACATATGAATTTGGGTGGGACATAATTCAGTCCATAATAATTAGTGTCATGATTATTGTAATAATATATAATTATAAAATGAAAGGAAACATTATAAAATCCTAATTCATAGTTTTAGGAGGATTAAATGAGGCTTACTGGTAAATTGACAAACAGAAGGTGCTCAGGAAATTTTCTTTTGCTTCTTCACTACCCCTGAAAGTAGAAGATATTTGCTCATATTCCCATTGGCCCAGCATCCAGACTTGTATTTCTAGTTTTGTCCTAGCTTCAGATGTACATGTACGTCATCTATGACATTTTGTTTACATAAACTTCTGTTCTGCCTCCTTAACACTGTTTTGAAATACATTTAACACATTGCCTTGGGTTAAAGTGTTCTTATTTATTACTTATCATATTTGGATTAAAAATGCCATAATTTACTTAATAGTTTCCATAATTTAACTGAACTTAAGATGTTTAGATTGTATATGATCTTTTGTTCTATGATAAAACAGCACAACTATGAACATCTTTGACCCAGTCACCTATTAAGGGAACTAAATTTTGTGTAGAGTATTTCCTCATGATTTTATTTGTATTTCTCGAGAACTGGAAGGGTCAAACACTCTTCCCTGTAAGTGGTGACTATTTATATTCTCTCCTGTGTGTGTGCTGTCTGTTCCTGTCTCTTGGTGGGTTTATCCTTACCTGCCCCCAAATCTGTAGAAAGCTGGCTTATTCTGTAGAGCTGATTCAAGTCTCCTAGCCTGGCACTCCTTTCAAATTTACTTAAATCTGACATAAAAACCCTTCAGGACAGGCTGGACAAGGCAGTCCCTGTGTTTGTCAGCACTCACCAGGTAGAACGTCCTGCCATCCTCCTAATGAATTCTCCCATGATTCACAAATATACCATGAAGGAGGGGAGTGGGAAGATGAGAGCCACTGCAGGCTGTCTGGGGAGTCAGCAGAAGAAAGGTAGACTCTTTCATTACTCAATATGTATAACATGCTTTTATTTTTCTTTGTCTTTTCATTTCCTATGTAGCACTGTTAAGAATTACTAAATATATGGTCAACTAAGGAAAGAATATCTAATGGAAAAAAGACAATCTCTTCAGTAAAGGGTGTTGGGAAAACTGGATAGCCACATGCAGAGGAATGGAACTGGACAACTTTTTTACATCATACACAAAAATAAATTCAAAGTAGATGAAAGACCTCAGTGTGAGACAGGAATCCATCAAAATCCTGGAGGAGAACACAGGCAGCAACCTCTTTGACCTTGGTGGCAACAACTCCTTGCTAGACATGTCTCCAGAGGCAAAGGAAACAAAGCAAAAATGAACTATAGGGACGTCATCAGGATAATGTGCAAAGGAAACAATCAACAAAACTAAAAGGCAACCTATGGAGTGAGAGAAGATATTTTCAAATTTTACCAGATAAAGGGCTAGTATCTTTAGGGTAAATACCCAGTAGTGCAATTGCTGGGTCGTAGAGTAGTTCTATTTTCAACTTTTTGAGGAACCTCCATACTGTTTTCCAGCGTGGCTACACCAGCTTGCATTCCCACCAACAGTGTAGGTGGGTTCCCCTCTCTCCACATCCTCGCCAACACCTGTCATTTCCTGACTTGTTAATTTTAGCCATTCTGACTGGTGTGAGGTGGTATCTCACTGTGGTTTTGATTTGTATTTCCCAGATGCCAAGTGATATGTATGTGTGTGTATGTGTCTGTGTGTGTATAAATATAAATAAATATATATACATATATGTATATATATTTACATATATTTAAGAGGACTTCTCTTTCAGCAGGATATGAACATTTACAGGATGAAATGACCAGATGGTAAGCAAGTTGGCTCTAAGTTGGTACTTACTAAATGGTGACTCAGGTTTTTCACTGGAGGACTCCACCCCATGGATGTCAAAATGAAGAGAATTTTCTCAAGGAGACATTCAGCAGCCCAAGAGAAGAATTCTCCAAAGTCTTGTCGACAGTGGGTGCGGGGTAGGACACCCGTGGGCCACCTTTTCTCTGGAAGATGCAGGAAGGGATGGGCTCTATGGTCTAGCACCATGCCCCAAGGAGTGCTATTTTTACCCAGTCTCATGCTGAAGAGCCCTGGGCCCCACCCTGCCTTCTGCTGTGCATACATAGGTATGCAATGCAAGATGCTCTGGCTTTCGTTTCTCCAGACACTGAATCTATGTACCTGGTGGTCCCTGCACTCCCTCCACATCACTGCCACTGCAGCTCTTTTGAACTTTCTGAAGCAGAGCCCTGCCCCTCCAGACCCCTTCCCACATATGCTCAGGCTGCAGCCCTGAAGCTATTGCACAGCTGGGAACCACTCTTCCAACACGAAGTTCCCTCTCACTGACCTGCAGGCATGTTCTCATTCCTAACTCCACTCTGGGTCCTGGTGCCCTACAGGAACAAATGAGTAACATAGCTCAATTCTTCGTAGGCTGATTGGGAGCCTGTGGTGGCCCTCAGAGGGTCTGGCTCCAGCACATACTTTCATCCACTTAGTGGTCAATAAGAAGACACTTGCTCAGCTCATCAGCTGTGTAGATGTGTTGATTGATGCAGAATATATGGTACCTGTCGTCAGTGGGTTTTGTCTTGGTTAGATAGTATGAATATACCAAATGACAGAAGGCACTTAGAGGTTCTACTGGGAGGACTGCTCCCAGGGGTAGGACAGAAAAATCAGTGTGGGTGACAGTCAACTCCACACTGTGGTAAAGGACACTTCTATGGAATTCAGGCAAAACCAGCCTATCATGATAGAGGTCAGATCAGAAGTTGCTCTAGCTGTGTAGGGGAAGAAATATGAGGGGACCTGCTGGAGTCATGAATATAGTCTGTACCTTGTTTTAGGGTGACAATGACATCATGTGCCAAGTCTCACCCAACTAGAGGGAAGGATACTTCTCTGAGAATACTTTTTTATGTAGTTGTGACTTTTTAAAAAAGATTTTGTTCATCTACTTGACAGACAGAGAGACAGAAAGAGAGGGAACACAAACAAGGGGAGTGGGAGAGGGAGAAGTATGTTTCCTGCTGAGCAGGGAGCTCAATGAGGGGTTTGATCCCAGGACCCTGGGATCATAACCTGAGCAGAAGGCAGATGCTTAACGACTGAGCCACCCACACACCTCTATATAGTTGTGATTTTTGAGATCATGTTAATGTTTTATATATTGAAAAAATAAAACTAAATCAAAATGATGGAAGAAGTCAGCTGACTACCAGCAGTCAAGAGAAACTCACCTACTCTCTTATCACCTACAAACCAAGTCGAAGATGACTGCAATTTGATACTCAAACCAGAGGTCTTGTCTAGCTGGGAATGGGTTATGAACAAGGTCTCAAAATCCCCTAAGATAGAATGCAGCATGTTGTGTATATGTTTATTTTCCTAAAAGAAGTATTCACCACTCCCATCAGATTTTCGAAAGGGTCTCTGACCCAGTGGGTTTAGAAACCTTTCTTGTAAAGAAAATTGTCCCTTGAGTTTGATGCTGGAGTTTGCAGGAAGTATGACCTTGAGGAATCACATTCTCCCTGAAAGATTCTGGAAATCCTAGATGCTGGCATTATCCTCCATTGGTCCTCCGCCACTTGTGGAGTGAGAGCTCAGATTTTCAGGCAGCTGTCCACCCAGGGTGAATGAGGCCAAAGGCACCAGACCACCGGCTCAAGTCCTTGTCAGGCTCAGGTTTTAGCTGAACAAATGTAAACATATTAGGTATTAGAACAAACTCTTTCTGATTCAGGAGTTTGAAATTTCACTTTTGATGCCTCGGCCAGTACAAAGTTTCACTTTGGTAATGATTATCAGTATTTCCCTGCTGCTCATACTGTTCCTTATCAAATTTCCTAATCTCCAAAATGGGAATTGCTCCCCTGGCCCAAGACATTTTAATGTCATTTCAAAGGGGTCTAATCAGAGGGACCCAAGCAGGAACTTTGCACTTCAAGTCCTGCTCAACACTAAGTCTGCAAGCTACTCTGATACCAGTCACTTAAATACTAGCCTGAGAAGGGGAAAAACACATCTCCATAGCAGGACAATAACATTGTGCTGGAATGGTTCTTCGGCTGCTCTAGAACTTGAGAGAAAGATAGATGTAGTAGGCACTGACATTGACATAACCCTAGAGATGATTTTCAATACCATTCTATGACCTCTTTCATGAGCACCTACTATGTGCTAGGCTCTATTGCTGGCCCTGGGCTTATAGTGGTAGATGACACAGAGAAGTGACTGCTGTCAGGGAACTCTTATAAAAATTTATATCGTATTAAAACACTCATTTATTCTCTGGCTCACAGATGCCCAGATTCTGCTGTGGGTTCTCTCAATAGTGTTCAACGGAATACATGCCAGTGTGTCTGGGAGATGCCTTCTGCCGCATCGCCTTCCCTTGAGAAAATGCAAAAGCACATTGTAATAGTACAGTCTTTGCAAAGTCCTGCAGCTAAGAAACCTCTTTAATCACTACACATACCAAAGGTGGTTGATCACAAAACAATTTTTTAAATGCTTCATAAAATCAGACGGCATGCAGTTTAGGAAATGCTGATCTTCCAGATAGTTTGTATGTTCTCATGCTGATGTTGAAAGCCCACTGAGGTGGGTTGCTTTCCTATCTTCCCATCATTCTGCTTTGCTCCTCACTCCTTGACACCATCCTTTCGTGTCAGTGGCACTGAAGTTGTTCCTTTTCCAGTCTATAGACCATCTCTTTTCTAGGCGGATCCTTGAGCTCTGTCTGTGCACCTGGCTGCATTTCGCTCCACCCCATCCCTCTCTGTTCAAAGCCCACCATTCTTCAAAGAAAGCTCATTTTCCTCACTGCCCTGCACTGACCCCCTCCCCTTCCATGAACTCATAGCACGGTGGTTGAGTGTTTGAAAAGACAGCCCCCATAATTCCCCAGTCCAGGGTGCATAACCCATTGTGACCCGACTCCTCCCATTAAGAGACAGAACCCATTTGCTGCCTCTTGAATCTAGACCAGTCAATGTGCTCTGTGAAAGAGGTATTAGAAAATATGACACAAGCATAGCAGCAATGGCCACAATCATCAAACTGTGGAAAGAGCCAAGATTCCCTTCAATAGACGAATGGATAAAGAAGATATGGTCCATATATACAATGGAATACTATGCCTCCATCAGAAAAGATGAATACCCAACTTTTGTATCAACATGGATGGGACTGGAAGAGATTTTGCTGAGTGAAATAAGTCAAGCAGAGAGAGACAATTATCACATGGTTTCACTTACGTGTGGAGCATAAGGAAAAACATGAAGGACATTGGGAGAAGGAAAGGAAGGGTGAATTGGGGGAAATCAAAGGGGGAGATGAAACATGAGAGACTGTGGACTCTGAGCAACAAACAGAGGGTTTTGGAGGGGAGGAGGGTGGGAGGTTGGGTGAGCCTGGTGATGGGTATTGAGGAGGGCACGTATTGCATGGAGCACTGGGTGTGGTAAATGAACAATGAATCTTGGAACACTGAAAAAATAAAATTAAATTTAAAAAAATATGACACAAGAAGAGAGTTGAAGGGCTTGTGCCCTGGACTCTTTTTTTTTTTTTAATCATAGTAAAATACAGCACATTGACACTTAACCCTCTTGACCATTTTTAAATGTATAGTTCAATGATGTTAAGTACATTCTCATTGTTGTGCTTCCAATCTCCAGAACTTTCTCCTTTTGCATGACTACAATTCTGTGCCCATTACACAGTAATTTCTAGTCCCAGCTCCCCAGTCCCCAGCCATAATCCTTCTACTTTTTGTTTCTCTGAGTTTGACTCACACACTATTTGTCTTCTGTGACTAGCTTATCTCATTTCACATAATGTCTTCCAGGTTCATCCAGTTGTAAAACATGTCAGAATACCATTTCTTTTATATATATATTTTATTAACATATAATGTATTATTTGCCCCAGGGGTACAGGTCTGTGAATCATCAGGCTTACACATTTCACAGCACTCACCATAGCACATACCCTCCCCAGTGTCCATAACCCAGCCACCCTATCCCCACCCCTCCTACCCCCCAGCAACCCTCAGTTTGTTTCGTGAGATTAAGAGTCTCTTATGGTTTGTCTCCCTCCTGATCTCATGTTTCATTTCTCCTCCCACCCCCCGCCCCCTACCCTGCCTCTCAAATTCTTCATATCAGAGAAATCATATGATAATTGTCTTTCTCC
>CM052885.1:80574197-80598748 GCA_028534135.1 Potos flavus
TTCTGGGCTCTCTATTCTGTTCCATTGATCTGTGTGTCTGTTTTTGTGCCAGTACCACACTGTGTTGTTGATTACAGCTTTGTAATAGAGTTTGAAGTCTGGAATTGTGATGCCACCAACTTTGGTTTTCTTTTTCAACATTCCTCTGGCTATTCGTGGTCTTTTCTGGTTCCATATAAATTTTAGGATTATTTGTTCCATTTCTTTGAAATAAATTTATGGTATTATGATAGGGATTGCATTAAATGTGTAGATTGCTTTAGGTAGCATAGACATTTTCACAGTATTTGTTCTTCCAATCCATGAGCACCCCAGCCAGACTTATCAAAAAGAAAAGAGAAAGGACCCAAATTAATAAAATCATGAATGAAAGAGGAGAGATCACAACCAATACCTAAGAAATACAAATAATGATAAGAACGTATTATGAGCAACTATTTGCCAGCAAATTAGACAATCTGGAAGAAATGGATGCATTCCTAGAGACATATAAACTACCAAAACTGAACCAGGAAGAAATAGAAAACCTGAACAGACCCACGACCAGTAAGGAGATTGAAGCAGTCATCAAAAATCTCCCAATAAACAAGAGCCCAGGGCCAGACAGCTTCCCAGGGGAATTCTACCAAACATTTAAAGAAGAAGTAATACCTATTCTCCTGAAATTGTTCCAAAAAATAGAAATAGAAGGAAAACTTCCAAACTCATTTTATGAGGCCTGCATTACTTTGATCCCAAAACCAGACAAAGACCCCATCCAAAAGGAGAATTATAGACCAATAACCTTGAAGAACATGGATGCAAAAATTCTCACCAAAATAATAGCCAATAGGATCCGATAGTACATTTAAAGGATTATTCACCATGACGAAGCGGGATTTATTCCTGGGCTGCAAGTTTGGTTCAACATCTGCAAATCAATCAATGTGATACAATACATTAATAAAAGAAAGAACAAGAACCATATGATACTCTCAATAGATGCTGAAAAAGCATTTGACAAAGTACAGCATCCTTTCTTGATCAAAACTCTTCACAGTGTAGGCATAGAGGGTACGTTCCTCAAATATCATCAAAGGTATCTATGAAAAACCCACAGTGAATATCATTCTCAATGCAGAAAAACCGAGAGCTTTTCCCCTAAGATCAGAAATACAGCAGGGATGTCCACTATCTCCACTGCTATTCAACATAGTACTAGAAGTCCTAGCCACAGCAATCAGACAACAAAAAGAAATAAAAGGCATCCAAATTGGCAAAGAAGAAGTCAAACTCTCACTCTTCGCAGATGATATGATACTTTATGTGGAAAACCCAAAAGACTCCACTCCAAGACTGCTAGAACTCACATAGGAATTCAGGAAAGTGTCAGGATATAAAATCAATGCACAGAAATCAGTTGTGTTTCTATACACCAGAAGCAAGACAGAAGAAAGAGAAACTAAGGAGTCGATCCCATTTACAACTGCACCCAAAATCATAAGATAACCTAGGAATAAACCTAACCAAAGAGGCGAAGAATCTATACTCAGAAAATTATAAAGTGCTCATGAAAGAAATTGAGGAAGACACAAAGAAATACCATTTCTTTTTATATATATACCACATTTTGTTCATCTGCTTACCTGTTGATGGACATTTGGTTGCTTCCATCTTTTGGTTCTTATGAATAGTGCTACTTAGAACATCAGTGTACACATATCTCCTTAAGATCCAGCTTTTAATTATTTGGGGACTATACATAGAAGTAGCATTGTGGGATCATATGGCAATTTGATTTTTAATTTTTGTAGAACTGCCATATGTTTTCCATAGCAGCTATACCATTTTATATTCCTACCAGCAGTATACTTGTGTTCCAATTTTTCTACATCCTCGCCAATACTCAGTATGTTGCTTTTTTTTTTTTTAATAGTAGCCATCCTAATGGATGTGAGGTGATATCTCATGGAAGTTTTCATCTGCATTTCTTTAATGATGTGTGATGTTAAGCATACTCAGTATGTTGCTTTTTTTTTTTTAATAGTAGCCATCCTAATGGATGTGAGGTGATATCTCATGGAAGTTTTCATCTGCATTTCTTTAATGATGTGTGATGTTAAGCATCTTTTTAATATACTTATTAGACATTTGTATATCTTTTTTGGAGAAATGTCTATTTAAGTCATTTGTCCAGTTTTTAATTGGGTTGTTTGTTTTGGTTGCCTGGTTGTAAGAACTCTCTGTATATCCCAGATATTACTCTCTTATCATATACATGATTTGCAAATATTTCCTCCCATTCTGTATATCTGTATATCCCAGATATTACTCTCTTATCATATACATGATTTGCAAATATTTCCTCCCATTCTGTACATTGCCTTTCCACACTGTTAATTGTGCCCTTTTATGCAGGTTTTCCTCTTTTGGTTCTCAGAATACTGCCACCAAAGAAATGAGACTGGGTTGTCCTACTGGAGAATGAGAGACACATGGCTATTATTCCAACTGACATTAAACCAGACATGTGAGTGAGATCATCCTAGACAACCCAACTCTTGCTGAGCTTATCCAATCTGGAAAACTGCCCAGGAACTGAGATAGCCTGACAAATAAGTATTGTTTTGTTTCTTTAAACCTGTACATTTGGCTTGGTTTCTTATACAGCAGATGCCAGCTGTTACAGCACCTAGTTTACTCTGTGTTTTTCAGCCTGATTGTAGTATTCCCAACCTGGAAATCACATTGACTGACTGACAGCCTCCGAAACTCCATCAGAAGTTAGCATCCTGCCTTGATTTCTCAAGGTACTGGGTACATGTTTGTTGATTGACAATTTTGTCTTGAGTTTCCACTGAGCTTCAAGGATCAGTTCTAGTACTTTAATTCTTTTAGAGGCTAATCTATATCCCCAAGCACTAGCACAAGCCTGTCACATGAAATTATTTGGGGACAAAAGCCAACAGATCATAAGCTTTGAGACCAACCATAGGGCCAAAATCTATTTCCCCTTCAGACTCACATCCTCTTCCCTCTGATTTGTCCCTCAGCCCCTGAAGAGAATTTGAGGCTAAGAGGATGGGTAGTTCAAATGAACTGAGGTGGCAATGGTTAGAAATAACATCACATAAGCTACAGGTAAGAATATTTCAGCTATCAAATAAGGAGGTAAAATTTCTCTCTCTCTCTCTCTCTTTTTTTTTTTTTTTGATAGCCAAACTAAATTATACAGAAGAGTTTTGTCTCAAGACTGAAAATGAGAAATTGGACAATATGATCAGAAAGATCCTGTAAACATAAAATCCTATATGTAGTTCTGACATCCTGAGATGCTGCCCACCCATAGATAACAAAAGGCAAAGATTTCTACAGGGCAATGTAGAACACAAGGACATTTTGAACATTCTAAATCAGTGCCTAGAAGAGGGTAGGATTTCTTTAGTGGCTGTGCCATCAGGTTCCCTACAGTGTGTTACTTATGACAAGTACCAGTTGCTGTGACCTTGGTAAAATGCAACTGAAGGTCATCGTCAATCACATGAAGTCCAAACCAAGCCATCCTTATAAGTGATGGAGGAAATATGGAGTTGAGTGCAGAAAGTGCTCTGCTCCACACAGTGGCTCAGTCATCTTCAACATGTAACTTCCAAGGTCACCTTGAGTGTGGACATCCAACCAACAGAGGAAGGGAGATGAGGAAGCTATATGCAGCAGGCCTAGAAAGTGTTGTGAATCCACTCTGCTGTCATTTTACTGGTAGAGCTCAAGTCACGTGATCACATCTAAGTGCAAGGGGATCTGGGAAATGTAGTTTCACATAGATTGCTACCAATGAATGATATCTCCTCCAGAGTAATAGCATATTAATAACATCACATGGACAGATTGTGTCGCATCCAGACTAGGGAATCAAGGACATCTAGTCAATATGGTAGGAAATTTGATGTCATGCCAAAGTCCCTTCCCACATAAAACCAATGCACAAACATATTCAAAAACATTAGTTTATGATGCATTATATTCCTGAAACAAGTTTAAGAGCTAGCAGTCAGAAAAGAAAAATAAACAACCATTTCTTCACACTGAGAAGTTATATTTCAATTGAACAGACTTGGCATATTCACTAAGAAATTGGAAATAACACAGCATCTATTTCTTGTATGGTGTCTGGTGTCATGTATGCATGCATGTTTATATATTTTTCTAATATTCATTACCAGGATATAAGAGTAGAAAATTGTTTGACACAAACCATTGAAAAATAGATACTTGGACTAATTTGTGCAACATAATAACCAAGAAAAAGATATATAAAAATGGAAAAAGATATAGTCTATAGTTAATAGAAAAGTTTACAAGAGGAGAGATAAGTTGAGTTTCCAAGAACGTGTATGATAATATGGCTCTTTTGAAGTGGAAATCAGGGGTTAGGGTCAGTGTGCATTAAGCGTTGACTAGGAGGACCAGAACACAGGATGTGTGTGAGCCTGGCAGCAGAAAAATTCCTGTTGAGAGTCTTAAAAAAATGTGTAACAGGCAGAGGAGGATTCAAATACAAAGGGCCTACTATGTGTAGCACTAAGTTAGGCGTCAGGAGCCAGCAGTA
This sequence comes from Potos flavus, assembly GCA_028534135.1. Taxonomy (NCBI): domain Eukaryota; kingdom Metazoa; phylum Chordata; class Mammalia; order Carnivora; family Procyonidae; genus Potos; species Potos flavus. The sequence continues at coordinate 80,578,786 of CM052885.1, forward strand.
GGCAAACCCAACCTGGTTCTTCTCTGTGTGATATACAAGTGTCTGCAGAGTGGGAAGAAATGGATGTCGACTGGGGCCAGACAGTGGGGAGACCCCTGAAGAAGAGTTGTTTGGGGTAGACCTGCAGGCCGAATAGGTGTTATGGAGGAAATCAGTTTCCATTTTGTTCTCACATAACCGGGGCTACAGCAGGATCTTGCGAATCGTAGCGGCTTGATGTAAGAGTTTCTGTTTTGTTTTGTTTTTAAGAAGTGTGTGTAGTGAAGGGGCACGGAGCAAAGGCTGGATACTTCGAACACAAATTGGTCACTGAGGAAATCAGGAAGTACATCTTGAATGTCAAGAACAGTCATTGCTGGGATGGGGTCATAAAAGCATCAGACCCTCCCGTTCTCCCCCTCACCCCCAAAGTGATGCTTTCCTTGAAGAGACTCAGAGCCAGAGTTCAGCCAACCTCCCTGAAGAGTCCATGAAAATCTTTCCTTCTGGAAGGAGCTGTTCCCAGGTGTGAAGCTCTGAAAAGTCTCCAACCAGCTCTGGCTTTGAAATAGGGAAGCTGAGAGGAAATCTGCATTTCTATGCCACACAGAGCAGCATGGAACCTGGACACTTCCTGAGGGGGTGAATCCACATCCCTACCCATGTGTGTCTCCCTTCAAAATGACTGTTTGCCCACCTGAGCCCAGCCAGGCCCGCCTGGTTGCCACTGCTTTGCAGGAGGAATTGCAGACAGCTGTGCTCAAAGTGAGGCCAGGAAGCTCCTCACCGTCCCCATGGGGGGCTTTGCATCACAAGGGGAGCATTATTTCCTTCACTAGGAAGGCTGTGTTTGTCAGAGACCCCAGGGAGCTGATGAAGTGATAATGTAGGGACTCTCGGAGCCTCTGGGCTCTGCTGCAGAGTTGCCTGTCCTGCCCTGAGAAGGCAGGCTAACGCCAACCCAACCAGGTCTGGCCACAGAGCCAGGAGCTGCTGGTGGCCAAGGGTCCGCTGATGTGTCATGCTGGAACCTCGTAAACAGTGCAAATTAGAGATCTGCACTGAGCACCAAAGCCAGAGGTGGTTCATAAGCCGGTGACTGTTTCCATGGGAAACAATGTCCCTCTTTTCCAAGGAGCCCAAGTGCTGCATGTGGGAGCTCAGCAGGAATGTGTGCTGTGTCTGTCTCTCACTGCAGGTCCTTTGCACAGGGCACAATTCCTCTGTAGTCAGAGGAGACGGAAAAGAGGATTTGACCTTTCAACATCAGTCTAGAAATGGCTAAAAACAGAGAAGAAGCGAGGACACTCACCCAGATTTTGTAAAGCAAAACAAAATCACAGACACCAAGGCCGAGTACATCTTCCGTGTTAACATGGGAAAGTGATCGTAGTCAGACAGGAGGGGAGGGTGCTCCCCCCGGTAAATGGGGGTGTTTCATGGGGAGTGCAACATCACTGTGCAGAGAGGAGACAGGCAGGACCTGGGCAGGCAACCCCACATAGAGCTGAGGGCACAACACTCCCCTCACGCTCCCCCTAACTAACTGCTCAGGGAAGGAGAACATGAAGTGATCCTGTGTGGACTCAAGGGGACCTCAGATCTCAATCTGAGACCTGCCATGTGCAAACTGACATTGGTCACACCTCAGAATGGATCCTGTAGTCCGGATGTGCAGACATCTGTGTTGTGACACATTCTTCTCAGTTGACACCTTGGACAGTCCCATAGCTGCAATTGGGGCAATTTTGCTTTTAACACCAGTTTATACTATACATTCTGGAGCCCAGTAATCATTTAGTGAACCAAGAAATTATTGAGCTAAAATTCAGATTTCCCAATAGAAGGAAAAAGTACAAAAATTAGCATACTCTAGGAGTAACCTCTTATTGATTCTTTGGTTACAGCTCCTGGGATGAGAGTCTCTCTGATTCCTTCATCCGAGGCAACCCTGGAACCCCTTGACTGATGCTCTAAGTGGTCAAGTGTACTGGTTCTGACTCCATCAGAGGAGCTGGGACTAGTCCTCAGGATCAGGCGCCTAGCACAAGTTGTATTGGCAGCAGGCATTCGACAAACTCTGGTCAATGGAGGTTCAGATTTAGACTGCTCTTGGTTCTGAGTTCACTTTTCCTGATTGTTGAGGAACAGTGCTTGGAGCACTGGGAGTCATGGGGCAAACCATTAGCTTTGCTGGGCCTGATGACTTCTAGCCAAAGGATCCTGAAGGATATTTGTGTCTTCAATAATGCTTTGCCTTCAAGAATTTCAGTTCGACTTGCCACGTATCTTTCTGGCAAGTTCCAAAATACATCAGAGAAAATTATCTTTCTGGCAAATTTAGGAAAAATCTGAGATCACTAAATGTAAAGAGACCGAGTTTTACTTTTAATTATTCCGGGGCGTTAGGATATGTGTGTGTCTATGGAGCCCATTAAAGCCTTGAGAGAAATAGTCCATGGATATAGATGGTTAGGACAAAAATCAGAGAATTATTTTCTCCTCTGGCCTTTTGAAGCCCTTTTTTAGATGAGGTCCAGAGAGACCTGTCCAAACGTACTCAACAAATTGTAAGCAGCCACCTCTTCTGATGTCTTGCTTCTTGTCTTTTTTTGGTCCAGAGCAAACACAAGGGGACAGATCTGGTAACGAGAACCACAGAGCTGATCCTCTAGGTTCTGTGACCCCGATCTTATAGGAAAAGTCACGCCAGGAAGGCTGTCTGACCAAGGAAGAAGGATGCCTCTGCAGGGCTGTGGCAGAAATGTACAGGTGGAATATGAAGAGGAGATGCCCACCATCTTATTTAAAGAACCGGAATACAATCTAATAAGCCAGCATCTTAAACATCACTAAATCTATGATGCCAAGACTTCAATAAAATCCTCTCAAATTATCCAACACTGATTTTCTTCACATGTTTGTGTCATGGCTGGCATGTCACCTTGCAACTAGTAAATGCTCTGACCTTTCACTATTTATCAGATACATCAATATTTCAGACCCAGTCATTCAGACCTCCAAAAGTAGGTTGTAAAAATACAAGTCATGCTTGTTAAGAGTGTTGGGTGGCTTCCCAAAAGCATCCACCTGACTCCAAAGACTTCTGGGTGGCCTGTTTTTGCAAAGCACTTTCTGAATGTCCATCACGCACATGGATAGTCACACAAGCAGAAGTATCCCAAATGGATTTTCTGGTCAGACTTGGTCTGGTCAGATTTAAATATGATAATGAATGTGAGGGTGTGCTTTGAATTAGAAACCTGTCAGAGCTGCATGTTGAAGGAAATAGTTTAAGATTTTCAAACTTATGTCATAGGTACTTCACTTCCCCAAATGTAACGTTCCTAAGTACATTTTGTTGTATTCTGTGATTTTTGTGGAAACTGTATTCCTCTTTGGAGCCCAACAAGTAAGAGCCACACACTTCCTAACAGATCCAATCCTTTGTTAATTATCTATAATTAGCAGCTCCTCTGCGACCTTTTCCAGAAACTTCTTCTGCTCCCCAGGAGTTAATGATTTTTCAAAGGAACCCCTGAAAGGAGGCAAAGAGAGAGAAAAACTAGTACTTTCAACATTATTGAGAATGAAGGCCTTTTGAAAGGTCAAAACACCAGATAGTTGTATTTTTAGCAACCATCGAAAAAAGGAAAATGTTATCAGGAGTTCTGCAACATTTTAAAACAAATTTGAACTTTACTAATCTGCTTTAACAAGATGTCTATTTTAACTTGAAAAACAGTGCATACAATATTTCATCAACCTTAAAACATGCTTTTTCCTTTATACCGTAGTATCTATAATATTGGCATGTTTCTGACAATTGACAACACCTTAGCCATTGTGCTAATAATTTAGTGTCAGTGTTTATTTTCTAGCGGTACATAAAATACTGGTGAGCTTTACAACCCATGGTGTCCTAAAGTCAGTGGAATGCACCTTGGGTAGGAAGCACAGTGTTTATTCAGCCCAAAGGCCATGGTCTGTGTGATTTCCAGGCTCCTGAGAATAATTCTCCTTCTCCCCAGGGATCTTCTACTGCCACCCCCAGGCTGGGAAATTACTACTTTGGTGGATTTTATCACTTGCATATCTTGGGTATAAAATGCAACAAAGAGAATGGTCCTGCCTTCAGGACAACACGTGTCATTTGGTCAGTCCTCATTCACTGTTGGTGTGAAAGGCTCTGCAGTCTGTTGTGTGGGTACCAAGCATCTGAGCATTCTCTCACTCATTCAGCACAGCTTGCCCCAGAGTCAACCTCCAGAGCTTCTTTCAATTCCAACAGATGAATCAGGGACCAGAATGTTCTTACATGACCCGCTGTGTACCTAGCACAATATCTCAAAAATTATGAAACCTGTTAGGAAAATTGTTTTCCATAATTTACAGTTCATTTACTCCACAGCTGCAGCACCTGAAGAGAAGGGAAAGCTATAATGTGAGGTCCCAGCTAGAAGTTTCCAGGAATTTCAGAGCAGAGGCGAGAGGAGAGACGCAAAGGGAGAACACTTAAATGGAGACAAGCATGAGAGAGCTTGCACTGGGCTTTGAAGGATAGAATCCAAGTCAACATAAAAAAAAAAATTCTGTCCCCAACCCACTAATCAGATGTGACTCACAATTTAAATACTACTGGTTTATTGAACATCAACCATCTTCTGGTCCTTTACATTTACTATGTCACGTTCCTGACCCCATAGCCCCATTTTACAGCTGTCACATTTCTCCCATTGCAGAGCTAATGAATGACCCAGGGACTGGCTGATTCCAGAGTCCAGGATTGTGGTTATCTCATATAATCCCCCTCCAGGACAAGCAGGAGCCCAATAAGTAACAAGGAGCAAGGATTTCAGAAGGGGCTGAGGGAAACAAAGGCCCAGGGTCAGGAATATATACTTACTTGGACCGGTTTCTACTGGGAAGTTACTGCAGAGGGCTGTGGGTGATACACCCAGGACCTTATCCGTTAGACAGAGAGAAGGGTATTGAATCACAGATTCTACTAGTAAATATGCATTTGGGGACAATGCATCTAACACCACTGTGCAAAATGAATGTGACAAGGACAGGTGGTCAGAGTGGGTAGAAGTGCACAGGGCTGGTGTGTAATAGGAAATACCTTAATGAAGAAATGATCGCTGACAGTAGTTGACAGTCACAAAGCTTCGAATCACATAGACTTGGATTGGAATCCACAGCCGGTATGTAGTGGCTGTGTGATGTTGAGCAAATGAGTTAACCTTTCTGAACCTCCTCATGTGTAAAGTGCAGACAACATTGTTGTCTTGCTATCTTCCTTGAAATCTTAAATGAGATAATGAGAAAAAAAGCACAGGCCCTGGCAATGGTAGACATTAGTAAGACATAATCCTCTATCTCTGTCGCCATTGTTGTTTTTTTTTTTTCCCCAAATACTTTTATTTTATTTTTTCAGTGTTACAAGATTCATTGTTCATGTACCACACCCAGTGCTCCATGCAATACGTGCCCTCCTCAATACCCACCACCAGGCTTGCCCAAACCCCCACCCCTTCCCCTCCAAAACCTTCAGTTTGTTTCTTAGAGTCCACAGTGTCTCATGGTTCATCCCCCCCTCCGATTTCCCCCAATTCACCCTTCCTTTCCTTCTCACAATGTCCTCCATGTTTTTCCTTATGCTCCACACTTACGTGAGACCATATGATAGTTGACTCTCTCTGCTTGACTTATTTCACTCCGCATAATATCTTCCTGTCCCATCCATGTTGATACAAAAGTTGGGTTTTCATCTTTTCTGATGGAGGCGTAATATTCTATTGTATATATGGACCATATCTTCTTTATCCATTCATCTGTTGAAGGGCATCTTGGCTCTTTCCACAGTTTGGCGATTGTGGCCATTGCTGCTATGAACATTGGGGTACATGTGGCCCTTCTTTGTACATCTGCATCTTTGGGGTAAATACCCAGTAGTGCAATTGCAGGGTCATAGGGTGGCTCTATTTTTAATTTCTTGAGGAATCTCCACACTGTTTTGCCATTGTTGTTTTGTAATGCTTGCTCTAATTAGTCCTTGAGGGGCTTTCCAAACAGCCAGCTTGAAAGTTCTGGGAGATGTTGCCCTGTTCCCCTTTGCAGTACATGCTCTTCTCTCAATGAATCCCTTCTAGTCTTTGCTACCATTTTCAGACATGGCTCTAAGCCAATGAGTGCTGAGAAAACTCAGCCAAGAATGGTTGAGTCTAAATATCTCTCAAGCAGTCTTTCCTTGTGTGAGTTGGTTTTCACTCATTTTCTAATTGTCGCCTGCTGTCTGGGTCCAGGTATGAAATGGGATTCTTCAGAATGAGGTAGAGGGAAAAAAAAGATTTTCGTAAGTAGACTTCAGCGCTCCTTCATTTCTCAACCCAGTAGATGGGCATGAACTCCAGAGCTGGTACCCAGTCTTGTAGGTAGTCATGTGGAGAGGACAGCAGGGGAAAACAGAACCGCAAACTCCCACCACACACTCTACTGATACCAGATGAACCCAGAGTACTGATGCCTCAAATACAGCTCCAGAATGACCAAGGAGGATGAGATATTCCTCATCCTGGGAGTCGAGACTAATGCATTCATGCTAGGTGACAATTTCATGATCTTCGCTGTTACTCATTTCAAAAAAAAAAAAAAAAAGAATTTAAGATTACGTGGTCACCAGTGTACATAGATTTGCTTCCACAGGAAATAGCCTTGTTTTCTTTTGCGAGATCTTGTCCACTGGGGACAGGAATCTATTTGGCTGTAAGTCCTGGTTCCTTTGTGAGTTGAGGGAGAGCTGAACTTACAAAATGTGGCAAGGATCCCTCCTCACCCCATCTCACAATATAAAGAGCCATTCCCCAGTGGGCAGTCTGGGTTTCCTTTTACTAGCAAATGGGTCTTAATGGCTGCACACTAAAATCACAGTGGGGAGCTTTAAAATGTATGTGCCCAGCTTACCCCCCCACCCCAAATCAATTATATCAGAATTGCTGAGAGGAGGCCAGGCATTGTAATCATAACCCCTGATGGCAAGATTTAGTAGGGCAGGGATCAAAGACACCCTTCTTGGACTCCACCTACATGGTTCTCTCTCCCAGCTGACTCTGTGGCAGAGGAGGACGGATGCCCAATGCAGGAGAAGCAGCCCCCATTGCTTCAACTGTGGGGACCTGACATTCTGTCATTCAGTTCCTAAAATAATGGAAATTTCCCTCCTTCTTTCGCCTTCCTCCTAGGTTCTTAGAGAAAGGAACAGGAGTTAGATAGGGAGATGGGAGGAGGGTATGCAAGTTTTGCCCTCGCATTTCTCCAAAGGTTAACTTATTTCCTTTATGTTGCCTTTTGGGAGAGGAGAATAAAAGCAAGTATTAATGTTTGTGTGCATGTTTACATTTTCTAAATGCATTCCTTCCCTAATTTCATGCTTTTAGAAATAAACACTACTACTTCCAAATACGATATCCATATATAAAGTCAGAACCATCAACATGGCAAAAAAGGAAATAACTATTCTCAGTTATGATAAGATCTTGACTTACTAAACATTTCATTTATTGATAGCACCCCATGGCAATGCAGCCACCAGCTCTTAAGTTTTATCAGAAGTGACACATTGTCTAATTCTGGTGCTCTTCCACTGACTTTATGGCCTCCTTGTTGCCTCTATGAGGAGAAAATGGTCTCCTGGTTGTTGAGGCGTGTGTGTGTACCTGTGTGTCGTCTGTCTGCTGAGGAATTCGTTGGAGAATTTCCAGTTGGAGAAATTCCACATTCACCCAACTCACACCAACACCTATTGGCCCACTGAGAATAAATTCATGGAATCTGCCTCTTTCTGGGAATCTACTTAGAAAACCCACTGAGTCCCAAGGCTTCCCAGCTGAGCAAGGACTGAGAGCTAAGAGATGCTCATGAATAAGCTTACATGGGCCTCTGGGTCCTGCTGTAGGCTGCTTTGAACTGCCCTTCCTGAGGCTTAGACAGAACTTGATATCAGAGTTCTGGATTACGACGCCTCCCCCCTTACTAACTGTGTGGCCTTGGTGAAGTCACTTTATAGATAAGGACACTACAACTCTGAAGTTAGGGACAACTTGACAAGAAATCTGCAGTTATTGGGTCATTTTACTTTAAAAAAGACTCTAAAAGCACCAGTGTTCACACAGCACATTCACAACAGCCAAAAAGTGACAGCAGCGCACAGATGAATGGGTAAGCAAAATGTGGTATATATGTACATTGGAATATTACTCAAATTAAAAGGGAAAGAAATTCTGACACATGCTATAGCACGATGAACTTTGAAGACATTACGGAAAGTGAAATAAGCCAGTCACAAAAGAACGAATATTGCATGATTCCACTTATAGGTATCTAGAGTGGTGGAATCATGGTTGCCAGAAGCTGGGGGAAGGGACAAACAGGGAATTATTGTTTAATGGGCACAGAGTTTTAGTTTTGCAACATGAAAAGTTCTAGAAATTAATGGTTATACAAGAACGTGAATATATTTAATGCCACTGAACTGTACACACACACATACACACACACACACACACACACACACACACACAAGACTCATTTTTGCATAGTCCTCCTTTCTAATTTTTTTTCAGTTTTACTGCCTGCTCTGATGACACTATCATTTACATACAAGAGTATCTGATTATTTAGAGAATGAGTTTTAGGACCCAGATTCAGAGAACTTTAATGTGGATTGTTTATAAAATTCTAAGTACCTTATTATATGATCATAAGAATAAGCACTAAAAAGGATGATGAGAACATTAAAATTATTTGACTGGTTGAAAAAGAGGTGTTAATGCTTTTTTATTTTAATAAAATTACTGTAATATTCTGTGAAGTAACAATAATTTAAATGTCCAGAAATACATTCATTTTCCATATAATAAAGGAAAAGTCACCTGACTCATCATCTGTACCAAGATCCATATGGTGGACCAGCACTGTCTGGGGTCAGACTTGTGCTGTATTTATTGGGCTTACATTTTCCAGGAAAACTCAAGGTTACAGAAGAGCTGGTAACTCATTCAATAAGTTATTTTGTACCACATCATTGTGGGCTTCGCAAGAAAACACCTGGGAAGGGGGAAAGGACGCAGAGATGACCAGTTTGCATAAGATAAACTTCAGCTGACAAAATACAGGTAATCAAACAGGAAAATGCAAATTGCTCATTAACTTCTGTGAGTCTGTGAACCTGTCCATGAGGTTTCAACCGACCTAGGAGAATCTACCTGTAGCACCCAGTTGGCCTCAAAAATACCACAGAAGTTATTGTCCTTCATGCTGAGGACACAGGAGGGAGAAAGTAGAAATCTCTTATGAGGGGCGCCTGGGTGGCTCAGTCTGTTAAGCATATGCCTTCAGCTCAGGTCACGATCCCAGGGTCCTCGGATTGAGCCCCACATCGAACTCCAGCCTGCTTCTCCCTCTCCCTCTGCCTGCCGCTCCCCCTGCTTGTGCTCTCTCTCTCTGTGTCAAATAAATAAACAAAATTTTAAAAAAGAAAAAGAAATATTTCGACCCAAACTCCAATCACCATCAGCAGACGCACGAGGGCAGCTGAGCCCAAGCAGGGCTCCTGGGGCGAAGATGCCCACCAAACTGGAGGTGGCAAAAGGTCGTCACACTATGCAAAATGTTCAGAAGAACCAGAGACACTGCACTTGTGTATTTGAGTGAGAGTCCTACATGTGTGAGTGCGTGTGCTGGATGCATGTGTCTGCGAGTGTGTACATGATGAGAGTATGTTGCAAGAATGTGGTGTAGGAGTGTATATCATGAGTGAGAAGATGTGTGCATGGAGCTTTATGTGGATGTGCAGGTGCGTATGAGTGAGTGTGTGTGAATGTGAGTGTGCCGGTGTTGGTGAGTTGTCTGTGCGTGTGCGTGTGAGTATGCGTGCAGGAGAGTGTGTATATTTCTATGACTGTCTACCATATACATGTGTTTGGATTTCTGTGTGTGTGTGACAGTGTAGGTATATGAGTGTATGTGACTTTGTGCATATATTTGTGTGGATGTGTGAATGTCAGCATGAACATAGCTGCATGGTTGTGTATGTGTCTGTATGGGAGTGTGTGCACATGTATGTGAGTGTGCACTTGTGTATCCCCACCAGATTCTCTCCTGAGGCTGTCCCCTCAGTGACAGGAATGTGCAGGCGGCTGGCCTCTGCCTCGGTAATTGTGTGCTCTCTTTACCATAGGCGCATGTGAGACCCTTTTGTCCCCCTTTCTTTTCAGTCTGAAAGCAACTCTTGAAGTGTAACGGGGTTGTTTGGAGAATGGCCCCTCGTTAGGTGAACCCTGTTTGTCCTTGTGAGTGGCAGGCCATGGACAAGATGTACGCCCCTCTGCTTTAAAATAGCTGTGCACATTTTCCTCTGCCCGCGAGACACAAGTCCGACCCTGTGGCTCTCAGATTCATTCTCAGGTAAACACCCTGTGACAGGCCACAAGCCGGAGACCAACCGGCGTGGTCACAGCTGTGCCGCACCATGGCGCCCCGACACCAGGCCTGTGCAGGAATGTTTGCCGTCACCCCAGGCTGTGGGCAGCAAATATTTTCCAAAGCTCACCAGGGAGAAGGTTTCGTAGGGAGTTTCGAGTAGATCAGTTCTGCCAGAATCTGTGGCTGCCTTGTTCCAGAATTTATGAGCCTCGTCTAAGGATTCTCTTGAAAACATTAAATGGGACTCTTGGTGCTTGATCTTACTTAACCTAAAGCTATAAACTTCTTAAATCTCGTAAAAGGCCTTCCATCTTAAAAAAAAATAATACCGGTTGAAAAGATGAAGTCTTCAGGCTGGGACACAAACCGTGAGGGGCAACCAGATGTCCAACAGCTGTTTACAGTCCATGATTCACACGGTGAAGGGGTGGCCTTTCTTTTCCTGGGTACCTGCGGCCCTAAAATACCTTGGCAGGGCAAGCTCCAGGGAAATTAATTTGCTATCTGAGCAAAACCCTAAAATGAAGCCAAGTTCCTGAATGTTAGACTGAATGGTTGGTTAAGACTCCAATATACGGCATGTGGAATAAAGGCAGGAATTGGCTTCATAGGGCAGGAGTTTTCTACCCAGTGGGGAGTGGAAGGGAGTCAACCAGCCTCTCTGACACCTCTGTACCATGCGTCTGGAGGATGCCAGAGGGCAAGGATTTGAAACAAACTTCCATCGTCCTCTGCTTCTTCATCCTTCTAAAGGATGGGTGAGTGATGAGGAAGTGTGGATCCACCTGGAGGAAGACTTGCCTTCCCATCTCTTGTACCACCTGTGTGCTTTTGGCCATGGCTTGAGGGCTCTTTGGCCGTAAGCACCCCTGTCCATAAAATGGGAGTATTGATGGCACCTGCTCCATGGGATATCATGGAGAATGACAGACACCAAGGGAAAACTGGTGGCATTAGCTCTCCCACCGAGTCCCAAAGGGCCAGACATTTGTGTTGCTTCTTCTTCCCCCTTCTCCTAATAAGCAATGTCAAAATAAAATAAGAGGCAATATGCTCATTCATTCAAAATACATTACTTAGTATGTGCTGGATACAGCTGGAGATAAGGCAAGGAATGAGGCAACTCTAGGTCTCAAGGAGCAAAGAGGCAGAATGTGTTCCCTTTGGGTTGCATTGAATCCAAGGCAGCACAGGGACACAGAGAGGACAGCAGTCTCTCTCAGTGCCAGGGAATTCCGTCTCTCCACCTGCTGAGATTCCTGGGTAGTATGGTGGGTTGCGTTTTCCAGAGATGGCTGCATTCTTGCACCTCTCGCTCCATATGCTTCTCTTCTGATGCAATGCCGCCTCTTCTCCATGAGAGGTGAGGTCCGTGTTCCCTCCTTCCAAACCTGGGCACACCCATGTAACTATCTTAATAGGCAGAATATGGTGGAAGGGAGGTTGCATGGCTTCTGAGGCAAGGTCATAAAGGGTGATATGATTCCACCTGACTTTCTTTCAAGCCTTGAAAGCCCTGAGCCTCCATGTAGGAATCTGCCTACTTTGAGGCCACCATGCTGGAAGGTCTCTGGGAGATAGACACACTGAGGAGGCCCTCGCTCTGGCATGGATGTGTCCAAATACCAAAAATGTGAGTGATTCTTCGATCTTCCATTTGAAGCCCCGACATCATGGAGCAGAGATGAGTCATCTGTACTATGCCGTTTCCCAGTCCCTGATCCACAGGCTCTGTGAATTTAATGTGTATAATCATTTTGAGCTACTAGGTTTTGGAATGGTTTGTTACATAGTCACAGTAATGGGAACAGGCAATAGCGTAATATGTTCTCTGAGGGAAACGTTTCAACTAAGGTTCTGAGCCGTGGGAGCCTGGTGACAGAATTTCAAAGTTTATTCTCTCCCATAAGACATTCTTTTATAAAAGCAAATCTTATGAACCCTTCATTTCCTGGCTATGATGTAGATCTGAAGAGGGAAAGGAGGAGAAAACCGTAATTTAAAACTAAAATTTCTGAGTGTATTCTACAAAACTTTGGTTCAACATGATGTTAACAGTTGTTATAAAAAGGAGGGGGAAAATCCATAAGGGATGGAGAGGGAAAAGACATTGTATGGTCAATGAGTGTAACAGAGATGATGGTGCCCACTTTCACCTCCATAGCACTCATCTGTCCAGTGCATTCTTGCAACATACTGTCATAGGGTCCTGCAATCTAATGCCTAGGTATTTTCTCTCAGCTTGCAAAGGGCAGGCCAGAAGAGCCACAAGAACATCCCACAGTCGAAGATGGATTGGAGGGCACAATAGCCAGCAACCTTCTTCACCCACTGCAGGGATGGTCTCCAACCAGCTTGGGCTCCTTGGCAGAAACCTGCTCAATAGCACATACTCTATCAGTTCTCCCTTCCCTGCCTCCCTCCCTGTGCTTCCTGGCATCACCTCCATGAATAACTACTTGTACGTGAAGCCTTATTTCGGGCTCTCTAGACTACACTGGCTCTCTATACTACTTTTTCTAGTTTTTCTGTACAAATCTTTTGAGATAGATACACTAAAGTTTATTGAGAACCCCCAAGGTGGATATTAAGGACTCAGTGCCTCAGAAACCTATCTGACCATGAAAATTTTTTTTCAACTGAATATCTTGTAGTGTTCCTACTCCCTGATACCATGTTGAAAACTACTGCCTTAAATGTATTTGTTAAACAGCTTTTCATTGGCCAAATGGTCTATGTGAAATGAATGATTTATTCAGTAGCAATCTTTCAACTATTTTATAATCTTTGAAGTAGGCGAAATTTTCAAATCAGACTTGAAATTATGCCTGGTCACCTGCATGTGAGGAGATCAAATCATTATGTATAAATATGGGAACTGTTGGCTCTGAAGCAACTTAAATTTCCTTGTCTATGCCAATATTAAGCCTTATTTAAAAGGAATGACAGTACTGTCTCTGGAAAAGTGGAGATTTTTGGTCTCTGAAACACCCAAAAAATCTGAACTAAAACTGAAGAATTTTGACCCGGAAATACTATCCATGTACTTGCTTCTAAACGTCAGCATGTTGGCTTTCAAGTGTCACACGTTAGAAAGTAGCAGACTGGGGTGCCTGGGTGGCTTGGTAGGTTAAAGCCTCTGCCTTCAGCTCAGGTCATGATCTCAGGGTCCTGGGATGGAGCCCCACATCAGGCTCTCTGCTCAGCGGAGAGCCTGCTTCCCCCTCTTTCTCTGCCTGCCTCTCTGCCTACTTGTGATCTCTCTCTCTCTGTCAAATAAATAAATGGAATCTTAAAAAAAAAAAAAAAAAGTAGCAGACCAATCCAGGAAATGCCCTGGGGCAGGAGCATACCCAGTATGTTTGAGGAGTAGCACAGAGTCCACCAAGTGTAAAGATGAATTAAGCAGGGATAACAGAGATGAGGCCAGATAAGGACTCCAACTTTTATTTTGAGTAAAATGGAGAGAAACTGGAGGTCTCTGAGGTTAGTGTTAATGCATAATATGATTATATTTTTTAAGAAGCAAAACAGAATAAATAAAATCTTTTTTTAAAAGATTTTATTTATTTATTTGACAGACAGAGAGAGAGATCACAAGTAGGCAGAGAGGCAGGCGGGGGGGGGGGGGGGGAAGCAGGATCCCTGCTGAGCAGAGAGCCCTATGCGGGGCTCGATCCCAGGACCCTGAGATCATGACCTGAGCTGAAGGCAGAGGCTTTAACCCACTGAGCCACCCAGGCACCCCAGAATAAATAAAATCTTTAAAAAAAAAAAAGCTAAACATAAGGTGTGGTATATGGTAAAAGTGTGTGTGTGTGAGTCTGTGTCTGTGTGTATGTCTATGTGTGTGTGGTATGAAAGACAAACTTTGTAGTGCATGGGTGAAAAAAAAAAAGCTGAGCAGCTATGAAACTGGTGATGGGCTTCCTCTGAAGACTAAGACAGTGGAGGGTGAGAAGGAAAGGCACACTTCACTTTTTATTTAATACATTCCGTATCATTTGAAGGTGAGCATCTGAGCATTAATATTTTGCTATTTATTAGCCTAGAGCCAAGAGAAAACAAGATACTCATTATGAACATACCCCCAAATGTTCTGTGAAAGGCAGTTGGAGTATGAGTGATCCTGTTTGTATATTAGTTATGTAAGCAAATACGTTTTCATTTAGGTAAATCATTATACGTTCATCTTAAGTGCTAAATTAATAAAAAAAAAAATTGTCCATGGCTTCTCAGAATGAAATATTTCAATATAAGAATAAGAAATATTTCAATAGAGGTTATTATTATTTTCTTTAAATTCATAAAAAGTGACCACTTTAGGGCAAAAAGAACATCAACAAAACCCCTAATTCCACCATGTTGATAAAAATCAGTTCACGGTACTAATTATATTATAAGTACCCTCTCTTATACCTGAGAAGATTCATAGGGAGGTTGGAAGTCATATAACCACTCCAGACCACATGGATAAGAGCGAGGCAGAAACGGCTGTTGGACAACTTGACCCACTCCAAAACCTTAACCTTCCATTAGACCAAGATGGCAGCCAACCCATCTTCTTACTCTGAATGTTCTTTCCTTATCACCTCTGCATTGCCTGTCACCCTAAACTCCCCACCAGGAATTCTTAGAATATCCTTTCTCTCACCACCCCCTTCTTTTTATTGATGACAGAATGATGTTCTGATTTGTCTATTAGAAATATATCAGCAGTGTTTAAATAACGTCTATGGAGACAAGTCTGCAACTCCAACACTACCAGGATCTTAAGGTGGATAAAATCATTTATTCGGTACATTTATTCAGACCACCAGCCCATCTTGAGAGGCAAATTTTAAAATATTCCCCATGACCATTAGATAATTTTCTCCCATAGCTTAAAAAATTAACTCATAATCACTCATGACAAATATTAAGAAGCATTTTTATTGTCATTTCATTTTCTATTGAATTTTTAATTTAATCTTTTCATCTTATAAAATGAAAACTAACATCTATTAAGTATATTTACCACAAAGTCCTACCCATTTTCTCTATTAGTTTTTCAAAATGTTACAGTTATTCTATAAGACAGGTATTATTATTATTCTCATTTCTTTCAAGACAAGAAACTTCAAGTTACTTGAAGGAATTTTGTGCATTTTTTCTCCAAATGACTTGGTGTTTCTGCATGATGGTTGCGCATACTAGCTATATGTTTTTTCTTTCCTAAGCCTTGTTGATCCTGAGTGACTTCCATAAATGGGTTATTTGCCTCTGCTTTACCTACCTCTGCAATTGGCTTCCCCACTAATGAAAAACCTTTGGATAAAAGATAATTGTCTGGAAATGTGCTTTTAATAAAGCATGTTACAGGGTGATGTCAGCAGGAATAGTGGAGCAAGTTCTGCTAAAAATCCTCTCCTCCATAAAAGCAACAAGAGCACTGGCAAAACTTACCAGAATAAACGTTTTCAGAACTATGGAAATTAATCAAATGCTTGGAACGATGTGAGGAGCATTTAGTCAGGTAAAATAGCTGATCTCAGTAAAAACAGAGAGCTTTGAGAGGCACTTTAACTGATCTTTTCCTATTCCCATATTTCCAACCCCATAATCAAAGTGAAAGCCAGAAGTCCAGTAGACAGTGGAGGAATCAGAATGGGGTTGGAGATCCTATAAAGCTCCATTCTGTGAAAATCATCATTATTTGATCTTCCTGGCAGTTCTCTGGAAAAGCATACTCACAGGCTTGTCTTTATCAACCCTGACCCAGAAGTCTACCAATGAAAAAGACTTTTTCCCTGGAGGCATTTGTCAAAAACAATCAGTGACAATTTATCTAAACTTTGCAGCTGAATGAGGCAATGAGAAAAGTTGAGGCAAAAAAACTTAGAAGTAATAACTGGATCATGGAGTACTCGGAAAGTTTCTGAAAACCCCTATATATACCTTGGAATCCAGAAGGCATGTGCACACTTAAGGATGAGCACATGTTCAGGAAAAACTTGAGAAGGGCCTAATTTCTCATATTTGGCTAACTTTGGGGCTCTGCACAAGTTGAAAATGGAGGTTAAGGCACAGCTGTAAATTGCCTTTCTGAGCACTGAAGGCATGCCTGAAAGCATACACAGAACCCCTCACAAAGGCTGGGAAGTTTATTGGTCCAGGCACTTAATGTTAGACTTTTTAGGCCAAACAAACAAACAAAAACACCAAAAACAAAAACAAAACCCAAAACAAACAAACAAAAACCAACAACAACAAAAAAATCAAGTATTTTAAAGATGTTTAAAGAGCTATAGGAAACGCTGTGTAAGTATGTCTCTTACTGAAACAAAGTATGAAAACGTTGTCTCACTAAATAGAGAATACCAAAAAAGAAATGGGAAAACAAAAGAACCAAGTACAAACTCTGGAGATGAAAAGTAAAATAATTGGGGCCGCTGGGTGACTCAGTCAGTTAGGTGTCTGTCTTTAGCCTAGGTCATGATCCCGGGGTCCTGGGATCAAGCCCCATAGTAGGGCTTCTTGCTTGGTGCAGAGTCTGCTTCTCCCTCTCCTTCTGCCCCTCCTCCTGCTTGTGCATGCTCTCTCTCTCTTCCTCTCTGTCAGATAAATAAATAAAATCTTAAAAAAAGAAAGAAAAAAGAAAAGTAAAATAATTGAAATGAAAAATTTACTAAATGGATATCGGCAATTTTGAGCTGGCAGAGAAAAGAATCGACAAACTTAAAAATAAGCCAACTGAGATTATCTGGTTAGAAGAACAGAAAGAAAAGAAATGAAAAGTGAACAGAGCCTCAAAGACTTGAACATGAGCATGATCAGGTCTACCAACATATGCATATTGGGAGTCCCAGAAGGTAAAGAAAGAAAGGTCCAGAAGTACTATTTGTAAAAGTAGTGGCCAAAAACTTGCAAAATTTAATGAAAAATATTGATATATACTTCAAAGAAGCTCAATGAACACAAGTATCTGAATTCAGAGTTCTATACCTAGACATAGCATAATTAAACTGTCAAAATTTGGGCACTTGGGTGGCTCAGTCAGTTAAGTGTCTGCCTTTGGCTCAGGTCGTGATCCCAGGGTCCCAGAATTGAGTCCTGCATCAGGGTTCCTGCTCTGCAGGGAACCTGCTTCTCCCTCTGCTTCTGCTTCCCTCTCTCTCTATCATGAATAAATAAATAAAGTCTTAAAAAAATAAAAATAAACTGTCAAAATCCAGAGGAAGAGACTTTTCAAACAGAAAAAGAGAAGCTATTCATTGTGAATAAGGGATGCTCATGAGATTAACAACAAATTTCCTATCAGAAACTATGGAAACTGGAAGGTAGTGTGATAACACTCAAAGGGTTGAAAGAGAAAAAAGCTGTAAACCAAGAATTCTATATCCCGTAAAACCATCTTTCAAAAATAAAGGCTAAAAGAAGACATTCCTAGATAAACAAAACCTAATTTGTTTCTAGGTTTCTTAGTAGATAGATGGAAAAAGATATAACCAAGACAGAGCTGAAGTAACTATATTAATATCAAGTGGAATAGGTTTCAGGACAAAAATCATTAATAGATACAAAGCACATTTTATAATGATAAATAGGGCAATTATTCAAGAATATCTTACACATACTTACACATACTTACCTAACAACAGAGACCAAAAATAAATAAAGCAAAAATGGTTGGAACTGAAGAACAGACAATTCAAAAATAATAGTTTGAGACATCAATACCTCATTTTCAATAATATAGCAATAATTCTATCCACAATTAGAAAATTAGGGAAATAGAAAATTCAGAATACTGTAAACCAACTAGACTTAATAGGCATATTTAGAACATTCCATCCAGCACCAGTACCATGCACATTCTTCCTAAGTGCACATAAAACATTTTCTATGATAGACTACATATTGAACCATAAAATAAGATCCAATAAATTAAAGAGACTGAAGTAATGCAAAGTATGTTATCTGACCACAATAGAATGAACTTAGAAATTAATAGTAGAAGAAAACTTGGGAAATCCACAAATGTGTGAAAATTAAACAACACACTTTTAAATAACAAATGGGCTAAGAAAATATAATCACAAGGGAAACTGGAAAATTTCTTGGGATGAATGAAACAAAAACAAAACATACTATAACTTACAGGATGATGGTCAAGCAGTTCTTAAAGAAAATGTATAGCTATAAACAGCTACATTGAGAAGGAAGAAAAAGCTGAGATCAATAGCCTTCTACCTTAAAAATACACAAAAAGTTGACAAATTAAACTCAAAGTAAGCAGAACAAAAGAAATGTAAAGCAGAAATAAATGAAATGAAGACAAAATTGACTAATTTTTGGTTAAACTAGTCATGGAAAAAAGAAAGAGAGAGAAGATTAATACTATGAAACAGTGTGATTACTACAAACCTCACTGAAACGAAAAAGGATTATAGGAGAATACTATGAGAATAATTGTATGCCAAAAAACTAAATGACAAATAAAATGGACAAATTCTTTGCAAGATACAAACAACAAAAAATGTCTCAAGGAGAAATGAAAATTTGAATAGACCTATGTAAAGGAGAAATATTGAAATAGCAATCAAATGAACTACCCACAAAGAAGAACCCAGGACCAGGTTTCTTTGCTGGTAAATTCTATGAAATGTTTAAAGAAGAATTAGTACCAATTCTTTGCAATCTCTTCTAAAAATACATGAAGAGGGATACTGCCTACCTCACCCCAGAAGTTATCACTACCCTGATTCCCAAAGCCAGACAAAGATAACACAAGAAAAGAATACTACTGGTTAAAATGCCTTATGAATATAGATGAAAAATATTTTTAAAAACCCTAGTAGGGGCACCTGGGTGGCTCAACTGGTTAAGAATCTGCCTCTTGATTTGTGCTCAGGTCATGATCTCAGGGTCGTTGGGTTGAGCCCCGTGTTAAGCTTTTCTCTTTCCCTCTGTCCCTCACCACTTGCGGGTGCATGCTATACATACATACATACATACATACATACATACATACATACATAGTAAACCAAATCCAGTAACAACTAAAAAGAATTATATGTCGTGACCAATCGACATTTATCCTAGGGATGCAAAGATGGTTCAACAGAAAATACTTCTATCAATATAATACAACTTAGTAACTGAATAAGGGACAAAAATAATATAATTTCAATAGATGCAGAAAAAAATTCGAAAAATTCCAACACCTTTTTATGATTAATAAAACATTGAAAAAACTAGGAATAGAATGGAAATTCATCTACATAATAAAGGGCAACTACAAAAAACGAACACTTAATGCCATATTTATTTATTTATTTCCCCAAATACTTTTATTTTATTTTTTCAGTGTTACAAGATTCATTGTTTATGTACCACACCCAGTGCTCCATGCAATACGTGCCCTCCTCAATACCCACCACCAGGCTCGCCCATCCCCTCACCCCCTCCCCTCCAAAACCCTCAGTCCCTTGTTCTGAGTTCACAGTCTCTCATGGTT
>CM052885.1:80599248-80653060 GCA_028534135.1 Potos flavus
GAACATTTTTTCATGTGTCTGTTAGCCATTTGTAGGTCTTCTTTGGAGAAGTGTCTGTTCATGTCTTCTGCCCATTTTTTGACATGATTATCTGTTTTTTGAGAGTTGAGTTTGAGGAGTTCTTTATAGATCTTAGGTATCAGACCTTTGTCTGTAGTGTCATTTGCGAATATCTTTTCCCATTCCGTGGGTTGCCTGTTTGTTTTGTTGACTGTTTCCTTTGCTGTGCAGAAGCTATTTATCTTGATGAAGTCCCAAAAGTTCATTTTCGCTTTTGTTTCCTTTGTCTTCGGAGACATGTCCTGAAAGAATTTGCTGTGGCTGATGTCGAAGAGGTTACTGCCTATGTTCTCCTCTAGGATTTTGATAGATTCCTGCCTCACATTGAGGTCTTTTTATCCATTTTTAGTTGATCTTTGTGTACGGTGTAAGAGAATGGTCAAGTTTCATTCTTCTACATATAGTTGTCCAATTTTCCCAGCACCGTTTATTGAAGAGACTGTCTTTTTCCCACTGGATATTTTTTCCTACTTTGTCAAAGATTATTTGACAGTAGAGTTGTGGGTCCATATCTGGGCTCTCTAATCTGTTCCACTAGTCCATGTGTCTGTTTTTGTATTAATGCCATATTTCAGATGAAAGACTAGGGGCTCTGGGATGGCTCAGTCATTAAGCACCTGCCTTCAGCTCAGGTTATGATGCCAGGGTCCTGGGATTGAGCCCTGCATCAGGCTCCCTGCTTAGCAGGAAGCTTGCTTCTCCCTCTCTCAGTCCCCCTGCTGTATTCCATCTCTCTCTGTCTCTCTCTCTCTGTCAAATAAATAAACAAAATCTTTAAAAAAAAAAGATGGAAGACTAAAAGGTTTTCTCATATGATCAACAACAAGACAAGGGTGCCTGCTTTCACCAGTCCTAAGTAATAATGTACTGGAGGTTTTGACCAGGAAAATTAGGCAAAAGAAAGACCTTAAAAAACAACCCGTTTGGAAAGGAAAAAATATAACCATTTCTATTTGAAGATGACATTACTTTGTATATAGAAAAAAAAATCCCAAGGAATTAATAAAAATACTAGTGGAGCAAATACATGAGTTCAGGAAGTTTGGAGGCTCTAAGACCAATATACAGAAATCAATCGTATTTTCATACATCTTAATGAATAATCTAAAAATAAAATTAAGAAAACAATTCCTTTGCAATAGCACCAAAAAGAATAGAACACAGGGAAGTAAATTTAACAAAGGAGTGCAAGCCTTGTACACCCAAAACTGGAAAACAATGTTGAAGAAAAATGGGAAGACATGCTGTGTTCATGGATTGGGACTCAATATTATTTAGCTAGCAATTTTCCCCAACTGATTTACAGAATTAGCATAATCCCCATTAAAATTCAGGTTTCATTTTTTGCAAAAACTGACAAGCTGAAAAATTTTATATAAAATGCAACGTGCTCAGAATGACCAAAGCAATCTTGAAAAAGAAAAATTGAAAGATTTTTATTTCCCAATTTCAAAAATGACCAAAAAAAAAAAAGAGAGAAAACTATAGTATTCAAGGTCATCTGGTACTGGCAAAAGGATGAACATGTAGATCCACAGAATGGAGCTGAGAATCCCCAAAAAACCTTTATATCTATGGTTAATTGATTTTCAACAACAATGCAAGACTATTCAATAGGGAAAGAAAAAAGTATTTTCAACAAATGGTGATTTGGCAAGCAGTCACATGCAAAAAGAGTGAAGTTGGACACTTCCCCCACTTTATATACAAAAAAATTAGTTCAAAATAGGCCAAAGGGAAATATCTTCTTTATTTTATTTTTTTAATTAACATATAATGTATTATTTGTTTCAGGGGCACAGGTCTGTGACTCATCGGTCTTACATAATTCACAGCAGTCACCATAGCAAAGGCAAATATTAAATGCATAAAAATGCTAGAAGAAAATATAGGTATAAAACTTTGTGACCCTGTATTGGTTATTTCTTTCTTAAATATAACACTTAAATCACAAGCAAAAAAAGAAAAAATAAAAAGAAATACACAAATCTATGCACTTCATCAAAATAAAAAAAATTGCTTGAAACAACACCCTCAAGAAAGTGAAGACAGCCACGGATGGGAGAAAATATTTAGAAATCATATCTCTGATAAGCAGCTTGTATCTACACAACTCTTGCAACTCAATAATAAAAAGCCAGTTAACCCAATGTAAAAAAAAAAAAAAAAAGAGCAAAGGATTTGAATAGACATTTTTCCAAAGAAGATAAACAAATGGCCTACATGCACATGAAAAGTGTTGAAAATAATGTCCATACAAATACTTGAACATAAATATTTGTTGGAAAATATTCCTAATTGCCAAAAGATAGAAATAACACAAATGCCGATCAACTGATAAAAGGATAAACAAAATCTGTATCATCAATAAGAAGTAATGAAGTACTGATACTTGCCATCAGGTGTGTGCACCTTGGAAAAAATGATAAGTGAGAAGAGCCAGGCACAAACTCTATAATGTATGATTCTATTTATATGAAATGTTCAGAATAAATAGGTTACCGGTTTCTAGGGATGGAGGTGGAGAATGGGGACACATTACTAATAGACAAAAAGTTTCTTTTCAGAGTGACGGAAATGTTTTGGGATTATACAAAAATCCACTGAATTTACACTTTAAAAAGATAAACTTTTAAGTAAATGAATTATATCACAATAAAAAAAGGTCATGCTACAGAAACATTTCACGGACTTGAAATATCCCAATCTTGACCTTCAGCTATAATCTTGAATTAAAAGGTGAGGGCTTTAAGAGCTGTTTTATGTTTCTTTCCTCTTTTTAAAAATTATTTATTTATTTGAGGGGTGGGGGAGAGAGCAAGTGCAATGGGGAGGGAAAGGACAAGCAGATTCCCCGCTGAGCTTGGAGCCCGATGAGGGGCCTGATCCCACTACCAGGAGATCATGACCTGAGCCAAAATCAAGAGCCAGTGACTCAACCAACTGAGCCACCCGGATGTTCCTATTTCTTTCCTCTTAAATTCTACCCCAGTGCACTCTGCATGGGGGTTCAAGTACTCATTCCTCCAGCAGCTTCACTACTTTTACACCATCAAAAAACCAATAATAAATTACTTCTATTCTTTTCACTAAATCACACATTCTGCCCAAAGCAGCCCCAAATGCAAGCTTTCTCATACTTTCTGCTACCATGTTAACTTTAAAATCAAACAATTGGATGTGAACCTACATTTATAGAACCACAAGCAGCTCAAATTTAAAGGCAGGAGTAAAAATGGTGCCAATGACTTGCCTTGTACTGCTTGCACAATCCCTAGGAGAGTGAGCTCTTAGATCTTGCTTCTTAAATGGATTGATCCCTTAAAAACAAACCCGCCATCTTTCTGCAATGTTTTGGGCTCTTTTGAGAGAGTTCACGAGCCTTATTCATTGTTCCTCAGGTGTAATGGCAATTCATCCCAGTTAGACAGGTGAGGAAATAAGGCATGACATACCAAGTCAATCATTTTAGAATCCCAGAACTTTAGGGCTTGGGAGAACATCTGATCCTTTACCTTATTTTACAAGTGACAAGACTGGTACCTGGAGATGGCACCCTCTACATATCCAGAATGGAAGGATGGAATTCCACCTTCCATCCTTCTTCCACCACAACTTAAGCAGGTCTGCACCAAATGCACCTTGTGCACTTGTTCTGTCTCATCCTCATCCCCAACTCCTCTCTGGTTCCTTCTATTTCAGTCCCGCTACTGGTCCTTGAACATACCAAACAGGCTCTCACCTCAGGACCTTTTCATATGCTGCCTCCTCTGCTGGAATGCTCTCTGCCCAGACATTCATACCATCTGGTCCCTGCTTATACATCACCTTCTCGAGGAGACCTTCTTAACCTAAAATTTCTTCCAACTAGTGCATTGCTCTCCATCCCTTCAGCCTGTTCTATTCTTTGTCTTAGATGAGACCTGAGATCACACCTCTGGTTTCTTCCCTTCCTTAGCCTGCTTGACTTCCTTCTCCTGAGAATTTTTTCCCAATAAATGCCAAGCATCTGAACGTCTATCTCTGGCACTGCTTCTGGGAGCCGACTTAACGCTCCACATGAAGGAGGCAGCCTGTGCTTTTAACAGCATTGCCTGGAGATGCTCTGTGGATACAGCCCCACCTGTTGAGATTAAATGTTTGTGAAATACACAGTGAAATTGTTAAGAGACAATAGGCTGGCGCTTAAACATAAAACCAGACCCGGAGAGGGGGTCACTTTAGTAATTACAGGATCTTTGGTTTTTAATGCCAAATGTTTGGTTCCGGAGCTGTCTTTGGGCCTCTGCGAATCGTGTTTACCTAACTAAATGTGTGAGGCGCTGGTATCAGACCCGAGGAGATCACGTCAGCTACAGCAAACAGTCAACAGATGCATGCTATTTATTTTGTTTTTTAGTCTTTTCATATTTTTTCATAAACCACACAGTCATTTTGCTTATAGGTTACCCCAGATTAATCTTCACTGAGGCATGTTTCCTAAGTTATTGACTGTGATGTCTGTAAGGCACTGACTCTAGGCAAGAATCAGTACCCTGTCACACGCTTCCGTACCAACATACTCTGATGTGGCGCACGATGCTTTCATGGGGCTTACTTCGGTCCTCCCCGAAACTCCAAACCATCTCATTGCTAACTCCTGAAATATCTCTAGAAATGGAACTATTTGCTTAAAAAATCGCACACGCTTATATTTAAAGTAGCGTCTGCTTTCTTCCCTGTCTCTGCTCAAAGCCTAAGAATAATATCAAACGAAGAATACGGTATATACAGACTCAGAATTAGAGACAAGTAATTTAATGAAAACTTCCAGAAGGAAGTTTCTTTAGTTTTGAAAGCGTTGGTTTCAAATTAAGTTGAGAGTTTCGCCATGCTCAGAATTTCAGATCTGTGCACTCATCCATGATTTGCGGTTCCGCTGCCCTGCAGCCCTAGAGGTCATGAGTGCAGAGGAAGGACTGACTAAGCCAGAATGCAATTGCTCTAACCTAGATACTCTTGTGGAAACAGTTTTACACATAAGGACAACCACGACAGAGCGAAAATGTGAAAATTTAAAAAAAAAGTAGTTTTGCCCTTGCAAATACACTTGCATTGTGGTTTAGAAATACATAAAAAAATGTATTTCCCCCAAAAGCATGTTCTCTGAAATGGTAGTACCACAATGTGCTCCAGGGTTAGAACGGGGTATACAAATTATTTGGCCGCTTGTGTGCGGGGAATATTGCGGCCCAAGACCTTCTGGGTGGCCATAGAGCATGAGAGCACATTTCTGGATGGGAGCAGTCATAGTGAGGAAGGAAATCCTTTGACTTTTGACGCCAAGATGGCCAACTTTCTGGATCATGGAATCCTATTTTTAAGTAACATGTTTTAACATCTCAGGGAATGAGTGTTCTAAAAATCGTACTTCGAGGTTCCTGGTCATAGAGGTCTTAAAGCTTTCTCCTTAATACATTCAAACAACAACAACAAAAATAAATAAATAAATAATAAATAAATAAATAAAATAAAAAAATTAAAAAATACATTTAAACAAATTCCGTGGACAGTCACAACATACAGACTGCTACTGCATCTGTGTTCAGAACAGGACACTTTTCCGGGTTTTGTTTTGTTTTGTTTTGTTTTGTTTTTCTAGGAACAAATAATGATGATAAATAAAAACAGAAAATGCTAAAAGTCATCCACTTTACCCAAAAAAACAAGGAAAAAGCTTTAGCTCCAGAATATGTCAGTGACTAATGAAAAGGAACAATTGGAAATACATCTAAATTTCTATTCTAACTTTTAGGAGTCAAAAATATCAGTGATTTTTCTCTGCTTACTATTTTTCTAAACTTATGTGGAAAGAGCATATTATTACGTTGATTAAAATACACTTTATATAAAAAAGAAAAGATTGTGGGGCACCTGGATGGCTCAATTGGAAGAGCGTGTGACTTTTGATCTTGGAGTCATGAGTTCGAACTCCTGTATAGAGATTAGTTAAATAAATAAAATTCTAAAAAGAAGAAGGGAAAAAGCTTGTGAAAGTGATATTGGGTATCTGGACCCCAAAAAAGAAGACTCTGGTTTCTGATCGTACATATTCTCTAAACCAAAGGTAGGGCATTGTTAACAAGGCCTTGGGCTTTGCATCATGTTCTCATATTTGCACTTCCCTTGGGCTTTCTTGTACTTGGGTTTTCCAGTCAGCTGCTAGCATGAATCATGTCCGGTAAGACTGAAACGTCCATGTCTCCAGCATTTATTTCCTAGCCTTTAGTTTTTTGTTTTGTTTATAAGATTTTATTTATTTAATTGTCAGCAAGAGAGAGCGCGCACAAGCAGGGAGAGCAGCAGAGGGAGAGGGAGAAGCAGGCTCCCCAGTGAGTGGGGAGACAGACGCGGACTCTGATCCCAGGACTCTGGGATCATGACCTGAGCCAAAGGCAGACACTTAACTGACTGAGCCACCCAGGCGTCCCACCTAACCTTTAATTTTAATTCTCTTTGATAAAGGTCTTTCCAGGTAAACTAAAGAAAATGGAGAGGTCCACAGGATGAATTTTACTATGATCAGAAATTAAGCAAGCTTTACAGAAGAGAAGACAGTGTTTGAGAAATCACACACTCAGTATTTTTTGCCTTCCCATTTGTTGAACTGATGGTTCCTGTGTTCTAGTGAGCCAGACCCACTCCTAGCCTTTTGTTGGATGTTTTACAACAACATTAAGAATATACATATAATTACAGTGTTTACAGTGGGTTGAAAATGAATGTTTGAGAAAGGGAAAATATTCAAGAGTGAATAAAGTCACAAAAGAAATAAAATAGCCAGGTGAATTCGCAAACCCTCCAGGATGTCAAAACATCTTACCAGGCTCCGTTTTCTCTCCAGCCACATCCAATCCCGCCCCCCCCAAGTTGGGGGATGACCCAAATAAACAACAGCACCAGCAGTGGCAGGTGGCAGGGCCCAGCTGGCCTTTCTGCGGTGTGTGTATTCACATCCCAGCCCCTGCCAAATGCACCCGTGCTTTATTTGCTCCTACCATGCCAGCCCTGATTCCAACATGCTGAGCTGCAGGACAACAAATAATTATGGTGAAGGTCTGCAGGGATAGGAGCTGGAAACACATTGTGCTGCCTTCCTGGGGATTTTAGCTTAAAGAGGATCCCGATTAACACATAAAACCCAACTCCAAATATTTATTTCATCTTATTTTTCTTCTGCATCTTCATACAGTTAGACATAAATGCACAGGATGAAAGAACATTACCTAGGTTAATAACCAAGAAAATCCCACAATAGGCTATCTTTACCTTCGTCTATAGCTCTGTCTTGTAGGCATCTCAGCCTGTAGAAGTGGCTGATGAGGTCATCAAACAATGCTGTTTCCTTAGTTTCTTTGGCTTGATAAAAATATTGGAATGAATGGTTTATGGTCATCTAGGTGATAAGTTTAATTCAGTGTGAGGCATCCAACTAATAGAGAATAAAAGACATAATATCTTCTAGCCAGGGACAAAAACCCTGAAATGACCATCATAATATTTAGCTCAATTGTGTCTTAAATGATCGTCTATTAATTGTAAGCCTGACTCCAGAAATCCTAGAAATAAAAAAATGAAGAGAGGTGTAAATACAGAATATATATATACACACCCACATACACACACACATATGCTATATAAAATAAACATGGATACTAGTGCTTGTGTGTGTGTGTGTGTGTGTGTGTAACTAATTGGTAACTTTTTATCTTGGAGGAAGCTTCAAATTGTCTGTGAAGAAGAAGGAAGTATTTCCTGTCTAGCACCATTAACAACTGCATTAGCATAAAAATGCTTTGGATAACACATTTTATAAATGCATAAGAAGTGGGAGACTGATATTCGCAAGGTCAAGGAATAGAAAAATTGTACTAGTTCTGGAAATGAAATAAGTAGAGAGCACCCCTACCAGCCACACAATGTTCTCTTAGAGACCTGGTAAGATGAAACAACCTGGAAAGACCAGAAGCAAAACAGGTACAGTCATGCCACCCCATTCAAGACAACCCTATACATCTTGCCTCCTTTCCGCTAACCTCTGCACAAGTGGGAAGAGAGGCTTTCCCACTTTGTAAAATCCACATGTTGTTAATAATTACAGCTCAGTCACCTACCCATTTCATTGTTCCATCCCCGAAAAAATGGAAAATTTTATTGCTATCAAAAGCTCATTCTGTCTACTTAAAACCCATGTCTCTGGGCTCATTTTTCTTTGGATGCACACACAAATTTCGTTGCCTCTCCAGAGCATTCAAGTGCCATTGAATGCAGCACAGCCCTGAGGAAGCAGCTCCTCCTCTGCTCTCTCCATCCAGCTTCCAGAGAGACAGAAGCCAATAAGACACAACTGCTGACCTCACAGAGGCCACCATCTAGGGGGTGGTTGCAATGTTTTGCCCTTGTCTGAAATTCCCTAGTTTCTTTATTCTTCTCCATAAGAACAAATAGAGGTAGATTTCTAAAAGTTGAAGAAAAAGCTTAACTTAATAAAATAAAAATATTATATATAAAAATCCATGTCTTCTCTATTCCTTCCCTTTCCTTTGTTTTTTCCAGCAAACCTAATTAAAAATTTGGACTGGCATAATTGGTGTATAAAATAGGATATAGAAGTGTTTGGTTTTTTCCCAAAATTATTTTTATCAAGTGAAGTCCCTACTACTGAACAGGTCAGAAATAGAGAAGTGACATGGCTCTGATTTTGATAGGGCCAAATGGGTTTTGGGTCTTATAAATCTTCCAGACTCAACCCCTTCAATTTTTGAGGAATTATTTGAATATGTGGATAATATACTCCTGTTTTATCCAGATCATTAAATCCTTTGAAAATATTTTCTATGAATTAAGAATAGCCATTAGGTAGAGAATCTAATTAGCAAAGATTCAGCTATAGAGTTCTTCAAATAGCTGAGTAAATATTATCCAGTGTAATTGTGATAATTCCCTATTATGCCTTCTCATACATGGTTAGTACTATGGAGATAACTTCACAGACCAGAGGACATTCTGTTCAAAACAAAGAGCATCAATTCTTTAAACACCATTTCCTGATGCTGGGTATTAGGAAGGGTGTCTGTCCTCTCCAACACAAATCTCCATTTGAGCTGCTTATGTTCACACATGTAGCACCTGCATGTTGAAAATCTAAGATTTCTCTAAACTACTATGCATTTACTTGAAGGTTCATGTCCTTCCAAAAGAAGATTTGAGGTTGTATGTCAAGTGCCTTCCTATTTGTGTTTTATCAGAGACATCTGAAACGGATTCAATAATCCTTAGTTCTCTAGTGCTTTCTCACTTTATAGACAGGGTAAAATGTAAGTCTTTCCCAGGTCAATTCTCAGGGCGGGAAAAAGAAGGCTTTGAAAAGAAATTCTTCTTTCTGTTCATGGAGGTGACTCTGACAACAGCTCCACGTTTGGGGATTTTTAAAATCAGTAAAATTTTAGAGCCAGTTCCTCAGAATAGATCCACTCTCCAGAGGTTGTTCTTCCAGACTTCCCCATCCACTTAGCCATTAGCACCTCCAGCAGCACTGGGGTGCTGGGACAGGCAACAGGGAGAAGAGAATGCTGGAGGAGTCTAGTGAGCAACCCACATCGCTAATATTTTGTGTCACTCCCAATACCTGCCTGCACAGATTCTGTCACTTTTTTGGGGGGAACAGGGCTGAAGTACGTGAACCCAAGGCTGCCGCAGCGCCTAGAGGTCTCCTGGAGGTGGGGGCTGGGCCAGAGACCTCATCCCCTCTCATGCTGCTCTCTATCTGCAGAGTTTCCTGTCATGTTCCTAGCAAAACGATTGTACATCTTCAATCCCAGATGTTCCTCCCCCCGAAGCAGAGAAATGGGCCCTGGCATGGGCTGGAGGCTACCAGACTCTAACATATAGAGGGAGAATCAAAGGGCCAAGATTAGTCAAGAAGCTCCTGAAAAAAGAGGTTCCTGCTACTAAGGCTATGATGCAAATTAAAATTCTTAGCATTGCTACAGGAATGGAAAAATAGACAACTGGACTTATGGGAGCCTAGACATTGACCCACTTACATATGGAAACTGGGTGTTTAAAACAAGTGTCAGCTATACCACACCCTAAATACTAGCAGGAAGCACTATTTTAAGTGCCTAGTTCTATATCCCATAAGCTAATCCAATGCTTTCCATATTCTAACTCCTTGACTTCTCACAAAAGATCCATGAACCTGTGTGGTAGGCAGCCTATAAGGAGGCTCCCATTGACCCCCTGGTATTCACATTCTCGTGGAGTTCCTTCTTCTTGAATAAGGACTGGGCTGACTGAGGAAGAGAATATGGCAGAAGCAATGAGATGCCACTTTCGAAATTAGGTTACAGGTACTGTGGATGCAGTCTGGGATGCACCCTTTCATGCCGTTGCTGCCTTATTCTGAAAGAAGCCACCGTGAGCTGCCTTGTGGAGAAGACTGGGTGGCAAATAACTGAGGGACATTTCTGGCCAGCAGCCAGGAGGGAACCAAGACTAATCTTCCTGCTGGCCCTGAGGAACCACGCAAGTGAGCTTAGAAGGAGATCCTCCCCTAATCGAGTGTTAGGATGAGACTGCAGCCCCCAGCAGTACCTCGCTTGCAGCCTGTGACAGAACTTGAGCCAGAGACAACCCAGTTCCTCATCTGCAGAGTCTATGCTATAACAGATGCTGTTTTAAGCTACAAGGTTTGGGGATAGCTTGTCACATAACAATGAGTTGCAAATATAGATGGGACCTAGTATCATACTCACTTTATGGACAATGAAAGCAGTCACTCACCATTGGGTCATTTAATAAATAGGATGAAAAACCATTTATCTATCCATTAGGCAAAAGACTTGATTTCCTTCCACAT
The DNA here is from genome assembly GCA_028534135.1 of Potos flavus. Taxonomy (NCBI): domain Eukaryota; kingdom Metazoa; phylum Chordata; class Mammalia; order Carnivora; family Procyonidae; genus Potos; species Potos flavus. The sequence goes on from CM052885.1 coordinate 80,610,209, forward strand.
ACCACTCACGAAAAACAATTATAGCTGGATTAAATACCTAAATGAAAATGGTAAAAATTTAAACTACGTGGAAGAAGCTATAGAAAAAGATAAAACCATAGACTATAGAGTTTTTGGAACAGAAATCAAAAAGTAACAATTAAAGAAAAGCTTGATGAATCCAAATATATTAAAATTCAGTACTTCTTTATACACCAAAAAAACCTGCCAATTGACAGAAGATATTTCAACATATGTTGAAGAGTAGTCGAAATTAATAAGATGAAGCAAAACTCTGTAGAAAAAAAGAGGCCAAAGACATGAACAGACTTTTTCAAAAGAAATAGAGATTATTGTTAAATATTAATAAATGCATAATATTTAATATTATATATAGACATTAATAAATAATCTTTAATATCACATTAAACATCAAAGAAAAGATGCTCAAACAAATTAGGAACAAGGAAAATAAAAGTTAAAGCCACAATAAAACAAAATTTGTATCTAACAGATAAAGTTCTGGGATTTCTAAGTCCTGACAGTGAGGAAGAGCAGCTCTCTCATACCCTGCTAGTAGGAATGTAAAATAATGCAACACAATCTGGAAGGCCGTTCTGCTAGCTCTCCTACCTGAAACCAGTTGAAGATATTCATACTTTACATCCCAGTACACTCTTAAATACTGAGAAACTCATATAAGAATGTTTGTAGTGACATTAGTTATAATAACAAAAACTATGAAAACCTAAATGTCTGTGGGAGAGAGGATGGATAGTAAGTTGAGTAAAGTCATACAGTGTAACAACATACAGCAGTGGAAATAAACCACAGAGAGATGCATCGATGTGGATGAATTTGAGAAAATTGAGAAATTTTTGTTAAAGAGTCACTTACAGAAAAATACATATGGTATGAGTTCATTTAGGCAAAGTCAAAAACAGCATAAAAATAAGCAACATGTGAACTACATTCCTTGTGGTGCTCTGTGTGGGGGGGGGCGGGGGTGGTGACAGTGGCAAAGAATGGGATCTACAAAGTGTTGATGGTGTTCTGTTTCTTAACTTTTGTGGTATATAGAAAGAACTTGATTTTATTCTTATTCTTTCTTTTATTTAAGATTTTATTTATTTATTTGACAGAGAGAGAGAGAGATCACAAGTAGGCAGAGAGGCAGGCAGAGAGAGAGGGGGAAGCAGACTCCCTGCTGAGCAAACAGCCCAATGCGGGACTCGATCCCAGGACCCTGAGATCATGACCTGAGCTGAAGGCAGAGGCTTTAACCCACTGAGCCACCCAGGCGCCTCTATTATTATCTTTTCAATTGTACACTTACATTATATACATTCTTTTGTATATAAAACACATTTGATTAAACATAAACCAAAAAGGAAAAAGGAAGCCCTTCTATTTTTCTGTTGTACTATATCTGAAGAGGAGGTCAGCTGGATAGCATTGTACCCTTATAAAGGGTACAATGGAAGGAATACAATATATATATATATATATATATATATATATATATATATATATATATATATATATATATAAAGAATACAAAGGAAGAGAATATGCAGGAAATACAGCTAAGAAAGAGGAATGCTGTGGGTGGCAAGGGGTGGGGGAGGGAGAGACAGAGCAAGAGGAGAGACCTTGTTCTGGTGATTTCATTCCCAGTTCTGAATCAAGTCCTGCCTAAAGCCAGATCTACTTTCATGGATGTTTCAGTCACCTGAGCTATTAACTTACTTCATTTGCTTGAACCAAAAGATGAGGAGAAATTTGCCTACACACACACACACACACACACACACACACACACACACACAAGCCTAAGTGATACAGAATTTATTTTACCTGCTAATCCAGCTGTTGGTAACCTTGGTGGCACCAGAGAATCATTTGGGGGAGCTTTACAAACCCCAGTAACCAGGCCGGATCCCAAACCAATGAAATCAGAAGCTCTGGGGTTCCAGCAGGAGCATGTTTAAAACTCACCAATTCATACCAAGATTCAGCCAAGGTGGATAACCAGGCTCCAGGCAATGCTCTATCGCTGTGTAAATAAGACCAGTGACATGCAAAGAGCTAATGTCTGTGAGATGGAAGTCCCCATAGCATATGTCCAAAATGTCTGCAGGGGCTACTGTGAAGTAGAATTGCTGACCCATTGCCGCAAAGACTGCTATTGTCAACCAGAATCCATTTTCCCTTCTTCACAGTAAGGACCTGTCACTGGGCACATGGATACCCAGCTAGATACATTCCCTAGCCTCTCTTGCAGCTATTCATGATCACGTGATTTGGCATTGAACACGGAATGTGAGTGGAGGTGGCAATATGTGCCGTTCTGGGTTTGGGCCTTAGGACAGTGAACTGTACTCCTCTGTTCTTCCCTTCCCTTTCCTACCATCTGAAACCCAACCAAGCAGCAGAGCTTTGACTAAGCAGCTGTTGACAATGACTTTGGGGGTGGCAGAAGTGCGAGATGGCAAGAACTGGGACCCACCACCATCACCACCACCACATAGATTAATCCCATATGACTGTCATAAGAGAGACATATGCACTTCTGCTCAGCTCTTATGGTTAGCTAAGCACTATAACAAATATGCTCATGGAAACTTGCAGAGACCTACCCAGTCCAAGGTCACAGCCATTTCCAAGGAGACCAGTGACTGATGGTCATGGGAGCGCTAAAGTCTAGCCATTTTGATCCTGAGCAGTCTAACCCAAGCAGGCGCATGGGATTGGCTCAGCCTGCATCACAGCTCAACGACACACTCTGACAACTTCAGATTTCCTCCCCTCCCTTCCACAGGTGGTGGGTCCCAAAGGCACTCCTTAATAAGCTTTGATTGTAATAAACTCTATTTCACATCTGTTTCCTGAAGAAGCCAATCACCAACCCATGGAAAGTGCTCCATAAATAGTGTCCAATGCATGAATATATAAATAAATACACAAAGAAAGCCTAGATTTCCTCTGTGCCAATGAGAAATATAAAAAGGTAAAAAGCACATGGAAATGTTGCTGATTACTTACTTCTAACAACAGCAAATATTCTAAGCTAATTTGAGTGCTTTAGATTCCTTCATAGGTTTGCATATGATGAATAGAATTCCAAGTTATTAATACTCCAAGTTAAGTATTAAGTATCCCAAACTGGGAAAGCTAGATTCATGCTAGCAGACACCAAAAACTATTTACATGTTAGTTTTATTTTGATAAACTATTTCCGAGAAGTTTTTTTTTTTTTCCCTTGCCATTCTTTGGGGTCAAAGCAAGAGGGGAGATCATAGATGTCTAAGTTTTGAGGCTTTTACAACACATGTCCCCAGTTGATAGCTTGTGGCTTGTCTCCATTCTCCATGGAGCTTCCTTCCTATACCATAAGCTTTGAAATATCAAGACATGGAACTGGAGAACCACCATCTTTGATTATTCTGTTAGCGGAGACAGGAAAAGAAACATAGGTGGATTAAAATTAAGTCTTGCAATTTTCTATAGATTTCAATCAGTAATGATTTTTAAATCTGATTTTCTGGCAAGGAACAAAATTGGATGATATTCCAACTCAAAGTTTTTAAGCTTTTGGATACTCGATGTAGTTTTCTCTAATATCCATTCCCTGACCTCCCGTAGTGAAAAAATCCCAATTTTCATCTGTCTGATTTGTCACTCAGCCCAAAGCTACGTACTCTGAACTACTTAACAGCTAGTAATGACCGGGGACTAATTTCAGGTTAATAAATTGTGAGCAGAAACTTTACAGTAGGGGGAACCATGAGGACAAGACCACCCACTTGGATTGGTAAAGTGGACAGCTACAAGAAACCTTGATCTTGGAAGACTTTATGAAGTTCTCATACCAGCCTTGAACTGTCTGGATCTACATATCGCTTTACATGAGAACCTTGCATCACTGGTATCTAGGCTACTATTTTGGGAATCTTTGCTACTCACAGTTCACAGTAATTACTAATGGGTGAAACTCAGAACACAAAAATATTTATATGAAAAGTGAATGAAAATTTAATTATAAAAGTGATACAGAAGATAATCTGTGCATCTTTGAAAAGAAATAAATTTATGTTTTGGCATTTCTTTATTTGTCTTAAAGCTGAATTTTTTAAAAATATAGCACTTGAATTTTGTTCAGTTAAGGCCAGTGTTTCTTGGCACACAGTTTTAGAAATCTAATGGGCATTCTATCCATGCTATGTATGGGAAAATACCGAAGTTCAAAGGGTCCTCTAAAACTTGACCATTTGCTTCATGCTATGATATGTATGCTAAATAGTCATATTTTGAATAATGCCATTTTAGTTACACAAAGAAACACACACAGAGGAGAAAATTGGATTGAGTGGGCATTCACTGAAATGAAATGGGTATCACCCATCGGTTAGGTGCTTATCAGTGATGCTTTTTATTTTCTTTTTGCCTCGATCCATTTTCTACTTTTCGGACAATCATATTTCCCCTGGCATTTGAAAACTTTCACAACATATATTCCTTCCCCTAGAGCCTTGGCCCTTTCCTGTTATCCTGGGAAAAATGCTGGGAGTTGAGCTGTCTGGCCAAAGTCCAGTGTCCACTCCAACTGGGGCAGGCAAACAGGTTTGGGGAGGACCAACTCCCAGCTCTCAGAAAGCCACCTACTCCTTTTCTTAGGTTAGAAACATTCAGTTAATTTTGTCACTTTGCTCTTTTTCATTTCTGGGCAACATTGTGCTTCCTGCTTTTAACTACGTGGGCAGCTTAAGCAGCCTGAGCCCTGGAGAGGATATTTGTGGCTTGTCAGGCCCAGACAGAATCTGCAGGGGGGAAATCTCCAAAAGTTTGTATATAGAGAAGTTTGCTATAACCCTAAGTAAATGTAAGCAAATAAAAGCCATTGAGTAAGAATCAGACAGACGGGGGTGCAGCCCCGAGCAGGGCCAGTGTGTGGGCTCCCTGCTGGCCAGCCCAGAGGTGCGTTCCATGTGTGGTGAGGACAGAGCTGGCTGGTGTCTGACAGTGATTTAATACACGCTCTACAAACTAAGAGACTTCAATAAATGTTGTTGACTGACTGCCCAACTGGCTTCGACCTCGCCTGAAAAGGAAAAAGGGTGCTAAATAAACTCAAGGTATTATCATAATAATACCTGCTGACCAAGAATGTTGTCAAGATGAATGAGCTCCTTTGGAAGGGCAAAATGTGCTTCTCTGAAGAATGGCACTAGGTGAATACTAAATTTAACATCATTTGAAAAGAACTTTATATTGCTTCAACTCTGCCCTGATGACAATATCAGCTAGAGGTCTCCTGGAAAGACAAACACTATCTTATTGAGACAGTTCACCCAAAATGTGACCTATCTTGGCACCAGTGGTTTGCTCTGTCTTTATTATCTTGGAACCCTAAGATGAAATGGATTTTGGAAGATTGATACTTATCTACTCGAGGCAAGACTGCACAGAAATCATCTAGAGGTGAGTCCCCCTCTCCTTACTCCCACCCCCTAAACCCTACCCCCCAGAGGAGAAATTCCCCAACTCTCCTAGGTAACCATCCCTAGTATTTGCACCATACCCACTGTCAGGATGGCCCCTTTGTGTTGAACACTAATCCTTTGAGAAATGATTTGTCAATTCCTTATTGTTTTGTGTTTAACAGAAATAAAGAGAATCTGATACTCTATGCTTCTGTTGGGATCCAGACTGACTTAAGCCACATACTCACGCACACACACACTCTCTCTCTCATTAATTCACCAACCTGGGACTTTAAAAAATGGATTTTTTCACTAATTCAATATAAACTCTAGCTCTTCACCGTACATTTATTTTTTCTAACCTCCTTTGTGCAACTACTACCTGCAGAGTTTTCAACTCAAGCCACAACTTGGCATTTACTGCGAAAAACTAACATGTAACAAGTAATCTATATCAAAGAACTAATGCTTAATGCCTTTGATGCAGCATTTAGGTCTCTTTTCCTTTTTTTATTTGGAAGGTTGGGCAGCCCTGTGAGATTACAGACACGAAGGGTAATTCTGCTGTCCTATGATAGGGTTATTTACTGAGTGAGTAATGGTTCCATGTGTCACCCTTGCTGAAAAGTCACAAGTTTGTGGCTCTCTACAGAGCGAGTCCCAGGAAAACAGCTGAAAAGTGAAATTAAGCTTATCAATTATTTACTATAAACGGGGAACCTAATATTTTTCACAGGATAAAAAAATATGTTTTGTATCAGAATCATTAGGCATGAATGGAACAAAATTACACCCAAACATCAGTGATTTTCCATTCATTTCTATGTGGTCGTACTTACCCGATCTGTCGTGTGTGTCACTGGTATACTATATATGCAACAGAATCATCCAGCTGGCATTATTTCTTCTAGTGCCCTTAACATCTAAACTAGGAAGAATGATTAAACACCTGGTCAACAGATAAGGACTGTGATGAATTTAAAGGGATCTCAGGGAAACTGCATCTGGCCCACCACCCACCCCACCCTTTTTTAGGAATAACTTCCTGGAAGAAGCTTGTCGTGAGGTAGGTGAGAGCAAAACTGTGCTAAATTACAGGAAGCTAATTTCATTTGTGTGATGGATACGTTTGGGATTATGTCAGGGAAAGAGCAGTTTTTTGAACATCCTGATTTATAACTCCCAAAAGATGACATGTGTGGGTGATGGACAAGAAGACCCTTTTCTTCTCCCGACCCAATGTGCCCCTGAGTAAAGGTTCCCTGGAAATTTTAATGACTAGTTTACAGGAGTAAAAACAAAAACATATGAACAACTCAATGGCCTCCCTTACTTGCAAGAGACTTCCCCAGAGAGTCAAAAGTAATCATTTATGGGGTATTTTGCTGAGTTGTCCTACTAAAGCTTTCTGGAACTTTTCTGTTAGCATTCCCTGCTTTCTGGGCTTTTAACAGTCTTTTCAGAGGAAGAATTTAGAATATATCTTTTATACCCCTTGCCTCCCCACCCCCACCTCATTTGCCTTATACACTCAGATTCTTTATTGAAATGTATCTTCTCCAATGTGGTTTGAGAGAATTGCAAGTCTCAGCTCTTAGAGCAGCTCCCTGGAGACCAGGAATTCAGATCATTTGTTCTTCCCCAAATGCATTCAGAACTAAAAAAGAAAAGGAAAAAGAAAAAGGAGGGAAAAACAGCTATACAGACCACAGTGAAAATGTGAGTTATTTCCACATAGCCATACCATGTGTTTTTTGGAGTCAGACACCCTGACTATGAGTGCAGCGTCAGAGAAAAGATGGCCTGGATTCAAATCCACACTGACTGGCCACTAACTGAATGGCCTTGGACAAGCTACCTGACCTTTCTAAATCTCATGTGTCAAACGGGGATAATAGTAAGTCCCAAGATTCAGTGAGTTAATGAATGCCAAGCACTTAGAAAAAGACCTGGATCCAGGGTATAAGTCACCAGGGGCCTGAAGGATTATAGAGAATTTAAGAGGAGCAACCTGAAATTATTATCCCAGTGCACAGACAATTTTAAACATTGTCTGGGATCAAATACTTATGCCCTAAAAAATGGAAACAAACAAACAAAAAACTGCTGTCTAAACATGTTTTGAATAATTATCATGGTTTCTGTTGAGTTTTAACAGTCTTATACACAGGTAAGTTTCAAATTAGCACATTTTTATTATCCATTCTTTATTAAACATTTTATTTTACATAGAAATTACACAATTGGCCTATCCAACAGTTGATCCTGGACATGCATGGACTCCACTACCTGCACTCATCTCTAGAGTAAGCTTGTTAGAGTTCAACATTTTTTGAGTTTACTTTAGGCACAATTTGAATCTTTGCCCCTTGCATTTAAACGGTGGATGGAGGCAGGAGGGATAATACCAAAATGATTATAAAGTTGAAAAAAACAGATCTAGAATTACTTCAGTTTATGCATAAATCATTCCCTAAACTTGTACCATTTATTCTTTTGTATTTTCCAAAAGAATACATTAATGAAATTAAAAAGTATCAATCTGCTTCTTGTTTCCTTGTATTGCATTGTATTGTTGTTACTGTTTTTACTATTATTTTTGCTGACATAACTATGTATGCAAAGTTTAATAGAAAGTTTTCTATAGGGGTGTCTGGGTGGCTCAGTCAGTTAAGCTTCTGCCTTCAGCTCAGGTCATGGTCGTGGGGTCCTGGGATTGAGCCCCATGTAGGGCTACTGGCTTAGCCAGGAGCCTGTTTCTCCTTCTCCCTGCCCTCCGTGCTCTCTCTCTCTCTCTCTCTCTCACAAATAAATAAATAAAATCTTTTAAAAAAGTGTTCTATGTCTCTCTTTTCTAACCATTAGTATCACTTGTTTTATTTCAAGATTGTATCAAAAATAAAATTGTATCATATGATGGATTGTCGAAAAATGGCCTGTTTGTGGTATAAATTCACCAGGTATCCCATTGTCTGGAATGGAATAAGCTCTCAATAATGCTAGTTATTATCATGATTAATTTTATTAGTGTATAGCTCTGTTTGATGGTATCCAAGAAGGACTTTGTTTATAAAAGCCCACTTTTGTTCATAAGAAATATGTCGCCATTCTCCTCCTTATCAACACCTCACCTTTGGTTCAAATGCCCCCACCAGATACCATTCAGCACGCCATGTTTGTCAAGTACTTTATCATCAGCTATGAGCTCCACCAAGAAGCAGCCTTGGGAAGGAAGGCCAACTCAGTGGTGCCTGTTGGAAAGATAAGGAAACAACTCTACAGGGGAGAAGGTCAGCAACCCTGCCTGGTATCAGCTGAGTGACCCAAGAGCCGACTTCAGCTTCCTGGTACGAATTATTTGTGCACACTTGGCATTTGATTACCTACAAAATGCGTCATCTTCACAAGTCTACAACTGGGGAAACAGAGGCACAAAAAGATTAATGAATTTAATCTAAATCAAAAGAAATGGTAAAGCAACAAAGAACCAGTCAGTGGTATTAGGTATTGAGCTGAAATTTTTCTTTGTTTTTTTTTTTTTAAATTTGTTTATTTATTTGAGAGAAAGCAGGGGGAGGGGCGGAGGGAGATGGAGTGAGACAATCTGGAGCAGACTTCCCGCTGAGCACAGAGCCAGAGACAGAGATCCATCTCATGACCCTGAGATCAGTACCTGAGCTGAAATCAAAAGCCGGACGCTTAACCAACTGAGCCACCCAGGCACCCCTGAAAATTTTCCAAAGATATTAACAGCAACTAGTTGTTACTGAAGGCAGAACTTGTAAGAGCTACCTCTAGGCCACTCATTCCCTTATATTTGTCTTCACAACAAGCCTACAAGGTGAGTCACATCAGTATTACCTCCAATTTACATAGGGGGAAGGACAGCCTACTAGGAAGTAAGGAAACTAGGTTTTAAACCCTGGTTGGTTCCATTGTAGCCACTGCCCTTTGAGTACCACTCATTAGTATCAGAGAGCCCCTTGGAGTGTGACTGCTGATCTGTTTAGCACGCACTCCTATGTCTTTAACAGATTAGCACCTTGTGCCTCTAGCAAAGTGCTTTCACAAATTGCAAGGAAAACGAACCAACATTTGAGCAATCCCACTGTATGCTGGGGATTGGGCTGGCTACCTCTTTCAGTTTTGAAGGTGTGTGTCTGTAGAATTCTTCATTCCAATCCATCCTCCAGGTGAATATATGTGAGGCACCTTCTGTCACAAGCACCCCATAAACTCCAAATGTTTATTTTTATGGGTGTTTCAATTCAAACTCATTTTGCACTATCTTTTCCCCTTGGTGACATTCCCCTGCTTTCTGATTACCTGTTCAAATCCAGAATATTATCAGTTATGGGTCTTATACTATGTACAAAGCATGGTGGTAGGCGTGAGGACTTACAAAAAGGGACAATGGAAAGAATCATTTCAAATTCTAGTGTTTTATTCATGTGGAAACTTGCAACACACGGTGTTCTTACTTATCACATTGCAAAATATGTAAGGTATTTTGTTTTTTTAAGATTGTCCTTTTAACTTTTTTTTAGGAATAAAACACATACTTGCTTTAAAATTTCTGAATTGTTAAAATTCAGAGCAGGACAAAGAAGGTAGGAGAAATCCACCAAAATTCTACAAATTCAAACACTCAGTGCTATAGGTTGGTAAACACCACTCAAGCCATCCATCTCTGTGTATAGGCAGACAGACAGATAGACAGACAAATAGGCAGCTAGACACATAGACAAATAGATAGGAAGACAGGCAGAAAGATAGATAGCCAGACAGAGAAAATACATAACTTTAAGGAGATTGCATCATATTACCTATGGCATTTTAATTGGATTAATTAAAGTACTTTTACTTTAACCAAAGAAAAAGATGGTGAGGTACAATCTGAGGAATTGCTAAAATTCAGATATTTTCCCGCTGCAGGGAGTGATAATTTCTAAACAGTCCTTCTAACAGTTAAAATAAAAGGAATATAAAAAATAACTATGAGATTATAGACATTATTTTTGAAATTACATTTCCACTTTAATAATATCTGATTCTTGCTATGAAAGGTGAAGAAAATAGCAAAATTTTTGTATGTTTTTGTCCTCTATAATATTTCTACCATCTAATTATAGTTAATTATGATTATAACAAGCTTTTTTTCTGTGTCACTTAGATAACTTTAGCTCTGTCAGTTCTATTCTTTGTCATTTCTATTTTGTTATAAATATGAGTGTTTTATCAATTTATGTTCTTAGCTTAAAAAAAACTTTCCGTCTTATACTATTCTCTTTCTTTTCTTAATTTTGAAAGTTTTTTTTAATTTTTCAATTTTTCAATTTTCATCTTGAAACAATTTTGGACTTACTGAAACATTATGAAAATAGTACGTGGAGCACTGGGTGTGGTACATAAACAATGAATCTTGTAACACTGAAAAAATAAAATTAAAGTATTTGGGGAAAAAAAAAATACTACAAAGAATTTCCATAGACCCTGCACCCTGCTTCCCAAATGTCAATGTCTTACAGAATCATAGTACAATAACCAAAATCACAAGATTAACACAATCCTATTAGCTAAACTCCCAAGGCTCCCCATTTTTCTCATTACTATAGTTTATCTAGTCTAGGAGTCAATCTAGGATCCCATACCGCATTTAGTTACTGAGTATTTTTTTTGTCCTTAATTCGTGTTTTTAATAAGTCCTCCAATAACATGAAGCAGTCACCTCTGGGAAATGTTCTTCTCTTTGGATTATGCCTGCTTCCAAACTGGATTCTCCATCTCTCTTTTTGGCATGTTGTGCAGACATGGTGGCTGCTCACCCAATACCCTCCTTTTTCCCAGATTTTTTACAGAACCCCAACCTTGTTCAAGTCTTGAATAGAGATTCTTAATCTCAGACAAGATGTGCCAGACTGGTGGGCTGGAGTGGTTTTATAACACAGTCTTGGCCAAAGAGACTTAGGGTAAAGTCTGGGCTCTTCTGGGAAGATGCTGGGAAGGAAAGATACTTTGTAATAAAAGGATGGTAAATACCGAGAAGAGCAATGCCCTGCACTGCCCTCCATGTCCTGCCTCTGAGTGCACTGTGAAGACATGATGCTTTCATGTTTGCATTCATGAGGGAAAGGCTCGGAGAACTGCAAAGCTGTTGACCCAGAGCCCTGATGTCAATGAGCCGTAAACCAAGCCTAGAGCTCCCTACCTCCACACTTGTTATATGAGGGGGGGAATATCCCTACTTGTTTAAGACATCTCTAGCCAAATTTTCTGATAGTTGCAGCTGGACATATCCTAATGGACAAAGCATATCATATCTCTTATTTTTTTTCTTTTTTGTTAAAGTTAATTTGCATAGTTGTTTTGTCATTTTAATTTTGCTTATGCTTAAAGTAAGTGGTTCTGTCTAAGCTTTCTACTTCCTCTGACCCAATATAATTAACTTCCTTGACTTCTTTACCACTTTCATTTTAATCCTCACCTTTGAGTTACAATTTACAGGCTGAGGGTTGCAGTTGATCTACATTTCCGCAGAAACTGTATTCTAAGTTCAATGCGAAGTCATTGGAAGTCTTTAAGGACAGAAGAGGTAGGATCAGATTTATACATATTTAAAGAGTTTCTCTGCTTGCTGTGGGTTGGGGAGAAGCAAAGAAGGGGAAAGCCTACTTAGCAACTCCGGAAGTAGTCCTGAGAACTAACAAAGAAATTGTGGTTTTTTGGACCATGGGAGCAACAGTGGAGGTGATGGATGGTATTTGAAGGTAGAGCCAAAATATCTTGCTTGTGGATTAAACATGGACTGTGTTGGAAAGTTAAAAAAAAAAAAAAAAAAAAAAGCAAGGATAAGACTCAGGTTTGGGGTCTGAGCACCTATGTCAATGAAGAAGAAATTTAGTAAAAATGAATACTGAGGAAGAAGGAAGATTGGATGTAGGGTGGATGGAATGGGAAAGCAGGAGCTCTTAAGCACAAATGAGAGAGAATCGTGACATGGAGGACTCACTATGGGAAATTTTCTTTTCTTTTCTTTTTCTTGAATTAGGCTTTTTCCCAACCTGGGTTCTTTATCTCTCCTTTGTTTCTGCAAGTTGAGAAGATGATGTGCTTGTTTATACATTGGGCAATGTCCCCACTTCTTTTCCTTGCTAACAGAACCCCAACTTTATTTGAGTTGTAGGAAAAGGCACTGGTCCATGGTAGAAATTGGTGGGAAGTCATGAGGCAGGACAAGGAGGGACCACAACTTTATTTCTATTTTTTTAAGATTTTATTTATTTATTCATTTGAGAGAGAGAGTGAGAGAAAGAGCACATGCAGGGGCAGAGAGAGAAGGAGAAGCTGCCCTGCTGAGCAGAGAACTCAATGTTAGGCTTGATCCCAGGACCCTGGGATCATGACCTGAGCAGAAGGCAGACACTTAACTGACTGAGCCACCCAGGTCCCCAACACAACTTTATTTCTTGCCTTGTACGAAAGAGTGATATTATGTATGAATTCCTTCATTAAGTATTAAGTCTTCAAAGACCGGATGAGATGGCAATCTCACCCTCATTCATAGACAAGGAAATTGACCTTCAAGGAAACTAAGAAAGCAGGCCTTCGTGATATGGCCTTTAAATGCAAGCCAGTCTCAAATTACTCCAGAGTCCGTGTTGATCCAGTACACATCACTCACTGCCCCAAGACCCCTCCAAGCCCATGGGAATGCTTCAGTTGCATTACCTGAACCAGAATCTAAGTACCCCATCTATATGACCATCTGGGACATTCCAACCCAGTGGCAAAAATATCCCTGCTGTCTACTCACCATTACTGTCCCCTGTTACCCTGGAACAAGTCCCTTTGAGAATGGTGTTGGGCAGTGATGTTGTCTCCGCCATAAAAAGACTTCTAATAGACTGCCGCCCCTGCTTCTTCTGCTTTCAATCCCCTGCCATGAACAGTCCAGCACAGACACACAAAGTTGTAAGAGAACATTGGTGTTCAGAGATAGACCCTAGAGAAGAAGCCACTGAAAATACATGATAGAAAAACAGGCTTTATAATTTTATGTAAAAATGGCCATACCTACCAATGGGAGAGAAGCTATCCCTGATCAAAAGCAAAAAGTACTGACCAACTCAAAGAAAGCCTGTGGACTCTGAGCAAGCCCTAAGCACTCTGAAATGCCTTTGTTTGAACGTGTCTTCTTGTTACAGTAATGAGAAAGGTGTTGCCTTAATGAGTCATATAATGCAAATTTTAATGGTAAAATTAAATTTTGAATAAACACTATGAAAAATCAAATATTAGAAATCCATTTCTTAAAAGCTTACAATAGTGACTTGTCAATGTACTAGGTGAGCTTAAGTAAGATCATTTCAGATTATGTATACAGTGCTGAACTATTTCAATCTAATTATGGTAAAATTGTGTTTTCATTAAGACTTCTTCCTAATGCAAAATGCTGTTAAAATTATTTTCATTGACATTCTTCTAAGAAGCTGGCTCAGCAACTGCATTTACACTTGACCATGTAGTTGTTTTCAGAAGTGAGCATGCCCCAGTGGGAATGGATCCTACCTCCCATTCTTGATGGGGCTGCAGTAAGGCAGAAAGGAGGCACTACTACAGAGAAAGCACACAGCTGAGAGCCTGACACACAGCAAGCCCTTTAAAAGCTTAGCTCTTACTTTTAGTATCATTGTCATTACCAATCTCCATCTATAATTACCTCATCTATGGCAACAAATATGCAAAGAAAGTGCATCAGTTATCATGCGCTACATTTTGCAGCTATTTCTTGGCTAGAGCTGACATATGGCAGCCATTCACCAACACAGACTGGAGATGGGGAGCAGCTTCAGATGCTTACTGGAACATGTCTTAGTGCAGCCCTTACAATGCTCAGTGACCAGTGAGGAGAAAGTGAGGGTGGGGAATGCTTAGAACTTACTAAAGCAAAAGTCAATAACACTAGGATGGCTAAGTTTAAACTCATACCCAAGTGCGCACCTAGGAGATCACAGTGAGAAATGATTAGGGCCAAGGCAGCAATGGTGCTTCCTCCACATAGAAGATTCACAGGGCACAGAGTCTGCACTGACTACTCTAATTTTGTATTCTACACATACTTGTTAAATGTCTACCATGTACTGGGAGCCATTCCTGATCCTGCAGTGAACAAGAGGAAACAAGACTGCTGCATTCCTTCATCCTACCCTCTAGGGGGGCAGCAGATAATAAGCAAGAAAGCAATCAAACCAGAGACCTTCAGATAGTGATTACTCTTATGAAGAAAATGGAGAAAATATGATATGTAGTGAGTACAGGACAGGGGTACAGGCAATAGGCCAGCTACAAGTGCTGGCAGGCAGGTGGTACTTGAGCTAGGAACCAGAGCCCAGAGGAGTCAAGATTATTTACTAACTGCTGGATAGTCCCATCCCCCCTTGCTCCCAAGTCAGTTTTCCTCAACCCTCAGGACTGGTGGTGGGGGATTCAAATGAGGAAATAATAGAATTAATCTTTCAATACAGGTTGCTATTATCAGACAAAGCCCAGACAGAAAGGAGATACAGGAATGAACACAGGATGGGTGGAAAGTAGTCTGGAAAGACTGCTAGGAAGTTGTAAGTAACTGGAAAAATAAGGAGACCATTGGGGAAAAAAATTGTCTGTGGTTAGAAGACTTTTCTGGTGGAGTTCCTTTTAGGCTAGCCGAATGTCAAACACACAAGTTCACAACTGTGGTAGACTCTAAGGCCCAATGATCCCAACTGCTGGTATTCATGCCCTTACATGATTCCCTCCACTTGAGTGTGAGCAGGACCTGTAACTAACTTCGAACTGGTAGATGAGTGATGAGCTGTCACCACCATTATTATATTATGATTGTAACATCTGGCAGACATTCTCTCTGCTGGGTTTGGTGAAGTATAGAACCTGAGACAGCCTCCGGCCAACAACCAGTTAGAAATGGAGGCCCTCAATCCAGTAGGTGACGAGGAACCAAATTCTGCCAATAACATCCTGAGCTCGCAAGGTGATCCTTCCATGTCAAGCATTGAGATAGATCACAGTCCCAGCCAACATCTTGAATTCATCCTTGTGAGCCATCCTAAGGCAGAGATCAGCTAACTGTGCCTGGACTCCTGACCATAGAAACTGGAATAATAAATGTGTGAGTGTTAAGCCACTAAGTTTGTGGTAATTTATTATGAAGTGATAGAAAACTAATGACATTAATGAAGGTTAGAAGGATCACTCCAGTGTTTAAAGAACCCAGGAGAACCGCCCTTGGGAATGAAGTAGTCAGGATCACAGTCAGCCCCTGAGGTTTCACAGAACATTTATTGAAAATATTTTATATGATAAATAAGACTTGAGCAGGAGAACACTGAAAACAAACACTTGTCCCCTGTGCTTAAGGAACTCAGCCAAAAAGAAGTTGTCAGAGAAACTGAGGTGAGGGTGGACCATCAATGGTGTAAACAGGAAGAGGTCTGGATTAATTTAGGAGACGTAGAGTCATAGACACAGGGGAAGTGTGTTGCTTACTTTAAAAAATAAGCTTGAGCATGATAAAATAATACATAACACTCTTTTACAAAAACCAAGGTAAGAAAAAAAAGGTATAAAATAAAAGGCAGAATCTCCCTCCTCTCTCCTCAGATCCCCAGTTTCATACTCAGAGGAGTATCAGGCAATACAATTTCTTATCTATCGTTTCAGAAATTTTCTGCACATGTACAATGCCCATGTACACCATGCTTTATACAAATAGGATTAAATTATACACACAGCTGAACAACATAGGTTTGAATTTTGTGGGTCCACTTATACACGGACTTTTTAAAAATTCTTTATTTAAATTCAATTTAGTTAACATATACTGTATTATTAGTTCCAGGGGTAGAATTTAGTGATTCATCAGTTGTATATAGCATCCATTGCTCCTTACATCAGGTGCCCTCCTTAATGCCCATCACCTGGTTACCCTACTCTTCCATTCTCCTCCCCTCCAGCAACCCTCAGTTTGTCTCCTATAGTTAAGTGTCTCTTAACTAAGGAGTCCCTCTCTATTTTCATCTTATTTTATTTTTCCTTCCCTTCCCCTATGTCCATCTATTTTGTTTCTTAAATTCCACATATGAGTAAAATCATATGGTATTTATCTTTCTTTGATTTATTTTGCTTAGGATAATACCCTCTAGTTCCATCCACATCATTGCAAATGGCAAGATTTCATTCTTTTTGAATGTTGAGTAATATTCCACTGTATGTATTTACCACATCTTCTTTATCCATTCATCCATCAATGGACATCTGGACTCTTTCCATATTTTGGCTTTATGGACTATGAACATTGGGTGCATGTGCCCCTTCAAATCATTTTGTTTGTATTCTTTGGATAAATACCTACCTAGTAGTGCAATTGTTGGGTCACAGGGTAGTTCTATTTTTAACTTTTTGAGGAACCTCTCTACTGTTTCCCAGAGTGGCTGCACTAGCTTATATTCCCACCAACAGTGTAAACGAGTTCCCCTCTCTCTGCAATCTCTCCAACATTTGTTGTTATCTGAGTTGTTAATTTTAGCCATTCTGATTGGTGTTAGGTGATATATCATGGTGGTTTTGATTTGTGTTTCCCTGATGATAAGTGATGTTGAGCATTTTTTCATGGACTTATACAGACTTTTTACAGCACAGGACTATGAATATATTTTCTCTTCCTTATGGTTTTCTTAATAACATTTTCTTTTATCTAGCTTACTTTACTGTAAGAAATCAGTTTGTAATACATATAATATGCAAAACGTGTTAATCAACTGTTTATGTTATGGGTAAGACTTCCAGTAAATAGGAGGCTATTAGTAGTTAAGTTTTGGGGGAGTCAAAAGTTATATATGGATTTTCGACTATGCAAAGGGTCAGTGCCCCTAACCCTTGAGTTGTTCAAAGATCACCTATCCTGTTTTGTGCCTTGCTTTTTGCCAAATACTATGTCTCAAAGGTCTCTCAATATGCATACATTGTAATTAGCTCATCATTTACAGGGCTGCTTAATATTCATTTGAATGAATTTACCTTAATTTATGTAATTAGTCCCCTGTCAATTAGCATGGAAGTTGTGTCTATATTTCTGCTCTCACAACAAATGCAACATGTAAATCTTTGCTTTGTTCTATAGCTATAGGACAAATAACTAGAAGCAAAATTGTGGGTAGGATGAGCTGCCAATCTATCTTCAAAGGTTGCACCCACTTTATCCTCACACCCAATCTAAAAAGCCATACCTTTAGCCACACTTTGGCCAGTGGTACATGTTAAACAAATTTAAAAATCTTTGCCAATTTAGTAGATAAAAATGATACCTAGTTTTTCTGGTTTTGTTTGTTTTTTTGTTTTTTGTTTTTTGGGTTTTTTTAGCATACATCTGAATTTTTACAAACTCCTCACAGGTTGAATCCACTTAAAGGATCCAGAAGGATCCTTAGGGATGGATGGAAAGAAGAAAGGGTTTTCATTCACAGAGACTCACTAAAGGCAGTGTCCCCAATACCCCACAGGCAGTCACCCTATTGAAGTTTAGAAACTTCCTTTTTTCACTCCAAGCCCCCACATATTTGGCTTGGAGTAAAACTAGGTCATTATAAGAAAAATTAATGCATCATACACAATAAAAGTACATACCGAGTACTTAATGAAAGTCAGAGATGAGTTGTAGCTGGAACGTCCTTCTACAGAAATCTTCCGAAAAGGAGAGCTTGCGTTTCTTGAGTAATTGTCCTAAATGTGGTCATATTTGAAGGTTAAAAGGACCCAAACACTTTCTCTCCACTTTCTAGTTCTTTAAAGCTAAAGCTCCAAACCAACAAACTTACTTAACAGGACCCTCTCTGTAAACCAATAGATGTTATTAAGAGAATAAACCTCACAGATTTATAGAAGAAAAAAGGGGGGGATGCTTAGTTAACATGTATTAATATTCTGTTTCAACTGAGTTCAACAGCTTTGAAGTAGCCTATGAGCTCACAAGGCTATGGGCTCACTGCAACAGTAAACACAGTGAAATTAAAGGGGCTACTCAGGTCTCTCCGTCCTGGAAGAGACTTTGCCAGAGACTGGACTATTTTTTAAATCTATTTTTGCAGTGAAAGGAAGCCACAGGCATCTGGATACTGGCTCCCCAGCCCGACACCTAATTTCTGCCAGGGCATGAAGATCACCTCCTAAAGCTGCACCTCGGGAATTTGGGTGGGTTCAAGATGAGATTGGAGCATTTGGGTAGCTTTTGTGTTTTTTCCTACCCAGTTTTCCTTCATCCTGGTATTTCTTTCCTCCAAAGGACACTGTGTACTCACCACACTCACTCCTGATCATCCCAAAACACAAATTCAGATTCATTTTTTTTTTTAAAGACGAATGACTGAGTGCTTGTCCTATATTTTTGTTTTCCCCCAGCTATAGACTACCTGTGCCAACAAAAATGAGTGTATTCATTTATTTTTAAAAACCTCCTACAAATCTTCAGTGACTCTTTGAGTATAACATATTCATACCTTGACTCCAAATTACAGTTGGGAGCATAACCACTCAACAAGTACTTTTAGTTCAGATTCATTTTAGATTCATACAAGTCGGGGAAGGAAACATAGAAAACACAAAGCATCCTTTGAAGGAAAGAAATCCTGAATGAAGAAACGGGTGGGAAAATACTGCCATTTCAAACCAACCCAAAAGCCCAGGCCTCAGGTTCAGAGCTATTTAGAGTGGAGGAGCCAGCTTTGGCAAGTACAAAAGGTGGCCACAGGATGAACACAACTGAATCGAGAAGCTTCTTGAACACACACACACACACACACACACACACACACACACACACACAAAACTTGCTTTAGAGAATTCAGGTAAGTCAACTAAATATGGCTGTCTTAGCCACACCTACTTTTATCACAATTACTCAGTTTTTGTTAGGAAAGCACTTAGCTCCATGGATTCTAGATAGCTAGAAAGTTGATTTTACTATGAATTTGGGTGCTGGTGAAAAAAAAATGACCTACCTATTCAAAACCCACTTCTTGATTTCCATGAAGTGCTACCTGGCAGGTCTGGTTGCAAATCATTTTGCAAATGCAAATCCCAATACCAAAAGTTTCAGGACTTTTTCTTTTTAGTAATCCTTATAATTATCATAATCCTGGTGCAGATATTTTTAGAAGAAAAATGTTGCTTTGGTGTAAGCCTCACCAAGGTCTTTTAGAATGGAGACACTTTGTGAATTAGAAATGGGCATTTTTATTTGACAATGTTTGGAGGGAAATCAACCAACACTTGTGAGGTCTGAGGGCTGTGAGGTCTTTGAAAGGTGCAAACATAGCGAAAGGTACAAATATAGCCAAAGGTGATTCTTTCTGCCAGTAAGGTTCTACTTTACTAACATTTTAGCTGACCTAACTAAGCCCTTACTGGGAAAGGCCACCCTCAAGCCAGAATGCTTCTGGCTCCCACCAGAATGAGCTTCAGGGATCACATCACTGGAGGCCCAGGGGAGTGAAGCATTCAAGTTTGTTTGATTCAAGGGTACAGTAAGAAAGTCAAGGCCCTGAATTCATTCTGTTTTTCTTGCCTTCCCTCTGTGTGGTCAGCTTCATGCAGGGCTGCAAATGGATCTCAGAACCTTACAAATATAACTTCTTCTGCCACATCTAGGATGGAGAGCAGAGATCACTTCTCAGAAGAACAAAGCAGGTTCTCCCCCCTCCACCCCACATACCCCAAGAACATGTCCCCTGAGACTCACAAGGGGAGCAGAGCCCACCCCTGAACTTACACCCATGG
The DNA here is from genome assembly GCA_028534135.1 of Potos flavus. Taxonomy (NCBI): domain Eukaryota; kingdom Metazoa; phylum Chordata; class Mammalia; order Carnivora; family Procyonidae; genus Potos; species Potos flavus. Next base: position 80,630,500 of record CM052885.1, read on the forward strand.
CCAGGAAGTAAAATTGAGCTATTCAGCTTAGGCCTGAGACCCAAGATTGAACCAAACACAGGCATTTGCTTCCCCCAAATGTAAGGACCACACAGAATGGGTATGAATACCTATAGTACAGAGTTACCAAGAATTCACAAAGTAGGGGCGCCTGGGTGACTCAGTGGGTTAAGCCTCTGCCTTTGGCTTGGGTCATGATCTCAGGGTCCTGGGATCGAGCCCCGCATCGGGCTCTCTGCTCAGTGGGGAGCCTGCCTCCCCCCCCACCTCTGCCTGCCTCTCTGCCTACTTGTGATCTCTTTCTCTCTGTCAAATAAATAAATAAAATCTTAAAAAAAAAAAAGAATTGACAAGGTAGTGGATGTTGTGGGGCCTACTCATCTAGAAAGGATAAGCATGATCAGTCACAGAGTGGTCCAGGACTTTGAATACTCCCACAGTTCCCTAAACCTGGTCAGCCTCAACAGTGGCAAGCCAACTTCTGGGGCTACAGGGAAGGTTATAGCCACTTCAAGAAGAGGTCTTCCTGAAATCTCCCCCACTTCCTTTGTTCACCCCTGGACCAACTACAGAGCTATCCCAGCCACACTGTCTTTAGCTTTGACCCAAGCTGCCCCCAGGATCCAAGGGCAGGTAGATGCTATCAGGTTGTGGTTCACATACCCTCGGCAAGTGGCCCCCTGCATGGCCAGCTCACCACATGGCAGCTTACTGCTTCAAACCAACAAGAGAGAGCCTCTGGCCTCAGTGAGGGCCTAGGCTGTCTTTTTGGGCTCACCTGATGAAGCTGGGCTCAGCTGGGGTCATCTTCCTTTTGATTAGTGCAAAGCCAGTTGATTTGGGACCTTAGTTACACCTATGAAATCCCTTCTTCTTTGCCATATTCTTTTGGCTAGAAACAAATCACAAGTCCCTTCCACACTCAAGTGGTGCAGACCGTGCAGGCCACAAACAACAGTGGGTGGTAGTCATGGTGAGAATCATGCCTCCCTCGGGGTGCATTTTTCTCACTCCAGCTACCCCATCCCCAAATACAGTGTATCTACTGGATTTTTCATAGGTTCTGCCAGCATCCCATACCAAAATGGGGGAAAAAATGGGAAAAAGCTCCCCTGTATCCATGAAAAATGAGAATCTAGAGGAAAACTCAGTGTGCCCATACTTTCCATGGACAGAAATCTGTAAGCATTCAGTATTTGTGTTCCACCATGCAGGCTCTTACAGAGAGATTTTTGGCCATGTTCCTCTTTTTTAAAACACACCCCTGAATCGGTGGAAATAATAGGCTTATGAAGTTGCCCAATGACAGCCCCTGCTTCGTATTTCTCACTGCTCACCAGCAGTCACTCTTATAGCAGTGGGTCAATTGGCATTGGAACAGGAGTCAAATATAACCGCCTTCAAGTGGTTCAAGTTGAATTCACTATATGGCATTCAGGACTGGGGCATTATGTGGAATTATTGGAAAAAGTGAAATAGAGTAAATAAAGTTTTTCAAATATTTGTACCCCAAGTCCAGTATTACCAATGTGCATAGCCCATAGGCCTATAGATTATGTGATCTACAGCTGAAAAATAAAAAATAATCTTGAATGTCCTAGTGAGTCCCAATGGCCTAAACACCAATGAGAGGTAGAGTAAGTAAGTGGGTCCTACTTCCCCTGCTCTGTTCCCATCAAAGTTCTGTATCATTTTTCTGGACAAACTCCACAGGGAAAGATGTATCACCATGGTGGGCACTTCATTCCCACAGCGGCTCTGGAGTGAAGGCTCAGGGCAGAGCTTTCATCTGAATTGGACGCCAAGGCCAGAGTTGAGCTAGATAATTCAAACCAGTACACCCGTGCCAGGGCCCAGAGGAAGAATAGCAAGTTTTAGGAGCCAAATTCAGGCAACAAAGAATTAAAAGAGTTTCTGAAGGAACAGAAAAATTCAAGACAGCCAAGAGACAGTCATGAAAGCCCTCTCTGAAGGGGCCAAGATGGCATATGAGGTTCCATCTCAAGGGACTAGCATGGGCAGACACCATGTCAAAGGTCTCATCCCAGCCAGACATTGATATCCCAGTTTTTGATCTTCATAAAAGATATTCCCCTTTCAGGAACCACAAGACCCAAAGTGCGTTCTCTGTGTGATGGAACTTCAGCCACAGGAAGATGAACTACTTCAGTGTGAATTCACTGAGCCCATCACTATACCCCAATGTACCACTGCTAATAACAGTTACCAAGACTTACCTCCTCCACCAATCCACAAATTTCCTACCAACGAAACACTCTATCTTGATTCTTTTTTTTCTTGATTCTTTTTAAAAAAGATTTTATTTCTTTATTTAAGAGAGAGAAAGAGAGCATGAGTGGGGTGGGGGAGAGGAGCAGCAGGAGAGGGAGAAGCAGACTCCTCACTGAGCAGGGAGCCCTACATGGGGTTCAATCCGAGGACCTGGAGATCATGACCTGAGCCTAAGGCAGATGCTTAACCAACTCAGTCACCCAAGAGCCCCTCTATGTTGATTCTTAAGTGCTATCTGAATCTGACTTTTATTATAAATATGCTAATGATTGGCAATCAGCAGACCCAGTGAGGTTCATTTCAGCCAGCTTGAGAAAAGGCAGACACCTCTAACTTTTCACCCTTCCAAACTTGGCAGGTTGTAGTATGATGAAGGATTCCAAAGCATATAAAGTATTTTCTTTACCTGTAAATAGAAAAAAAGAAAGTGGGAAGCAAGTTGCCAAATCCTGTACATCCTCTCTTTCCAGGCTCCACCGTGTCCTCTTCTCTGTTGCCTTATGCCTGGAGTGTTGCAATGCCCATCTATATTCCTATTTCTAGTACAACACTCCTGGATGTTTCTAGTTGGTCAACCTATCACTTTCATCTTGTGACCTCTCTGTTTAAAAAAGACAATTATTGTGCTATGGTGAGTGCTGTGAATTGTGTAAGACTGATGATTCTCAGACCTGTACCCCTGAAGGAAATAATATATGTTAATAAAAATAAATAAAATAATAAAATTAAATTAAATTAAATTAAAAAGACAATTATTCTCCATTGAATAAAATCTGGGATTCTGGACCAAGCATTTGTGCCCAGCACATTCTAACCAATATCTAAGCTCCCTGCCCCTGCTCTGCCCATATTCCCATCCTACTGTTTAATCACTATTTCCAGATAATGTCTTGATATTCCTGTCTGCACATTATTGCTCACTCCATTAATCCCCAATAGAATATTCTTCCTTTCCCACCCAAGCCAGTCAAGATGCGCCCTCCCTGACCTTCCCCTTTGAACACTCTAGCAATTTGTATACTTCTCATTCGAACTCCCAAAATGCCAGGTATTAGAGGGGGAGGGGCTTACATGTGTGTATACCCCTTAGGGCGGGGACTGGCTCATAGTCATAGTCATCTATGTGCCTCACAACATCTGTTGTGCCTTAAATACAGAAAGCAGTAAGTACTTGTTGGATGGGTGAACAAGAAAAATTTTCAATTCTTAGTCATCCTAACTTATTAGATTACTACCTGGATTCACCACTTATTATAAAAGGAAGATTTACATATATGTCTAATATATATATTATTATTTACATATATACTAAAGTCTATATATATGCATATTTGCCATTTTTCTCAATAAATGGCAGCAAGGTTGAATATATAAAAATGAAGATGAAGAATTGTAGGCAAAGCATGGAAATATGTGTAACACGATGCCCAATTTTAAAAGACAGTGAAATATCAAGTTTTCTATCATTATTAGGTAAAATATGTATGTATGAGATATAATCTAGAAGAAAGAATATAGAAATTAAATGGTTTTCCAGAGTGGTGAGATTTATTTTATTGTTGAATTGATTAAATGATACTGTAGTAGGACTGACATTATACATTACTATTCTCATGTGGACAAGAAAAAGTGGTTTCTTTATTTCCTATAATTGAACTCAACTTTGAAGTCCCTCCCACCTATATACCTTTTAAAGACCAGGGGCAGTCTGAGCAACTTGCTAATTAAAAGTCACACCATATTCTCTATGTAAGCAGCCTCTGTCAGCTAATTATCCCACCTATTCTAAAGCTACCTTCCCCCAAGAGCTGTTTATCCTTTCCTTTCTGCCTCCTCAAGATGCCTCCAGTTTCAAGAAATGTTCATATATCCTCAGGTAATGGGGGTCCCCTGCAGGAATTCCCAGTCTCACTAGCTCCCACGTGAGGGACAGCCCCTCTCACTTGGTCTAGACATTAGCTCCTGGTACCACTGCTGAGTGCTTGCCCTGCTCACTTCTTCGAGGAACTGTGTGAGCTCCCTGTGCTGGAATGTCTGCAGAGCATGCTCCTGGATCAAGGCTGGGGATCTACACACATGACTGACTCTCACCTGTGGGGGCCACAGATCTTGAGTCTCAGCCATATTCACCTTCAGGTTCAGCTTGAACTCCTCACCAGACAGCCTTTTCCTCCAGGGGGCCTGCCACCCCTCCCCCTGTCAACCCACAGCAAGCAAGTTGGATCTCCTGCCTCAACCATGGTGCAAAACCTCCCGAGGCTCCCACAGGAATGCCTTGCTCCCTTTCTCACCAGGAGGCTAGGGGGGAAGACACAAAATAGCGGGTCAGGACCTGCTACCCCAAACTCACTTCCTTCCTTGCTCTTCTACAGCTGCCCTATCATATTAGAAAAAGGTGCATGTACCCAGATGTCTTTGGAGTCTCAGAAACACCTTCCAGATGTTTCGATACCCTGCTGTCATCCTGAGATTTACCTATTATTCCACTCCTTCTGACTCTCTAGGGAACCACATGCTGTTTGTTGGGCAATGGTTTTACGTTACATCCTGCAACCTCCCTTTCCTTATGGTAAAACTTATGGTAAAGCTTTAGGGTCTGAATCTAACCGTCCTCATTCTTGATATGTAAATGATGATTTTGGAGTTTAAAATATCTTCTTCTCTTCCCCCAAAACTTGGCTTTCAAAATAATTTCCTTGCTCAAGAAAGGACTCAAGAAAGAGAGCTTCAAGCCTCAAAGCAGGTTAAGGGCCCCTTTGTACTTCACTTTTGATGCTCCAAGACTGGTACTTGGAATGCTAGATAGGCATTGCCTGGGAACTTGTCAGAAACGCAGAAGCTCAGGCCCCCATGGACCTTCTGAATCAGAATGTGCCTTTGAATCACCTTTGACCCCCCAAATGATTATTCTCTATAGTAAGGTTTGAATGACATTGGTCTAGGAAAATCTCTTCCCTCATGGATTCACTTTCATAGTGGGTGGATTGAAAGAGCATGTAATTTACAGGGGTACCAAGAAAGCACTAATAGTGCTAATTAATAATAGTACAATAGTGCTAATAAGTCTAATATTTTTGATAATAAAAGTCCACTCTTAGTCATCATGAAAGATGGTACCTTTGCAAAAAAACAAACCGTGGGCAAGAGCCAGAGTTTTTGTTGGCTTTTTCTCTGCCCTGAAAAATGGTAACTGGTTAATGGGAAGAGTTCTCAGACCCTTTTAGCTTGAACCTTCCCATGCGCCTGAGTACCAATGTGTGGGGCAGAGACGGGATCGTATGATCTCATGTCACCTTGATGGTCTCTGATCATATGTGTGCCCTCACCCTATTTTAAAGGTTAAACTCCAGAGGCTCAGTGAAATTAACCAATTCACTAAGGGTCACCCAGCCCCTAAGAGAAGAGCTGGGGGCAGAGCTGGGTCATTCCAGTTGGGCTTACATCCAATGCTTAGCTGTTTAAAAGAAGAGAGCCAGTAAAAGTCTTGTTTCTCTGGTTTTAGAAATAACCACACACACACACACACACACACACACACACACACAAACACAAATAGAAATGCTTGTCTTGAATCAGAGCAATTGGGTCTTCTATATTACCTTCTGTGGGAGAGTAGGATTTGCCTCCATGATACCAGCCTCAGACATCAGCATCCCTGTGTCCATATGATGACAAGGAGGAGGAAGAGAAAGAAGAGGAGGAGGGGGACATAAAAACTAGTTAAGTGTTTGGTTTTACCAGAGGAAGCAATAACAACCATTAAAAAGTATATATTCTTGCTATTCTTTTCTCCTCCTGGAATAGACACCTGGCTAAACAGGTAGGCAGCATGGGACACATGAGGCAAGGCCTGCAGCTGCCTTGGATAATGTCACCTCTTAGAACTCAAAGGGAGTTTCTTGGGCACCACGCAGCCTGTACTGCATGTGAGACCACTTCCAAATTTACTCAAAATCCATTCAGGTGGGGGCGCCTGGGTGGCTCAGTGGGTTAAAGCCTCTGCCTTCGGCTCAGGTCATGATCTCAGGGTCCTGGGATCGAGCCCCACATCAGGCTCTCTGCTCAGCAGGGAGCCTGCTTCCTCCTCTCTCTCTGCCTGCCTCTCTGCCTACTTGCGATCTCATTCTCTGTCAAATAAATAAATAAAATCTTTAAAAAAAAATCCATTCAGGTGTTTCCACAACCTGTGATGGCCAGCATATAGAGAAATATTACTGTATTTTTATAGATCATGATTAATACAGAGCGTGTCCTCACTGTGAGCCATTACTGGATGCATGACAGCCATGATCTCCACAATGCTTAGAGAAAGGAATAACCATTATCTTCCTTGAGAGATGAAGAAACAGAGTCTCAGGGAGGCTAAGTAACCTGTCCAAAGTTATCCACCTCATAAGTGATAAAATCAGAGACTAAAGTCAAGGTATTGCTTCTAAAGCTCATGCTCTTTTCCACTACTATCCATCAATTTAACTTCTCGACCAATGAAAATCTTTGATCTAGACCACCTGTTAGATTGGGTGCTAAGCCTCAGGGAGGAGCAGTCACTGACAGAGCTCTGAGGGAAAAGAACACCCAGCAGGGGGCTGATGAGGGATCTGTGGGGATAGAGAGGCAGGAATCCCCAGACATCAAAGATGGTGACTAACAGAGAAGGTCCGGCCCACCATGTTGACACAGTTGCAGAGAAAAGGTGGTGCTGATGAATAAGGTTAAGCTAAAGCAAAGTTGAGGTTTTTCCCAGCCCCCATTACAGCTCCTTCTCACACACCCCTTTGAGAAACAGTGGTTTCAACATGGACTAGTGGTGTGCTTTCACCTTTTCTTGTAAAATTTTAAATAAACTCAACCATAGCTATTCCAGGTACTGGGGATATGCTGCAGTTTTAGCACAGACCACGGAACATTTTAATGTGAGTTTCCTACCAATATGATGGCCAAAGGTCCCTTTCCCATTTCATCTTCCAGCACATTTTCACACAAGTAAAAGAAGTGGTGATCCATGCAATTGCCTACATAAAATCAGGAAACGGATATCTTTGGGTTTTCGAACCCTAGAAAGAGGATGGTCCCTGATAAAGAAATTGTTTAAGGGAAGGAACTAACCCCACCACCCACCCCTCAATGCCCCCACATACACACACACCTGTTGGGGTAACCTACTAGCCATTCAACTCATCCTTTCCTGCCCTCCCAGGTCCAACCAAGATGGAGGCCTCTGTTCTGGCGCCTTAAGATTGGCTGCTGCTCAGCACTGGCGTCCAATCAGCGCACGGAGGTGCAGACCCTGCGGCAGACACCAGCAATTGAGATGAATACCAATTCCTCTGCGAAGACCCCTGGAGAATTCATTATGTGGGTTGTTCTTCTGAATACTCCTTTAAACATGCAAATCCCTTCAGCACCGCTGTACTTATGGTTGAATAGAATATGAATCAAAGGCTCAGCCCTTTCCTTTTATGCTCAGATCATAAAGTCTGAAACATCTCAAGTTTGTGTGTGTGGATTTTTTTTTTTTTAACCAGAGGAAGTTAAGGCTTTACTTATTATTCAGAGCTGTCCAAAATGAGATTAAGAAATGGGAAGTTAGTCCTTCAGATGTTATCCAGATTTAAAAATTAAAATTATTAATGTCTAGAATATAAAACTCAATTATAAGAAAGACCATTGGGATAGTAATAAAAATAAAGAAAGGGTGGAATTTCCAGATAAATTCTGAAGAGTCTTGTAACTGATGTAAGGTCCCATAACCTCATGGGGATCTAATCAAAGGCTTTCTGTTAAAAGCAAATCTGAGACTCAGGGAGTGAGAGTTCTTGCAAGGACAGGTGAAATTCCATCAGTACTTCGTAGAAATGGACCTGAAAATGGGCTGTCCCTTCTCACGCATAGTGGGAATATCACAGTCCCAGTTTTTGCACAAAAGTGCTTAGGGTCAAATTGTAAGAGGTTTCCTCTGCGATCTATAGTCTATTTGAGTCACCAGTATATTGTACTTTCTGGCCTCAGGGTTTAGAGAGCAGCTGGAGATCCAGCCTTCACTATGAGGATTTTCCATGGTGAGATAATTTTATCTTGAGTCCCCATTTACTACAAGTGAATCACCTCACCAGGAAATGAGAAGCAAGGCAATAGTTTACCTTCTATTTAATAAGGAACAAAGTTCACCATTACTCAATATTTCAGCTGACTCTTACACCACTGAGTGTTGGAAATGCATAGTTTTAGAATGTTTCTTTTCAAATTTGGCATTTCTGTCTGCCTTCCTTCAGCTAATGAAAAGGCCTTGTGATTCCAGCAGCATTGCAGTGGAGAGATAATCCTATTAACTCTCTAGTTGACATCAACCTCACCGTTCCTAAATGTTATACCTGAAAAGTGGAAAGTGGAAAATGTTATACCTAAAAAGTGGAAAAAATCACATTACTGAGTTCCGAGGCACTTTACTGAGGAGCACATTTTCATAGTCCCAGTGCTTGTTGGCAGAATATAACTTCTGGTGAATGCAGGTGATTCACTCTACATGCTTCTGAAAATCAAATTTGGAAGGATGGTCCCATCTTGAAGGAGTTGGAGGGGACTCCTGGCGTCTCTACTCTTGGGAATGCAGTGCTGGGGTCCAGAGCATGTAATAACTGTTATTATTATATGTCTGCTTGTCTCTCCCTTCCCTATCAGCCATTCTTAAAAATATCTTTTGAGAACTAAATCCAAGTCACATTGAAAAATTCACAATGATGAGGCACTTATCATTATCCTTGTTTTATGACAAGAACAAGGCCTCTAAAACCTTGGCACTACAGTAGAACTTAAACAGATGATGTCAGAGCCCCAAATATATCCCCTGAGCCCACCTCTATCTGCCAGCATATGCTATCAGCAGAATCCTACCTTCCCCACACAGGACTAGAAGTGCCTAGAGAATTAAGACTGCCCAACAGCAGCTGCTGTCAATCAATGACTGACACGACTTGGTGCTCAAATACCCCAGTTCCCTCTCCCCTTGATAGAAAAAGCCCTGAGGTCTTTGTTCTGTTGTGTCTCCCAGGGTCCCCAACAAGATTAAGCCTCAGTTGCCCTTAGCAGTAACTAACTCAACGGCATGCCCCTTATTGGCTACCTTCCCTTCCTAATCTCACTTTGCACACCTTTTCAAATGTTTCCTGGCCCAAGCACCATGTTTGTACTAGAATGCTTGGATCTACTTCTACAGGAACCAAATTGAAACATAGACCTTTTGACTCCAGTTCTATATTTTCATTTCACCTGATGCTTTCCTGGCTTTCTCAACAGTTTAGAGCTTTCTGGAGAAACCATCAGAGGCCAGAGGTAGATCTCACCTTCCAGAACCAGGCTATGTCCATTACTGCATAGTAGAAACCAGAGACAATGTTGGTCTCAAAAGTGTAGCCTCCCCACCCAGATTAGTGCTGTAGCTTCCTAAGTGGTTATATCGGCCGAGTTCCCTGAAAGCAGCCTTTAAGTCAGAGCTTAGCATGTGCCATTGTTATGAGGCATCAGGGGGATCAATGCCTGGTGTGGGGAGAGGAAACAGGAGTGGGAGGGGGAGATATTGACTCCAAAGCAGTCTTCGTCCACCCCAGAGGGAGCCTTAGGGCTAGTGTGGCCCTCAGATTTGTCTGGAATTGGGTTGAGATGACTGGGCTATGGGTATTGGATGTGGACCACCCAAAAGGGCTGTGACCTCAAGGGAGATTATCTCTGCAGATGAGGTGACTCCAAAGGGACTGACAGCTGACTAACTTGCCCTTCTTTGATAAGGGCCAGTTGAGTAGTGATCCTGGGTCCCACCTCACTTTCCTCTGCACTACTGAGAGAACAACTATTCCAAACCCTCAGTGATTCTCCATCCTCAAGGAAAGAGGTGAAATTCCTTAGTCTTCAGCTCCTCTGGCAACCCTCCCATCTCCCACCAGTAATGTGTTTCTCCCAGGATGCTCCCAAGCCCCACTGTTGAGCCACACCCCTGCACTGGTGTTTCTCTCTAACTAGAGGAGCTTTCAGTTTCTTTCATCTTGGGGAACAAACTCTTCCTCTTCCCCCAGGATTTGACTTAGATATTGGCCCCTCAGACAGGAGGCACCTCAGCCTTCCCAGCCAAGGAAGAGCAAATTGCTCCTGTCTCGGGGATACACAGCCTACAGCAACACATTCATTGTGTTCAGTTTGTTCCTGGCCTACTCCCAACCCTGTGAACTCCTTGAAGACATTTGTGGTGCCCATGAGCTGTGAATCCACAGACATACTGGGGATTCAGTACATGTTTGTCCAATGCATTTTGGCAGAGCTTCTCCCAAAACATGGATAAATGTGCCTTTAAATGAGAGCTAAGACCAAGATTAATGCACACCCCTGTCACAGCTGGGGCAGGAAAAGAATGAGGGCCTCATCAAGAACCTTGGACTCACAGAATTCCTAATTCCTGGGCTTGCAAGCAAGAGAAGAGGAATTAGTTTCCATCACTGCTATCTCTGGCTGCAACCCAAAAGGAAGAGGCTCAGAGCAGAGACACTTGACAAGCGTCTTGACTAGAATTGCTAACATTTAATTGGTTGGTGCTCTTGGAAATATTTTAGCATAAGTTAAATACGAAAACGACACATGGATACTCTCTTCTTGCAAAAAATTTAAAACATTACAAATAAGGGCAAAGTCCTCTTTTTAACACCCCCCTCCCCTCAGCGCACACTTTCTCCTCCCCAGAAAAGTATGGTGTGAGGGGCGCCTGGGTGGGTCAGTGGGTTAAGCCTCTGCCTTCGGCTCAGGTCATGATCTCAGGGTCCTGGGATCGAGCCCAGAATCAGCTCTCTGCTCAGCAGGGAGCCTGCTTCCTCCTCTCTCTGCCTGCCTCTCCGCCTATTTGTGATCTCTCTGTGTCAAATAAATACATAAAATTAAAAAAAAAAATAAAAAGAAAAGTATGGTGTGGATCTTTCCAGATCCTCCATGCACTAGAGAAACACAGTCACATGCATACACAGACATGTACAAGAATATTCATTGCGGTACTGTCTATATAGCAAAATTTGCAGTTCTCCCATAATATATACTATTGGTACACTAGCCAGCTTCCCTCTTTCCATTTGTGTCATTTGGTGTAGAGTTTTCAGTAGGTTTTTGTGCCTGCTACTCCATCAGTAGCCCTTGGGCTCCAGGAGCCACTTGGTGTGCTCCCACAGAGAGTTCCAAGTGCCTGAGAATGTACGATCTGACCCCAGGAGCTGCCTTAACCAATGATGGGTGCAGGAGTGAGAACTCATACACTTTAAAGTCTCCTGTGGGGTCAGACTGCAGCTGCTATCTGCAGGGCTTTGCCCGAGATGGCTCCTTGCTAGTCTTCTCCTCCTTCCCCCATCCCTTTCCTGGGACGACTAGCTTAATAAATCACAAGCACATGAGCCTCAGCCCTCTAGGCTCTGCTTCTAGGGAGCTCACCTGAGACACCAGCAAATTGACTAAAGATTGGTGGAATGTATATATTATACTGTAGTGAAAAATAAGAGGTCGTTGTGTATGTGTTAACATGGGAGAATCCCATATCCCCAAGACATACCTTTGTGTAAAAAAATCTAATTGGAATATAATATGAATGTGTGCTAAAATACCATTTCAGGAAAAGAATAACTCTGAGCAATGCTATAAGAACGATAACAAAGTGGGGCACCTGGGTGGCTCAGTGGGTTAAGCCTCTGCCTTCCGCTCAGGTCATGATCTCAGGGTCCTGGGATCAAGCCCCGAATCAGGCTCCGTGTTCTGTGGGGAGTCTGCTTCCCCCTCTGCTCTTCATCCCACTCTCTCTCTCTCTCTCTCTCTCAAATAAATAAATAAATAAAACCTTTAAAAAAAAGTTAACAAAGGCATAATTCTCCCCTCATACATCACCATGTGCTCCTGCTTTCTTTTTTTTTTCCCCCTGCTTTCTTTTTACCAGCCTGACTTCTTCTGTTTTTCCAAGCAATAAGCGCAGTGGCCGGTTATGGGGACTTCTGCTCCTGCTCACCACCCAACCAGGTCCCATGGAAAAAGGGAAAATTTTTCATTGCTAAGAGCAAGGTTTTCATTTTCTTATGGAACAGGTGGCTATGTTGATCAGCTTAAGAGAGTGAGCTCTTTCAAGTAGAAGTGTTTGCTTTTTTGTTTTGTTTTGGTTTGTGTTTTATCTAAGGTGGAAGTTGGCAATGTTCTATCCCAGCGCACGCTCTCCAGACTGGGCTGGAACAGCTGGTGGGAGGAGCAGCAGCCTGGCAGTGGTAGCTGAGGATCTTTCTGAAAAAACAAATGAAGGAGGCGTCTGCCAGATTTGGGTCACCCAGAGAACATCACCTGGGTGGAAGACAGCTTTGTGGGTGAGAGAACAGCACAGTATAGAGATTAAAGGAATAGGAAGGGAATCAGAAAGAATGGTGAGCAACATATTACCATGAAGAGGGGAGTTGCAAAACCACGTGGAAGCTGAGGCTTTCTGGACTTCAGGAAGAGAGCAGGAGGGAAAGAGGGTAAAGGGCTTGGGAACGGTTGGGGTTATTGTCTGCACAAAAAATGAAATGCCAAATTTAGCCTTCAAAGGGAGGGAGAGCCATGGAACAAAAGCCAATTGAAGCTTCAGAGGGCTTGTCAGCTGAGGCAGACTCCTCAGCTTCTAGCTCTTTCCTATGAAGAGTCACAGACGGGAGAACCCATTTGCTAAACTTGGAGCTGTCCTTGGCCCAGAGGTAAGCACAGCGTTTACATCAGAGCGATCATTTCAAACATACGGTATCAATTTGAACAAATATCGTTTTCCTTTAAGAAGGTTGTTTTTGATTACAGTTGAGAGGAGAAACTGCAAAACGTTGAGCTTTTTCTCCGGTGTGTTGCTGAGAAACTGCACAGGATGCAAGAAGGAAAGCAACACTGATCCGTGTTCCCAATATACCAGGTAGCCGGCTGAGCTGTCATAGTGTGCCTCAACTGATTTCATCCTCACCCAGGCAGGGGAGGCAGCTTCTGCTATTCTCCCAGTTTTACAGATGAGAAATCTGAAGCTTCTTTGAAGGGAGAGCTAATGAGTCCTCAGTCTCCAGTATACCCAGTTTCTCAAGTTCCTGGATGAGAACCCACAGTAAGAAATGAATTTTCTATCCTGAAACAGATATGTATACATTAATAATGGAAACAGGTTTTTTCAAAAGGACACATGTCTTTGCTGTGTGAAATGCACTGAAAGATTCTCTTCTATTCCTTTCCTTTATTTAATGATAATTTTAATGGAATAAATTCCCATCACAGCATATTAATGAGGCCTCAATTGAAATTTGAAAAGCACTCAGCTAGGATTTGTTGTAATCTGATTTGATCCTTCCAAAACCAGTCTTCCCAGGTAAAGTATGAGTTTTAAATTAACATTGCATAACATCTGTCCTCTATTCTTCCATCTACCCATCCATCCATGCATCCATCCATCCATCCATCTGCCATCCATTCATCTACCCAAAAAACATTAACTAGCATGCAGAAGTTGAACCAATTTCCAGATTATCCATCACAGGAACTGATGCTATCTAATCAACATTCAGCTCCCAGATGGAAAAACTCAAATCATCAATCCATGCAAAGAATCAGTAATTGGCAGGTACACACCCTAGAAATGCCCAACACAATTATAGACAGTTCCAGAGCTAATGTCTTTGGGCATAATCCCTCCCCCACCAAATAAGAAAAATCTTCCTTTGGACAATCAGTCACAAAGACATGAAAATGTGCAAAGAAGGTAAGTGGGGGCACCTGGGTGGCTCAGTGGGTTAAAGCCTCTGCCTTCGGCCCAGGTCATGATCTCAGGGTTCTGGTATTGAGCCCCGCATCGGGCTCTCTGCTCAGCGGGGAGCCTGCTTCCCCCTGCCTCTGCCTACTTGTGATCTCTCTTTGTCAACTGGATAAATAAAATCTTTAAAAAAAAAAAAAAGAAGGTAAGTGGAAACAGTCACTGTGGCATTCTGAGACATCCCTATTGGAAGTCTCACACAGCAAAGAACACGTATTGGTGACATGAAGAAAACTGAAATCACACCATTCCCACATCCCTCATTCTTGCCTCTGAATTTGTTGTGAGTCCTGCTAACCATGACCACAGGCTGTTTAAAATTACACCGTTTGCCTTATTTAATTTTCTTCTGCAGTCATAAATATTAATTAAGCTAAACCACGGAGCGCCTGCATTTCGATCCTTTCACTTCCTGAGGTCCATAAGCAATTAAGACCCACAGCCATTTAAGTACTAGCTGGTTCTTTAAGTCTACCCTGTGAATCCACTTTTTAATTTTTTTAATTAGGTCAGATTAACAAATCTTAGCGGTTTCTTTTTTGCTACCTAACTTCTCTTGGCCTGTGGGTGTTCCCAATTTGATTCTCTTCTTACAAATATGATCTATGTTCCTCCAACAGACTTGTTCTTTTTCTCCAAAATAAGATGCAGAAAAGCATATAAGAAAAGCTTAATAAGAATCAGAAATACTGGGGTGCCTGACTGGCTTGGTCGGTTAAGCGTCTGCCTTTGACTCAGGTCATGATCCCAGGGTCCTGGGATCAAGTCCCACATTGGGCTCTCTGTTCGGCCGGGAGCCTCCTTCTCCCTCTGCCTGCTGGTCTGCCTGCTTTTGCTCCTCTCTCTCTCTCTCTAATAAATAAAATCTTTAAAAAAAAAGAATCATAAATATTTGCGTGCAGCCTATCAGCTATCCAGTGACAAAATTGCACTTTTCAAGTCTTGTTCATTGTCATCAAATGGTATTTAATGACAAAAACAAAAGAGATGATTGTAAAAAATGAAGAATGTCTAAAGGGCAAGTGAAGGTCTTCTCCCAAACATCCCCAAGGGCCCAACTTCTGGGGTGTCATTGTTAACAGTTTTGTGTGACCTTCAAATCTTTTCTATGCA
This sequence comes from Potos flavus, assembly GCA_028534135.1. Classification (NCBI taxonomy): domain Eukaryota; kingdom Metazoa; phylum Chordata; class Mammalia; order Carnivora; family Procyonidae; genus Potos; species Potos flavus. Next base: position 80,645,726 of record CM052885.1, read on the forward strand.
CAGACAGAGTCAGGATTTATTTTCATCAAAACTAAATCAAGTCACCTTATCCTGCAACTATTTAACCCTTCGTCATAAATGTATACACATTCTACATGACGTTAGAAAGATTTAGGTCATTCTGTATAACAGCTGCACAAATATTCCACAATAAAGTTGGGTTGATGTTTATTTAACCATATTCTTTCAGACTTTTGATATTGAACATGTTGTAGGTACACCACACACGCATACACACGGTGCCAATAACTGGACACTATACCTGTGAGCATTTTCTTTCCTCCCAAAGTTTTTTTTTTTAAGATTTTATTTATTTATTTGACAGAGAGGTAGAGAGAGCATGAGTAGGCAGAGCGGCAGGCAGATGGAGAGGGAGAAGCAGGCTCCCCGCTGAGCAAGGAGCCTGACGCAGGGCTTGATCCCAGGACCCTGAGATCATGACCTAAGCTGAAGGCAGAGGCTTTAACCAACTAAGCCACCCAGGTGCCCCCTACCAATGTTTTGAGAACTGTTTCATCTCACTAAAGGTAAGTCTGTGGGGAAAGGGAAGAGATCTGGGTCAGAGGGCCTCGGTGTGGATGGGAGGGCTGGGGGACTGGAGGCCGTTCGTCAGCATCTCTTATCCCCAAGACCATAGCAACAATTCGAGTTCCCATCACAGACAGGCCTGTGTGTGAACCCTGAGCCTGATGCAAATATTAACCCTTCCACAACCTCTCTATTCTCCCAAATCCATGTCAACTGAGGGGACAGGAAACTCCAGGAAGAAACATGTAGAAAAAATTCTGTATTCCTAAATTCAACACGTCAAGAAGGAGAAAAGAATGAAACAACCAGGAAGAGGAGAGAAGGCTTCTCCTTCCAATTTCTGCAGAACTGTAAGGATCTGGGAGTGGGTCTCAGAGGTAAGGCACGGGACTCCCACCAAGACCAGATGTTTCTCATCATTAGCATCTACTTAGCACTTTATTTTGAAGACTTAGAGGAATGAATTCACCAGGTTTCTCTCTTAAAGGGAAGAGCTAAACTCTCAGGATTGTGAAAGCTATAGACCCATTTATGTAGACTACTTCAGAGAATATTATGCAGACTTCATAATTCTTTATATGATGTTAAACAATACATCTAAGTTCAACATCACATATTCCTATCCTTCGGGCTGAAAGAGGCAAGCCATGTGGTAACCAACTAGCTGGGTGTGAAAGAGACAGCTGCAAAACCAATTTGTATTTTATATTCAGTTCCAAGCTGCTTCATACAATTCCCTCATCAGTCTCACTATCGCAACTCAGGCCGCTTTAAAATCAAACTCAGATTAAGTACTTGGTCTAAAATTCTTACTGTGTTGACATTAATTCTCCATGTGCTTTTATAAATTTCAGAGAAATAAGAAGAATTTGCCCACAGAAAAAAATATGTACCCTCCCTTTGAGCAATTCCTACCTGGAAGGAAGGAGCCCTTTTCAGAATGAATGCCTTATTTAAATTCCCATAAGGGAAAGGTGGTCTAAGCTCTAATTATGAGTGCCTATTGCAAATAGAATAAGCATTAAAGAAACATCCTGAATTTTTAAATTCCTCTCACCTTTGAGACTCAGATTTTAATTCCTAAACGTTTCCTATTTTATACAAAAATACGTGAGTGGCAAAGGAAGGAAATAGTGTGTTTCTTAACAGGGGGGTTCACTTTGATGTTGTCTGTGGGTTCAGTTTTAATTACTTCTGATCATGTTTTTCTCATGCGCTGGTGGGCAGGGCCGGTCCAGCATCGGGTCAAACTATGGTAGAAAATTCCCACTCTCAGTCACCATCACGAGAGGCCTATGTCTTTTCCAGGAGGAGGACCTTCAAACCCCTTTGGAAATTCAATAAACAGGAATACCCTGTCTCTCTCTAGCTTTCGCTCTCTCTCTGTCTCTGTCTCTATCATCTTTCCACTTTTCTTCATTCAAAATGCATATTGAGATCAGCAAAAACGTTGTGGGATATTTAGGAAAGGTCCACAAGGAGGCAAGACCAGCCTGAGTCCCTTGGGACCTCTTCCTTAAGAGGAAAAGTTAAGAGGCCTTGGTGGGCATTTTCTGATGGAAACTTTGCTTAGCCCATTTTCCATGCTTGGGAAGGGACAGTTTCCAAATTCCAAACTGATCCTAGCCACAGGTCCCCTGTCCCTCCTAGCCCAGCAGAGAGGTTCCTGTCTCCTGAAGACCTGTGGGAACAGAGAGGTGTGGGACCTGTGGGGGGGGGGGGGCTCCAAGTGGAGCATGGGTTACCGCACTATTTTGGCTGCACCTGCAGATACATTCTGACTCCTCTGAGCCAGGAAGGTGGAATCTAGGCTGAGGGGAGGGTCAGCGCGGCCACAGGCCAGTGCGGGGAGAACTGACAAAGGTGAAGAGGGACTTAAGGCTTGTGATTTTTTCAAGTCACATCCCACCATCCATCTCAGGACAGACTGCAGACTGAGCAGAAACAGGCCCTGAAGGGCTGGGCTGGTCCATCTGTGGCCAGGGACGTGCAGCATGGCTTCACCAGGAAGCTTGTTGGAATGCAAACTCCAGAGTCCCTCCTCAGACCTGCTAAATCAGAATCTGCATTTTAACAAGTTCCCCAGGGGATTCCTATGCACATAAAAATTTGCAGGGTGGTCCTAGGTCTGGTTAATTACCTCAGTCTCAGTTGGTCAATGATGCTCTATTATGCCACCCCTGCCTGTAAAATAAAGCTCCCACTTTTCAGGAAGCTCCACCATCCTCCTTCTGGAATTACTTTTGGAAGTAAAATTGACAATGGATACAGATGTGTATATTACAAACACTTGAGGGCTGAGTGCTCTCTGTGCCAAATGCTATTCTCACACCCACAAGACAAGGTTCTCAAGCCAACATCCACCACCAGCAGAAGCATCTCCCTGCTTCCTACTCATTCTTTCCAAAGCCAGAACCCCCTAGCATCCCATATTCTAGAGGGATTGCAAAAGGTGGATTTGTAACAGGTAATTTAAACAATACGTTGCTCCTGTCTGGCTGCATTCTGGCCAGATCCATTCTGCTGGCACCATGTTGACTACTTCAGAGGAATGAGCCCTTGGTTCATGATGAATGATGATCCATTCATCAGTTCTGGGTCAACAAAGGCAGAACACTGCCTTGGGTTTTAGTCCATCCCTGCCAGAAGATAGACTATTTCTGAATGGTGAAATAACTTTCACCATTACCTTTTGGAATGGGCTGGAAAATTCCTATGTCATGGCTGAAAGGAGGCATGAAAACATAAGGAAAACACATTCTGCTAGAATCTGTGACAGAAGCAGCAGGAGAAAGTAGAAGGAAACATTTAATCTCTATGAGCCCGTGGTGTTGCCTATTGTTCAGGGCTATATCCTTGTTCAGGGCTATATCCTTGCCTCTGGAATATAGTAAGTGCTCATTAAAATAGTTGCTGAATGGACCAACAATATATAAACACCTCTTCATTATCACTGCTTAGTATTGGAGCAAGTTCTGTACAATTCTATGTTTATGCAGAGCCCCTATATCATCTTGAGATGGAGACAAAAAGCAAGCAATTGGTTCCTAACCATGAGACTCAAACACCAGGCAGTCCTAAGCACTTTCTCATCTCCATGACTGTCACATGTTGTCATATGCTTCATCCTCTCATACTTACTGGAAGTGTATTTGTTAGTCCATTGTAAGTAATCCATAGCTCACAGATCTAATTCTTAATTACCTCTCTGTGTAGACAGTAACTTCTTTGACATCAGCTGTAGCAACTTTTTCTAGATCTGTCTTCTGAAGCAAGGGAAACAAGAGCAAAAATAAACTATGGGAACGACATCAAAATAAGCAGCTTCTGCACCATGAAGGAAACAATCAACAAAACTAAAAGGCAGCCTACAGAACAGGAGAAGATATTTGCAAATGACATAACCAATAAAGGGTTAGTATCCAAAATATATAAAGAACTTGCACATCTCAATACCCAAAAAGTGAATAATTCAATTAAAAATGGGGAGAAGACATAAACAGACATTTTTCCAAAGAAGACATCCAGACAGCCAACAGACACATGAAATGATGCTCAATATCACTCATCACCAGAGAAATGCAAATCAACACTATGATGAGATATTACCTCATACCTGTCAGATTGACTAAAATAAAAAACACAATAAGCAGGTGTTGGTGAGGTTGTAGACAAAAAGGAACCCATATGCATTTTGGTGGGAATGCAAACTAGTCCAGCCACCCTGGAAGACAGTATGGAGGCTCTTCAAAAAGTTAAAAATAGAACTACCCTAGATTGCACTATTGGATATTTACCCAAAGAATAAAAGAACACTAATTCAAAGGGATACAAGTATTCCTAAATTTACAGCAGCATTACTTACAAAAGCCTAATTATGGAAGCAGTGCAAGTGTCCATCAATAGATGAAGAAGATGTGATATATGTATACAATGAAATATTATTTAGCCATAAAAAATGAAATCTTGCCATTTGCAGCAATATGGATGGAGCTAGAGAGTACAATGCTAAGTGAAATAAGTCAGTCAAAGAAAGACAAATACCATGATTTCACTCATATGTGGAATTTAAGAAACAAAACAAACAAGGAGAGGCAAACTAAGAAACAGACTCGACTACAGAGAAGAAGCTGATGGTTACTAGAGGGGAGGTGAATGGGGGGATGGGTTAAATACATGATGGGGATTAAGGAGGGCACTTGTGATGAGCACTGGTTGATGTATGGAAGTGTAGAATCACTAAATTGTACACTTGAAACTAATATAACACTGTATGTTAACTAATTGGAATTAAAAACTTTTTTTTTAAAGATTTTATTTATTTATTTGACAGAGAGGAGAGAGATCACAAGTAGGCATAGAGGCAGACAGAGAGAGGGGGGAAGCAGGCTCCCTGCTGAGCAAACAGCCCTATGCGGGGCTTGATCCCAGGACCCTGAGATCATGACCTGAGCCTAAGGCAGAGGCTTTAACCCACTGAGCCACCCAGGCACCCCAAAAACTTCTTTTGAAAGAAAAAAAAATATCTCTCTGTGTAGCAAAGGATTCCCAAGAAGAAATGCCCGGGGTCTGATTCTTCAGGTCTGTGACCAACTCTTCATGACTCCTGTCCCCAGTGAAGTTTACTGCTTGCCTTTTTGGCAGGAATAACAGAGACTGCCTCCAAGAATAACATTCAAATATATGAAATAGCTCCCAGGGCCACAAATGCAGATGCATCTAATTTAGGCATCCCTCAAAGGCGAGTTTATGCTCACTCACGTTGACATGTTATTATTGCTACTAAAAGTTGTCATTTCTTTATTTTTATCTCTTCCAATTATGTTAATTACCTGCTATAATAGTCTCACATACCAGAAAAGTGCTCAAAACTCAAGCAGGGTGGACAGGATGCTAAGTATATACCAGAAATATTTGTCGAACCCTGGACCCAAAAGGCAGCGTGCTGGCCTTCTCCACAGACCCACACAGATGGAAGCAAAGTTGACAACTGCTCAACCCAACCACTGAGAAAGCCCATAAAAGGTGAACAATCCATAACTACACCAACCTTCCAACAGCAATCGAATTACACGTGCACAGAGAGAGATCCACGTGCCAGATTCATTCTAGTAGCACCCCAAGGACCGTCTTCTTTCTTCTCCTGTGCCATGCTAGGAAGTCACCATCTGTGGTTGGCATGGATATTATTTATCTCCTTCCCTCAATTCAAGCAGGGGCACAACTCACTTTCTGAGATAGGTAAGAAAAAATAATACTGGTTTGCTTTTCGGAACTCAAACCTTTGGTCCATTTGAATGGTGGCTTCACCCATCTCCTTTTCAGTGTGAGAATTGAATGAATAGCTGTAAGTTAGTTAGCGAAAGTTTCCATGACATCGAATCTAATATTCTTATTACATATTTCGCCTTAAAATAGTAAAAAACAATTTAATAACAAAATAGTAAAGAATAATATAAAATGCTACAACTATACTGCAGAAAAGATGTAGACCGAAAGTATAACTCTACCATTCAAAAATCATATTAGCATCATATTTATTTCATTTTATTTTATCATTATTTATTATTACTTATTTCCCATCTTTTCCTGTGAATCTTGCCCAGGAGAGCAAGATTACATTGTATCCAGTGGTGTTGTGTATTGAACTTACACTGTTGTATTATGCTTTTTTCCCACTTTTATGAGCATGTTCCTCTGTGTGTATGTGTGTTTCAGAAGACTGGGACATGCTTAATCTTTTCTTCAATGTTTCACATAGATCTCCTTTGATAACATATTCTTAGCTAATTACCTTTCTGATTGACCTCTCCATAAACTGGTGTTTGGGCCATCAAGAAACTATGAAAGCCAGCAAAAGAGTATCTGAGGCTGTGTTCAGTACCAAATAGACTAATTTTGATGGTCAGGTTTCTTTAAATAAAATTTCAGAAATAACAATCCACCCGCAGAAAGTGAAATGATGATTGTAACCTTTGGCATAACTATATGCCTTTTCCTTATGAAGACCTAAGATTCACCCTGAAAATTCCATTTTGTGAATAAGAGAGGTATGGGCATCTGATTTCTGCCAAGCCAAAAACTTATTTAAAAGTAAAAAGTGTATTTCCACAAGACTGTGCAGTCACCTTTCCTTCTCCTCTGTCTTAATCTCACCCGCAGACCTGCCTGATAATGCCCTAGAGCAAGGCTTGCCCTGGGCATTTATTCTCTGAAGGGCTTCAGGCATTGGAGGATTGATGAGCCAAATGCCACCCCCACCCCTGACCCCCACTCTTGGTATTTTACAAGTTATTTCTTAGGGAAGTTGAGCTCTGTTTATTGATATCCCTTTCCCCAGGGAGCTAGTGTCATATCACAGAGAGAGCTCCCAGGTGAAAGGGGTTTTGCTAGGGGAATGCAGGATAGTAGCGTCTTCTCCCCAGCAAGAGCAGAGGAGGCGCAGATTTGAGCCCAAGTCAAATCCGCTGGGGAACCATCCAGAATAAAAACAGAGTGCTAACTCCAAGCACAGCCGTCAGTTACAAGGCGGCCTTATACGGAAACGGAGCAGCACCGAACGAAAATAAAGGAAAATAGGGAGGACAGGGGCAAAGGAAAGCTTTTCAGGTCTCGGTCCTAGGTAGGGTTTAAACTACGGAGGTATCAGGGGAAACATCTGTTTTCAACCCGAGTTACCCGCAAACTTTTTCCTGGAGAGAAGCTCCCAGAGCAATTTACAGCATTCCAGCCTGAGGCTTTCGTGCCAGACGCTCTGAATAAACCTTTAGAAACCGAAGCTGGCGGGGGGGGGGGGGGGGGGGGGGG